>OU974069.1:21158487-21655987 GCA_918843875.1 Diadumene lineata | reverse complement strand
AAATAAATTAACAGCAATTCAGAACGAAACATAAGCGGACAGAGAAACCCAACCGAGTAGTGGACACCTGTACTGTGCTTACATACATCCATACCAATGACCAATACCGAATCCAAAGTGCTGGGCGGACGGAAACCCAGATCATAAGTACAGACAACCAAGAAAAGACACCCATACCAGTGGCAAGGTCGGATAAAAGTGCTTGGCGTACACACAGACCATATGGACAACCGCCAATGCCAATGGCCAATATGAAATTTCAAGTGCTGGGTGGACAATATGGACTCACATACCGATGGCAAATAACGAGTCCCAAGTGCTTGGCAGAAACCCATACCATGTGGGCCCATACCAAGACTACAGACATTAGAATGTTGTTGGTTGGATGGTTGTTTGGTTGATTATGATGACGATACGAGTCGATACTAACACACAACCTTTGCTCCTCACAGGGTTCTAACCATCTCTTGCTTCCTAGGTCTACTAATCAACCTTTCCTTCAACAGCCATACTAACAACACCCCTTCCTTCCTCAGGATTACTAACATCACTTTCTTTACAGGAATACTAACCAATCCTTCTTTCACAGGGAACTAACAATTTCCTTTACAGATAAGTGACAGCATTTTACAAGACTGAAGACATTTTACCAAGTAACGTACTATTACGAGAAGATGGTGGTATCAAAGTACATGATACACTGTTTTCTCGTTCGGTTATGATATTGTGTGACATGTCATGCAATATCATCTGTGGGATTACGCTATGTAACGTAATTGCCATGTTGTGCAAAGACATCTTTGTGCGACTCATTTCGTGACACCTTCCATACCATGTTCGATAATCTAATAGCCACTGTTATATATGTGATGTGTCCGTAGTGTTTGTGATCGTTAACTAACTATGAACCAAGCTGACTAGATTTTGATCATAGGTTTATGGACCTGATGGACCTCCAGGTCTCGCTGGACAACGGGTATGAATATCACTAATGTTTCAGGGGGGAGGGGTAATAGCCTTGAAGAATGTCATTTCATTTGGGATAAAGGATCATAAGAGAAATTGTGTGAATATATAGTAGGCTGAGTTTTGGGATGGGAAGGGAAGCAAAATGTACTAGAATGCCACATGTACTAGATGAAGATTTCATTCATGCATTTTTATTCCACTATGTATCAATAATTCTTAGTTGGGTACATACAGATCTGTATGCAAAATCCTGCTGTAGCAGTCTTTTGATTTGTTGTGTGGCAACGTTTAACATGTATGATTTAAGAAGGGTTTTATATTCATTATATATTATGATATATTTGTAGGGACCTATAGGACCTCCAGGGCGACGTGGATATATTGGAGAACCTGGGACACCCGTGAGTATTGCATATCCGTGCTTCACAGTATCACAATGGTTTGTGCGTGAAGTGAAAGTGTGATGAATTTCATATGTACAGCAGTTGTGTATAGTATAGTAATCAATAGCCAATCGCTAGAAGGTTCACTAATACCAAGGGTTATCTTTGACAGGGTGAAAAAGGACCAAAAGGTAACATTGGCCCACCAGGAAACCCCGGAAACCGCGGACCACAGGGTCCACCTGGACCAATGAGAGTCAAGGTAGCACTAATAGCTGTAATGAATAAACTTAAACGTCACATTGATTGAAATATATTCAGTCGTCTCGTATGATTTCGTATTACTGTACAAGGTAATAATAAATAATAATAATAATGTTCTTTTTTATAGTCTCTAGGGTATTTAGCATTTCTACTAATGGGAAATACTTCCTCTTACTCACTACCCCTACATTCACTATTTTGCGCACATCTTTGCACAATTTTGATTTTTGTGTTTCGTTTTGTTGACAGACCATTCCTGGACCTAAAGGACCTGTCGTCGTCCCCCAGATTACTTACGGTGGAGCAGGAGAACTACAGAGAACTGTAAGTATCGGACAAACCACCTAAATAACTGTGATTCACTTTGACAAGGAATTCCCAGTGTATTTAAGGGTCCTGATTACTTAAGCAAAAAGTCATCATCGAAAAATGGATAGAAAGCTATATGGTCCCGCGCTCGTTTTCGAGATAATTTTTTTTAACGGAACCATGTTTTGACATTTTTGAAGAACAAATGACGAAAAATGCATTTTTCACAAACAAAAAATATTACTCAAAAACCAACAAAGCTATTGACGTAGTTTTTACAGGCAATCTCAACCAGACGTTATTTTACACAAATATGGGAAAATGAATTGTATATGTTTTAATATTTTGTCAAAATGTACAGTTTTGTTTTCGTCTTTGACTTAAGGTAATTCCGTAGTAATAGAACTAGCCATAGAATTTTGATAAAACTTTCTACGGTAAAACATTTTGAGTTTTTCATCAAAAATATAAAATAAAAAATGGGGTCACCGTATTGGGTTTTGCGAGAAAAATTTTTAAAGTATACCCACTTTTGTCAATTGAGCGTCTAACATTCGAAAATGGGCATCGTACATAAAAGTATCTCTTGACTGAGCTTGGTCAATACCAAATATTTTGAATGTGCTTTATAGTGCTCCTTATACATTGGGCTACCGATGTAAAGCAAAACATTGTCACTAAAATTCAACAGCGAAGAGAAATAAAGCAAAAATTAACAAAATGTTTGAATTTTTACGGGCCTCATTAACGTTTTGAACTAACCACTTTTCGAAATATCGAAAAATCTAGTCATAGAATTTTGTCATCGATCACATATGTTTAAAAAAACATGATTTCAATTGATATTATGAAATAAAAAAGATAGGTGCCCGCATTGGTTTGCGAGATATTTTGAGAAATATTATCAAATATCAATAATATCAAGGATTTTCCGAGAGCGGACTGGGGCGAGTTTAAAGAAATTCGTAATTTTTCGCTTGAAAATGTGAAAACTGTTCGTATTTTTACGTTAAAGTGTTTCTCAGACATAGCTCTGTATCTATTGATGATAAGAAATGTAAAATTCTAAAATTCGAAATATGCGCAGAACTGTGCGCAGTGCAAAACTACGGAATTACCTTAAATTCGCTTTGAAAAGTGAAACCCTAAACCACTTACCATCGAGTGTTATGTTGAAAAGTCATCAGGAATTTTTCAAATCTCGCCAAAAGAAAGGCTTTTACGAAATATAAAGAAAAAGAAAAATATAGAGTCCCGCGCAAAAAATGAGGGTTTTGGCAGGTCGAAGCATAATTTTCGAAGACTCATTGTGTTACTCTTATGTTGCCTTTTGGTGTGATTTGGCGCGCGCGCGGCGTTTTCAGCGGTAAATTGCTCGCGGGCACACGTTTCAAGCGTTGTTTTCTAAAGTGGTCAGGACCCTTAACGTCAGTGTGAAATAATGACAGAGATATATTTGGCTTTCTGTTGAAATGGTCCAAAGATTACAGTTTTATTGGATTTGCTTATAAAAAACCTGTGTAAGGCAGCACAATATCCTATGACCATCTTTTGTAATGAACTTTATCTCTACTGCTTGGCCGCCACTTTACCATTGAGTCAATGTCATTGCTAGAATCATTCAATTGTGATTTTGTTAGGGCGATCCCGGACCTCCTGGACGAGGCGGACTAAGAGGATACGATGTAAGTATGGTGCACTACGTCTGTTTGTATCGATATATCTAACAATTTTTTGCAATATATTATTTAATTTTTAAAATCGCTTCTAATCCTTTTAGTTATAAACGGCGTGTCGTATCTGATTCATCAAATGGATATAGGTATTATTGTGGAAAAGTATCCTATATTTAGAAAATACCAAGAAACTTTTCGACCACAAGAAATTACCCCTACATAAAAGAAATTCTCCAGAAAGCTTAACGTTGTGTTATAACGCTTCTAAACACACCATAAAAAGTATTCCAACTTGTTCTTACAACAGGTCACAACGGACCAAAATGACGGTTTTGACCAATACAAAATATGTAGGCCATCCCGATATACCGATATAAATTAAATATTTTTAATTTGGTACAATTACAAGTTTATATCTCCAACCTCCTCTCCCAATGCTTCATTTGTAATAATTCACAACGTCCTTAGGCGTTTTTGAGTACCACATCTGTTCCACTCAGACAAAAAACAATGCAGTTTGCTAGGCTTTAGCTCGTACATTTTATTTTTGATTATTCCTAGGGCCCACCTGGACGACCTGGATCACGTGGAGCACCTGGCGAAGCAGGACCGATCGTGAGTATAATCCTATTACCAAATATGCCTTAGTGTTTGTCTGGGTTACCAGTAGTATGAAAACAGAGTTGATTGATTGATTGATTGATTGATTGATTGATTGATTGATTGATTGATTGATTGATTGATTGATTGATTGATTGATTGATCTACATTTCATTTTTTTGTTTTGTAATAGGGAAGACCTGGACTTATTGGACCTCCTGGCCCCCCTGGACGAGCTGGCGAAGATGTAAGTACTCCGACAACTAGTTTCTTTATTTGTTTTCACAGTTGTGGGATTGAGAGGGCTCCAAGATTGAACGACTTGCTCAATATTCAGTCTTTTAGTTATTTAGCGCACCGTCTCTCATCAAACATCTAATTGCCAGTCCTTAAATCGAAGTGTTTAGTTGCCGGGCAATGAACTGCCAAATTCATTTGAACCCCCTTATATTGGTATATTCGATTTAATAACCAGTAACAGCAAATTGTAAATTTGGCAATGGTTATGTTTTAGTAATGGTTTAATGTATTTATTGTAGGGCGACCCTGGTGCCACTGGCCGTGTCGGACCATCTGGTGACCCTGGCAGAAAGGTAACTAATTAGATAGGACAAACAAACTATTTCGTATGATAGTAATGGTAATACCACCTCTGTATTGGGTACATATTAGCAGCAATTTTATTGCATGTCTTCATCTTGATATTGCTCACACTTCCTAGTAATCATCACCACATCATACATATATATCATGTTATTATGTTTCAACAATGTTATAAATTCAATTATGTTTTTCAAAAACGTTCTTTTTAAATATGACGTTACGATTGTGATAATAATGTTAACAATGTTCATAAATGTCCATGACATTGCCATTGTGATTACGATACATTACGTTGTAGTACCGTCTGGCTTTAACCTTAATTTTGTTATTACCAGGGACCTCCTGGTGATCGTGGTAGAGCTGGACAAGCAGGTAGAAACGGACATACTGGACGTAATGGACGCAGAGGTATCAAAGGTGATAGAGGCGCTGATGGAGAACGGGTAGGAAAAGTGTTATACCAAATATGAAAGGTTGTTTGTGAAAATATTAATCACAATGTTATTTCGATTTAAAGGGATTGGTCGGTGCTAATGGGCTTAACGGTATCGATGGAACCGATGTAAGTGTTATCATTTGTACTTGATCTTTTGATTTTTTGTTATCTAATTTGTATGTATTGCTTTTCTTTTCGTTCCCTCTTTCATCTTCTCGTTTCGTCTTGTCTGTCTTTCTTTTCAATTTTGTCCTGTCTTTTCTCTTGTTTCTCCTTTCGTCGTCTTTGACTACAATTTTCAATTCGATGTTGTTATTTTTTTTGCATGTTTTTGTTTGCTTCATATTTTCCTCTCTCCCTCTCTATCTATCTATTATATGCTTAATTGGCTCTCCAAGTAAAATCGCTGATTGGTCTAAACTGTTATTTTCTTGAACGTTGCAGGGAGAGCGTGGCATGCGTGGTGTTCCTGGCATGATCGGTGACGCTGGACCAGATGTAAGTCTTCAGTCCATAATGAACTCAACGATGTTTCAATCTGTATTCAATCAGCTACGACAATTAAACGTCTTTCAACAGACGATTTTTTTCTCGCATAAAATTTGTATTCATCAGAGAAATTTATTACAGTTTGTGTGCTTGATCGAATTTTAAAGACCTTTTGATAATTAGGACTTTCTATTGCTTTGTTAATTTAGGGTCTTACTGGACCAAGTGGTGCTTCTGGCCGCGCGGGAACTCAGGTAACATACTTTATCAATTTTAGTTAGTTAATTTTTTGTTAGTTAGTTAGTTAGTTAGTTAGTTAGTTAGTTAGTTAGTTCGTTCGTTCGTTCGTTCGTTCGTTCGTTCGTTCGTTCGTGCGTTCGTTCGTTCGTTCGTTCGTTCGTTTGATTGTTTGTTCCATTTCTCAAGTTGTGAATTCTTACTAAATCTTACCATTTGTATATAGGGAAGACCTGGTCTGAACGGTCCCGCTGGACCTAACGGACCACGAGGACCTAAAGGTGTTCCTGGACGTTCAGGTAACAATGGACCAACAGGCTATGCTGGCGAGACTGGTATTACTGGTCAGCCTGGCATTAAAGGTACTGCTGGTAAACCTGGAGAATCTGGAAGACAAGGATCTTCTGGTCCCAAGGGCGCTGCCGTAAGTATATCAGAGCACGCACACCTTGACTGAAAACCTTGGTATGAATAAATTTCGTTAAAGATAGATGTTTTGAAAAAAAAGTAAGAAAGAAAAGTGTTGGACGAGGGTAGTTGAATAAGCAATACATTCAGAATTCTTGCAATGGGCCATGATTTTGTTGAAACAAATAAACAATTGTTTTTTAGTGGTAAATGTGGAATACCGGCAAGGAAAAAAATACTGTTGCATATTTAAAATATTTGGTCTAGTGTACGGCTAAAATAGGTTTCATTTACGAACAACATGTTTGTAGGGGGACATCGGATCTGGTGGTGAACAAGGTCCAATTGGAGAGAGTGGCGCCAGGGTAAGATAATTATTCAGTCCTTCATAATAAAATATTCACCATCTCAAATAACCATCTAACCGTGACGTGACTCACAAAATCATGTGGCTTCATATCCCAGTTAGTTAGAAAGATTTCATTCTCATCACAAAGAGATATCAGTTGGACTCTCTTTATATCAATGATTTATTTCGTTAGTGTTCATATTGCCATATAGTGCGCAATATAAGTTTAATTTCAAACAGCAAAACTCGTTTTAAACTGGCATCGGGGACATTCTTGTATAAATATTGTCATAAAAAAAATAAAATAAATTTGTTTGTTTTGTACCAGGGTATGGCTGGAGACTCTGGTGGTCGCGGTGAACGAGGAGACGTGGTATGTAACAATTTGCTTGTGTTAAAATCTCTTCTTCAGTGCTGTTTTCAGACTATTAATGCAGTATATGATTCATTGAATGTTGGTATTGCTTCTAGGGAGATGCAGGGAAAGTTGGCGCAGATGGAGAGGTCGGAATGAAAGGAGGACCGGTAAGTGTCAAGATTCCCTCCAAGATACCGCAATATTGCAATCAAGCGGACAAAACTCAAGTGCTTATTATTTATTAGAAAATTAAAAAATAGCTGACTTTTAGAGAAAGATATTTGTCATTGTTTCGCATTGACCATATAAGAGAGAAACAATATTGTAACATAATTTTCCAGAAAATCAATCTGGAATTTTTGGATTGTCTCAAGAGGGTCTCCTGTAATGAACTTACCATTTGATCCATTCGTAAACATACAGATGCCGGTTGCTCAAAGCTCGGTTAGTGCTAATCCAGGGTTAACCCAGGATTATCGAGCTTTGAACAACCCAGCCCTGCAGAGTACTCTACATATTGCATCTGTTGTCATATGGATTTCACAGCTGTAACACCATGAGAAACAAGTCACCACTGTATAGTTCTATGGCCACCCCGTCTTCAAAGGTTGTTCTCATGTGCTCACGTTTTTTTTGTTTTTATTAGGGTAAACCTGGTGAGAACGGACCTGTAGGACAAACTGGGCCTGTTGGAAAGAGAGTGAGTTACTGTTGAATTAACTTCGTCTATATCTAACTTGGTTTGTATTCTGGATCTGGTTGGTTGTGGCTTAAGATGTTTCAGATATTTGTCTATTCTTATTCGTATTTTGAATTTCGCTGTTTTGGCATTTGATTGCTAAACATACTTTAGTTGTGTGTTTTTGTTCCTCGTATCAATATTCGTCCACGTTCTTCAAGTGCTTCTGTTTTATTCAAGTGTGTTTAATCACATGCTGTACTGTTTTTTTCTGTAGGGTGTTCCCGGTGATGTTGGCCCACAGGGTCTGTCAGGATCCCCAGGAAAGAGGGTAAGTTAATCTAGTTTGGAACAAGCTTCAGAATACAACATGGCCGTGTTTTTTTTTTTTTTTTTTTTTTTTTTTTCTGGACAGAGTAGTATTGCCCTTGGGTTCCTGCATATTGTCGCTGATGTCTGCAAGCATCCCATAACTTAACATTTCATTAATATTTTATGTAGCCTTGATTGGTTTATACTAAAAGTAGTTATTTGTGTTTTGCTAGGGTATGGTTGGATCTCAAGGTATCCAGGGAAGTCAAGGGGATAAAGGAAGTGCAGTAAGTATTAATAAAAACTCGTTTTTTTTAGTGTTCCTAGCTCGTGTTGGTCTTGAAATTTTAAAATTTTAAGCCTGCATGTTTTTAAAATTCCGAATAAAAGGACAAACCTTCACATCACTCCATTTACAATCAATCAAATTCGCAAAGAAATCAAGCAAAGAAATAAACATAGATAGCAGATACCAAATAGAAAATAAACCTTTGTAACCATGACGGTAAATGGTATAAACTTGTGTTTCATGTTCTAATGTTTTTGCTGTTTTTGTAGGGAGTTAATGGTGAAGATGGTATACGTGGTAATGCAGGAAGCAAAGGAGATGCTGTAAGTTATCATAACACATTAATGCTAAAAAATATTTGGATTTTAAAATGCATTGTTGCAAAGGAACATACTGGTCAATAATGTAAAATTACAAAATGGAAAAAAGATTTTTCTATTGAGATAACTGTAAAGTATCATGCATATACTTCTGCTGTTCAAATTATCTGTGAAATGAGCCAAATAACCCATGTGGGTTCGGCTCCAGCAAAGTGTACATTGAGCATGTGCTGTAGATAAGTTGTGAGCTGTGAAATAGCCGTTAGGCCTCAATAGTGGGAGATGCGCAATTGCCTCTCAACTACACAAAAAAAATATTTGGCGGTGCAACCAGCAGCCTTGGATAGCTGGAATGATCTACTGCACAGGCTGTATGTTCAAATTATCGGTTCAGTCACCTCTCGCCGGTTATTGCAGAGAGCAGATTGATACCCGTCTAAAAAAATATGGATTCAGCTCCTGCGCATGCCAGGAGTCCGTCCCAATGGTGTTAGTTATAACCAATTCTGACCATACCTAAAATGAATCTCAAGTTATCAGATATTGACAATAGCGTGTCACACGATGTGTTTTTACTTGTGTCCTTGATTTAGTGCTTGTATATCGTTGTAGGGCGATGTTGGTGATGCCGGAGCTGCTGGACCAAATGGTGAACGTGGAGCACGTGGTCGAGCCGGTAATGCAGGACAAGATGGAGAACGAGGACTACCAGTACGCTAACATTAACAATTTGTACTAATGAATTCATGCTGTAGGCTTACTACTGTACAACGTTGCCTATACCTCTACGTTAAATAGTTCTATGTTAACTCTCAATAGATGCGAGAGAGAGAGATGTTACCATCATATATGCTGTGATGATTGTGAAAGAATTTCCGATAGTGTTTTTGCAAATTCAACTCAAACCGAGAAATATCTCAGTTTCTAGTTATGAGGTCTATATCGATGGCTGTCAAGTCAAATCAAGTCAAATCAAATCATTAGTATTGATAAGCTATAGCTAGCTATTAGTCAAGAAACGTACCTCTCTAACTTCAATATTGTTTTCGTATTGTGGCTGATGATGATTTTACGAATACATATGATAAATATTCGTTTGTTTACAGGGAGACAACGGTGATGACGGAAGAGCTGGTGAAAAGGGTCCTTCAGTAAGTACATTCTCACTTAGATACTGTTAATCTAAAGCGGACTAGAGTGCAAACAATATATCCGTGAAACACTAATTACTAAATAGTACAAAAAAGTGCTAATTAAACAAAAGAAAACAATAGAATTTGCATAAAATTCCACTATTTAGTATTACTAAAGTTTCACGGATTAATTGTTTGCACTCCAGTAACTTCATGAAAATTATCGTTCAAATACTATGTAATTTGCTTCTACTACGTATTTGTTTTATTATTTACGGAGCTTTCGGCGAATATCGTAAAGTGCTCTACAGGATATCAATTACTGTTTATAAGATATTTACAGACTTTACAAGTTCATATTTTTCCAGTGAAACTGAGCTCAATCTTCGTTTGTCTCGTCTTGTCCCCGAGGCGAGAGGCGCCAGTTTATGGTTACAATATAACTACTTTAGTTGACGTTTTTCTTCCATACCATGCCACGAGATGATTGGATTTAGCATTGAAATACATTGAAGAACAAAAAAGAAAACTACAGCTTGACGGTTTATTTTGTGTTTTTTATAGTTTCTGTAGGTTCCTTTGAGCAAGGTTTTTGCAATTAGGATATATATTTTAATAATCTAGTTAATCTAATTTAATCTAATTACTTGCGGTGTTTGTATTTGTAGGGGTCACGTGGACCAAACGGAGTTCCAGGTCTCGCAGGACCTAAAGGAAAAACAGTAAGTTGAAATTGTCAGTCTTTACCCTGCTGCATGGTGCAATAAACCTTTATGAAACATTGACATTTTATGAGGTCTTATTGGTGCATGTACACTGAAGTATATTTGAGTGAAATATGTGTTTTTTTTTGATAGGGTGCACTCGGCAAGATTGGCAGAGCTGGACAATCCGGACCACCTGGACCTAAGGTATCGAGTAAAACAAAATCAACGTTTTTCCTTCGTGTTTCCTTGTTTTTATTTCTACTTGTACGTTAACTTGTTTTTTTTTTTGTTGTTTTTTTGACGTCCGGTAATTGCTTCCATGTTTGTTTGTCTTTGTGTGTTTCGGTTCCTTTCCTTTGTATTAAAAGAGACAAAGTCAAGCAATTTTATTTTTGCCCACCTTTTATTAGGGTTACCAAGGTGTAGTCGGCGGAAGAGGTTTACCTGGGGAAGCTGGTGAAGTGGTACGTGCAATGATGATGATGATGATGATGATGATAATGGTGATGACGATGATAATGGTGATGATGATGATGGTGATGATGGTGATGGTGATGCGGATAATGATAATGGTGATGATAATGGTGACGATGACGATGATGGTGATGATGATGATGGTAATGATGATAATGATGATGATAATTATGGTGATGATTTTAATGTTTATTTTGATTATGACATTGGCGGTGAAACGCAGGATTAAAAGATGCGATTATATTATCCTGTCGGTGGGGTTAATAATTATGACTTTTTTTCCAATGACAGAAATAACGACGAGTATAATGACAGTGATGACAATGATTTCAAATCGCTATACGCTAATGACTTGTACTGTGTATTTGTTTTATTAGGGAGGTGCAGGAGAAATTGGAGGTTCAGGTCCTGTCGGAGAGCCTGGCGGTCAAGTTAGTACATCGTATTTATTTATTTATATTTTTTTTGTTATCAGATGCTGAATTATTATTTCCATGGAAAATAGATCAGTGTTATAGACAGTCAATCTGTTGGTTAAAAATATCTTATATTAGTCCTTGATAAAAAGTCTGCGAGCTGCGCTTTTGATCGTTTAGAGGGTTTTAGACTCGCCCCAAGTCTTTGTAGACTATCCTGAACTGGGAATTTTCATTTAAACTCTCAACCAAAACCTATTTGTTTTGATGTGTTTTAAAATATCATGTTCATTTTATACAGTTTTTGAGCTGTAAATCCCGCAATTTCACGCCATCGGACCCCATTTCAGGCCTTACCCCATATTTTCCCTTTAGTACCCTCTGAGTAGTTTTTGAAATATGGAACATACTAAGAACACAAATAGACACTTGGAAGACTCTGTAGGGATACATTTTATTGGACCTAAAGTCCCCCAAAAGGGTAGATGTTTAGTCACTAGTTGTAACGCCGCTAAATGTAATAACAACAGTAAATGTAATAATCAACCGTAAATGTAATAAACTTGACAATACATGTAATATCTAGCAAATGGACTAAAATACCATAGTAATGATGTTTATCTTTGTGTTTTTGTTATGTGAAGATGTTTTTTTTAATGAATTATGCTTTGTTTTAGAAAACTAGAACCCAGTACCTTTTTCAAAAAATTAGACAAACATGAAACAGTTTATGTTGTTAATGTGTTTGTTTAGGGTGAAACAGGAAAACCGGGTTCACGTGGTGCAGCAGGCAAATCTGGCAGTGAAGTGAGTATATTATCTTGAGAATTACTTTAAACAGGTTTCTATAGCTGCATTACTTTGCGAGCAGAGGTTTTATTCTCTCCTAAGAAGAGAGTGAGTGTAAAATTGCCTTTGCGTGCACGGTATACTTGCATATTACATCAGTAAGTCTCCTAAACAGGGCCATAACCAGACCTTTATCAGGGGGGGTGCACATAAAAAACCCTGGACCATTGATGATCGGCGTGCTTTTCAAAAACCCGTGAAAACCCGTATTACAATTTATTGCGCTTTACAGTCTTTTTGAATTAGGGACCGGTCATTATTTATGTGGGGGGAGGGATGGGGGAATTTTTATTTTTTGCATGCAAGAAGAAAACATGACCCACCCTTTTAGGCCCATTAGTATATTCTTGACCCACCTCCCAGATAGCTTAAAATAAGAGGCCACCCACCCCCTTCAATTTAAAACTCTGTTAAGGAGTTCTTGTTTCATGAATGAAATCAGCAAATCTTGTGGACCAATGAACCATCTTTTTCTTTACATTTTTCTTTCAAAAATTCAGCATAAAGCTCCCCTGAGTCGACATGCTTTTCATTAAAATCTAAGATTTTACGGATCCTGCAGGCATATCATTTCTGTTGTTAACTGATTTCAGTTCATGAAAGGTATTCACCATTAAAAAAGAAACAGTCTTGCACCTTCTGAAACACTTGCATGAATGTAATCCAACAGAACAGGAGCACCATCAGTACGTTCAGCAAGTTGATTGGCAACCCTCCAAGCATTTTTTCCAAGTGTTGTTCCTCATATTTTTCATTTTTCATAATTCTGAAGAGTCCAAATGTGTTATATTCATGTCCAGCATTGAATTAGAATTTACTTTGATCTTCCTCATAAATGGAAGTATTGTGTGATTCTTTACAAAACACACAATGACCCAGTCCCAACCATCTTTAACTTCCCTTTTGACCCATCCCTTTTCTCTGAATAAAATAGGCCTGGCCCACCCCATGATTTCCCCCCCCCCCCCTCCCTCACATAAATAATAACCGGTCACTTAATTTATTCTTAGTATTTTCGGTGATTATTGCACCTTATTGCAACCCATTACACTTTGTCTTCAGCTTTTCACAGTGGTCTTTTACAAGGGTGTTATAGATAAATTATAGTTTTGAGATTTTTTTTTCTTTTTTTTTGAGGGGGTGCACCTTGATCACGGCCATGCTAAAGAATGCGATCTATGCATCGGCATGTCAGACGAAAGTTTTGCATAATCATTTGCAGTTAAATCACACTGACGGTCATTTGATATCTTGTGTAACAGGGCCCCAAAGGCAACATGGGAGCATCTGGAAGTCGTGGTAGAGATGTAAGTCATATCACACTGTTTGTATCTTTTCTATGTGTTTGTCTGTTCATTCCTTTTTGAATGTGTCGACCATCTACCAATGTGAAGTACTATATGACTATGATTGTTGTCTTGTTTCTTTCCAAGGGCAACAATGGCGCTGTCGGTGAACGAGGAGAAGTTGGTGCTGCTGTAAGTTTAACTTCAAACATTCATCCTTAGTTGTTTGTGTGTCTTGGTCTTGATCTTTTTTTTCCGCTGTCTTCCTATGTTTTCATCTGTTTGCATCTTTCTGTGACGCCTTGATTAATATCAAGAGAATATGAGACAAGAGAGCTTATCCCACGTATTGGGATTTACACTCATCAGGGAATCTTTTCATTCTATTTTTAAACTGAAGTTACTTCATGAACGGAACGTGATTGGCCAGATTGCAGAAGGTTAAATAGCACGACGAGTAGAGCCCCTGATGGAGTCCGGGGAATAAGCTCTCTTATCTCATACTCTCTTGTTAATATCTAATAGTACACTGTTTAAAAATGCTTACAAGTTGATACGTTTAGCCGACTTTCTGTCTGTTCGTGAAAACACTTGCGTATTTAGTGCTTTTTGTTTTGTTTGTTTTTTTTGTTGTTGTTTTTTCCATCAGTCCCAGTCCGTCGGTCTCTCCACCTGTTTTTTTCTGTGTCCAAAATGTTTTCCATGCTACTTTAAGGTGATCCTAGTTAATCAATTCATTTGTCTCGCCATTTCAGGGTGATACTGGTAAAGCTGGTGAATCAGGAAACACAGGACGCCCAGGAGTTAGGGTGAGTAGACGATACCTTTTTCCAATACTGTATTCATTGGAAAACATGATAACGGCATGCAATACAAACTACAAATTAACTATAACTCATCAAAGGGTCATTTGGCATGTTGAGAATCTCAGCCGAGACCAGTAAGATGATGATGATGACGGCTACGACGATGATGATGATGATGATCACAAGGATCTAATATTCTAGCTTTTTCTTAAAGGTGTACACAGCGTGAAATCTATCAAAACTAAACATAAAAGAAACGATAATGATTTTCACAATTTGAAATTAAGATATGCGCGTCATAATGCTGCTGAATCAATGATGATCAAACTTGATGGTGCCAATTGCTCACTGTTATACATTTTACAGAAGATTTGTTAACGTGATCCAATATAAAAGGGCTATACGAAGATACTCGTAGCCTCTTCCACAGACGCGGTTTGTGTCCTCAAGTCAGACACATTGTAAGAAACCCTTTGCGTTATATTTCAGGGCATAACTGGAGCTGCTGGGGCTATTGGTACAGATGGACCTGCTGGACCAACCGTGAGTATTCTTATTCATCATAATTTCAACACCAGGAAAATTCCTTGCACTCACGGTGGGGGCTCCGTTCTGAATAGGGATGCTCAACGAAATTTTTGAAAATGACCACTAAAATGTACCAAAGTTCTATTCAGTAGAGCGTGGCAATACATGATTTTTACCTCTAAAAGGTACCAACGCAAATATTAACAATTGATATAATGGTCGTGAAATCGTGACCTTGTTTTTGAATAATCATGCCTATGCCTAACAGGTAATGACTTTGATTCTGAGTGTCATAAAACCTCTAAGAGACCCTATAAGGTAACATATCTCCGATTTTGACCCCTAAAAGGTACGACGTTTTCTGGAAACCACCATATAATTATCGACACTTGCATGTCCTACAGTTCATATCTATATATCATAGTTTTCAAGGTTAAACATGAGCAAAATATAATTAACGTCCAAATAACACCGATAGAGGCACCTTAGAGAGTTTTGTTGAACATGCGAAACATTACGATAATAATGGATAATTATTTGATCTTTTTAATTGTTAAAAAGTTTGTGTGTTTTTGTTAGGGCTCTCCTGGTCTGACAGGCGTAGCTGGCAAGAATGGAGCCAAAGGATCACAGGTATTTTGTACGTTACGGACTTTGGCACGTCAGTGTTTTTTCTTCCAACACCAAGGAAGCCCCAAGACTTCATATTTTAATCATTGTTTAAAAACAATTACATCATTGTTGTTTGTCAATTAACGGTGGTTTCAATTAAGTACTGTCTTCTAGTTTACGACAAACTGCTAGTTTGATACAAATAATAATACACACTAACAACCAACAAATTGTCATATTAATTTATCGACAGGGAGATGGAGGAGAGACTGGTGGTCGTGGAGAAGACGGAGATGTTGGTGGCAAGGTAGCATTTTGATATTTTTATTACTTTGGTTGGTTGACTTTCCAGTTTATTTCTTTGTTTGTTAGATTATGTGATGCCTTTGTTGTAACTTTTAGGGCCCTGATGGATCTGATGGCGAACGTGGACCCATTGGAACCAAAGGAAGTGCGGTAATTATTCCAAAACTGTTTTAGTTAGGTTGTTTGTGCACATAACAAAGAAAAGAAAAGATCAAACTTAACAATAAATAAATGACAAAAAGAATAAATGAACGTATGAATGAATGAATGAATGAGTAAATAAATAAGGAATGAATGAATAAATGGACGAATGAATGAATTAGTAAATGAATAAATAAAAGAATAAATGAATAAATGGATAAATATGACAATGCAATAACTCACAAGTTAATGTTTGTGTTTGTAGGGTGAGCGTGGAGATGATGGAGGAGCAGGTGCCCCTGGAGATATCGGAGACGCGGTAAGTCACAGTGTTCGTTTAAATCCATAGAAGTAAAGATGGCATAGTTGACATTCCTGGTTCATCCTTAATTCAATATCTTTCTGTCTATTTTTGTGATTAGTGCAAATTTCAATTACTGACTTTTAATGCGGATTGGCACAGTTGGTTGCGGCCACTGTGCGGGAGGTCACGGGTTCGATCCCCGTGCCGGACCAACACCCAGTGTCTTAAAATAATTGAGGAGAAATTGCTGCCTTTGTAATCACATCTTCAAATGGTTAGAATTTCATGTCTTCTTGGATAAGGACAATAACCGGAGGTCCCAGGGCCCACGGTAACTGGTGAAAGCTGTTGTGGTGTCCCTGCCTTCCTTTCAAGTAAAATCTAATAAACTAATTCTACTCTTTTCTTTTTACGAATACGTGTCTGATTTCTGTTGTGTTTGTTTTCAGGGCGCACGTGGTGACCAAGGTGCTGTAGGAAAGAATGGTGTGCAAGGATCAGCGGTATGATTTCTATGACGTCTTATTGGTTTCATCGTATAATCCACTAAACGGTGTTCTATTTTTTATAGGGAACTGTTGGACCTCCTGGTCAACTGGGTCTCGTAGGTGCACAAGGAAAAAAAGGTGTCAGCGGTGAACGTGGAGAGACTGGTGCAGTTGGTCTCAATGGTCTTCAAGTAAGTTGAAAATGTGTAGTTAATGTATTAGATATAATGATGACAATGATGACGATCGCGGTCATATAGTAATATTAATCATTTAAGGTTTTTGTTAGCCCATCATGATAATGATGATGATGATGATGATGATGATGATGATGATGATGATGATGATGATGATCTAGATGGTAGAACACTAAGCAAAGTTCAAACACAACACATGACATGTGTTCATATAATAATTCTTTATTTTTTCGCTGTAGGGATCCAGAGGAGTCCAGGGAGGCAAAGGGGGTTCAGGTGTACAGGGAGAACAGGTAATGGAATATATTGAAAAAACTGCCCCTCATTTATTTCCCCTAATTTCAGACTTAAGAAGAGTACGGAAGGAAATCTCTGCTGATCAAAGCAACAAATGCACAAAGGAATGTAAATTTTGAACCTTCATGTCTTTTTTTTGTAAGGCAGCTTTACATTCTTATAAGGGTTTAATTCGTTAGATATAGTCGTAGTTCTCTGAGTCAAAAACGATTACCATAACGCTACTATACTTCAGATCATTGGAGTTTTTTTAGAAATTACTATTGCTATACAAACGTCTATACGATACTGTTTTTCATTTTTACGAACTCTACTTAATAAATCGTATATTTACGGCCGCCAGCTATGCACGCCACCCCATAATTTCACCGTGTCTTTTATTTTGTTATATTTAAGTATTTTTTTTAATGAGTGCTACTTTGGTAATATGACTGAATTAATTCTGGTATTAAACACCATTAATTTAGGTATCATTTTCCTAACTAGCTCTGTTTTCTGTTTGATATGATGTAGGGCGAGTCTGGTGGCCCTGGAGGTATCGGTTTACCTGGACCACCTGGACCTTCTGTAAGTATTCCAACATTTCGTACCAACGCTTATCTCGTATCGAGTCTGCAGCTGATCTCCACTCTCAGTTTTGAAATCACTGATCGATTGATGTCCATCTCAACTTTCTCTGCCAACATATTACACTTTTCATTTTCTTTGGTCTTGATCGAGAATTTATAGTCAGTATTGTTTTTCAATTTTTTCTTGTTTATCAACAGATTAGTTTGATTTTATTGACATGTGGTTAAAAGACTGTAAACGGAAATGATCGTCAAACACGGTGCTCATTGTAATCACACACACAAAAAAAACGACCCGAAAAAATAAAGTAATCGTGAATGACCATCACTGAAAACCTCTGCGAGGAGTGTATGTATTTACGTCTATTCTTTTCTTTTCTTTTTTTCTTTTTTTTCTTGGCTCAATATTTATGTTCCTAACGAATACTTTGTTTATTAAACTTAGGGACCTGGCGGCTCTGCTGGTCCACCTGGTTCATCTGGAAGTCCTGGTCAAAAGGTAAGGAAAACATGAAAAAAGGGAGAACCAAACTCTACTCACATATAATCCAGTGACCGAGCCGGGGCGAGAGGCTTATACATTTGATCTGACTCTTGTGATCCTCTTGTGTCTTCCATAGTCCTTACAATTATCATTGTCTTCACTGTTAGACCTGTCTCGTGTCTTTTCCTCTGTAAATGTCGATAATGCATTCATATAAAATCAAGTTATTTTGTTGACCAACAGGGACCCCCAGGTGATTCTGGTGCTGATGGAGAGAAGGGAGAACAAGGAGCATCAGTAAGTGCGAACGCGCGTTTTTGAAACACATTAATATCGTCTTTAAAAACCCTTATTAATTATCAGAAGAGTCCCTAGCTATCAGAAGAGTCTCCCCTGACCTTAGCAAGTTCCAGGACTATCTCCATTGGAGCTTGACCTAAAGGAATGCTATGAAGGAAAGAATGCGAGGGAAGCTACGTCATGAACAAAGTTCATAACGTCAGTATTAATTTTTGTGATTACAGAATTTGGAATTATAATAATATTCCAAGAAATCTCGGAAAATGAGAAAACCAATCTGCAAATGTTTATATAGCAGAAACAACCTCTGAATCTGCTTGCTTGATACAGGGTAAAGACGGCAAAGACGGTGAAGGTGGTGATTCTGGAGATATTGGATCTGCGGTAATTATTTTGCTTCTTTTTTACTTTTACTTTCTGTCTATCTGTCTGTTTTTGTTATATTTGTCTGTTTGTTTTTATACGATTTTCTGTATTTTCTTTGCAGGGAGCTATCGGCGCACCTGGTCAACCTGGCGAATCTGGACCTGGAGGCTCACGGGTATGTATTCAGCAATTTCTTACAATCACACAACTCTTGTGAAGCCTTCGGATAAAAATAAACTTTTACCTGCTGTATCAGTTTGTAATTGAAATTTGTTTTTAGGGAGGTGTTGGTCTGCCTGGAAATGCCGGTGCTGATGGTATTGCTGGAATCAAAGGTGAATCTGGAGTCCGTGGTAACGACGGAAAACCAGGGAAACCTGGACCAGCTGTAAGTTTTCGAACACTTATCGATAGGAGTACGTTCTTGCATATTTATTATTTCTTTTTAGAATAATCTTTGTAATGACTGGTTTTTTATTACTGTTTTAGGGAGCCATTGGTAGAGAAGGCAGAATTGGCAGTGTAGGAATTGCTGGTGCTGACGTGAGTACATTGCATTGATCAACTAGACATCTCAATTCAGTCTCCGACAAAAAGGGTTTACGTTGAAAATGATTTTAGTGCTTAATTGCTCACGTTTATCTAACTTCTTGAATTTGTTCTTGCCTGAATCAGAATTATGTGTGTGATTTTACTACGAACAAATTTACTCCGATTAGAAAACTGTTCAGAGTTTGGTAACATTCCACAACCCTGCCAGTTTTGTGATCAACTTTTTGGTTGTTACTGTGTTGTATATTTGCAGGGATCTCCAGGAAGCATTGGTAGTCTTGGTGCACAAGGAAGAGCCGGCAGAAAGGTACCATGACTTGTTCTGAATGTACTTCTTGTTTTGCCTTCTTCCGATAGATTCATGCCCATTGTTTCTTATAAGTCATTACAACTTGGCCATTTTCTAATTCGTTCAAACCTTGTTCATTACAATATCAAACAACACAACACAACACTCCACTCCACACCACACCACACCACACCACACCACACCACACTACACTACACTACATATTAGAACCATGTCCGTTTTCGCAAGCCCCTCCAAAGCACTTGCAGCTTATTCACTGGCTTTTAATCGCGTTTTCTAATTTCCAGCTATTGGTGTTGATCACATCGTCATGTCGCCTTACCTGATATTTACTTATTATTTTATCTATGATCGATTGTTTCTGCAGGGTATAGGTGGCGATC
This sequence comes from Diadumene lineata, assembly GCA_918843875.1. Lineage (NCBI taxonomy): Eukaryota > Metazoa > Cnidaria > Anthozoa > Actiniaria > Diadumenidae > Diadumene > Diadumene lineata. Next base: position 21,635,798 of record OU974069.1, on the reverse strand, counting down.
AGGGTAGACAAGGACTGCAGGGTGTACAAGGGTCCCAGGGTAGAGTCGGTATTGCTGGGGCAGCTGGTTCAATGGGATTAGAAGGTGCACAGGTAAGGCAATCTTTCTCTCTGGTATGACATCATTATCTTTCTAAAAGTACATTTACATGCACACACGAATGTTATTTGATATCCGTGGCTTTTTGGTAAAGACAAAAGGGAATAACGTCTATTACTAGTATCAGTTATGATTACAAGCTCATGAATTTTAGTTCTTGTTTGAGGTAAATTTAGAAATCATCAGGAAGCAATATTTATTTTTATTGTTCATCGTCTTGTGTATAGTACGCGTAACTTAACGATCAATGGTCATACTTGACACGGAAATCGCGTGCTTATTCTGATGTTTAACTTACATAAATAAAGAATTATTGTTAATTTGCAGTAAATGCAACGCGGCAAAACTTCGACGTCTGCACTGCGTTACAATTCAAATAGTCATAAAATGCGTAAACAATTCATCTCTTGGAAATCGGGCTGTTTAAGAAATATATTTATTTTTCCGTGCTTCTCTCTGGAAAAGCTGATTCAATTCATTTACATTAGCGCTAGCTGTTTACCCTTGTCTGATGGATGGATGGATGGGTTGATTGATTGATTGATTGATTGATTGATTGATTGATTGATTGATTGATTGATTGATTGATTGATTGATTGATTGGTAGTACACAACAATGGTTGTAATATGCTTATGTACATGTTTATATTTTAGGGTAAAACAGGAGACGCAGGTGCTAAAGGTACCACTGGTGAAGCAGGAAAACAGGTCAGATTCTCAATACCGTTAAGGTTGCATGACAGAAATATTTAATCTTTGCACTGCATCTAAACTAAAAACGACAAAAAGGTATTTACTGTATAATATCAGGTTAACTGCGATATCTGTTCTCTGTGCAGGGAGCTGCAGGTGAAGACGGCGCAAGTGGTGACAAAGGAAGCGTTGGACAGAAGGTATTCATGTTGATATTGCCCCCTCTCCCCTTCAAACCTTGACACGTATTCACTGGTATGTTTGTACTGTTTAGGGAGATCGTGGTGTGCCTGGTGGTCGTGGTCCAATAGGTTCATTTGGACGAAAGGTAAATACTACATGACTGATCATTTTGGAGTAGGTTACCAACTCGTCTGTAGGTTTCCCGTGACTACAACATTAACACAGCATCCTATGGTAACTTATCCTCATTGCTCTCCAGTAACCTGCGTTAAACGTGAAGCGTCAGAATCTGCGTATTCCAGGAAAAAAACCCTTGCGGTCCAGTCAATTTAGAAATGTTCTTTTTCTTAATAATGATGTGTATTTGGTTGTTCAAAGGAATTGATTAATTAATTTAGTTCATGTTCTTGTTTGACTGTAGGGTATGTTTGGTTCATCTGGACAACCAGGACCCGTTGGACTTCCCGGTGAAAGGGTATGAGAAGCTTCTAAGATAACTAGTTTCTTGTGTTACCTAGTGCACGGCAGTGAATTTTTGTTGGTGTTTTTTTTTTCAGAATTTCTCTGCCTTTGGTGCAATAATAACTGTCATTCTAACTTTCCAAAGCTATCTACATTACCTACTTTACCAATTAAACCGCATCGCCACAACAACCAGTACCTTACCATATACTACACTTTACCCTACCCTACACTAACCTAATCTATCTTACCCTACTCTACCCTACCGTAACTTAATCTGCCTTCCCTACCCTACAATATCCTACCATACTACACTCTTCTCTTTCCTACCTTATCGATGTTTGAGTAATATTTTCAGACGTACTTACTAACGATTTTCTGGTTTGTATGGTTGCAGGGTTCAGTCGGTGATCCTGGCGCGTTTGGTGAACCTGGGAAAATTGGTCCTCCAGTAAGTATAATTTCGTATCGTAGGACAAGAACCCAATCCTGCCTTGATCAATCTTCATCTAAATCAGTATTCTAATTGCTGCCATTGTCTTTTCTTAGGGTCCTGCTGGTGGTGACGGTCTGAAGGGAGCCAAGGTACGGAACTACCACATGTTTTTGATAACGTACTTGTGTTATCTGACAATGTTTTTGTTACAAATATTGGCATGCACTCCAATATTTTTCATATTCAACTTTTATAAACAATTCATAGTATTTGTTTCATCAACTGTCCAGTAAAATTTACCATTATATCCCAACTAGAATACAACGTTAGTGAATACAAGTTACAATAAGATGTCTTTAAACTACTTTATGTGACTGATGTTTTTTGTATTTTGTTTGTAGGGTGATCGTGGCAATGCTGTAAGTATCCACCACTTTCACATCATACTTTCTGTTGTGATGCAAAGAAAAACAATATTTGCTATTCAAATACAAATATTGAATAACAACAATTTCCACAAAAAATGCGATCGTAAGATTGTTGAGTATTGTCTTCAGAAAGACTACTAATGATTTCATAGTAAATTCACAGTAAAACTATTGGCGAATTAATTTACTTTTTACTTATTGCCTTTTATTTTCTTTTTTTCCAGGGAATTGATGGACAAGAGGTGAGAATACAAATGTTAATTCTAACGAGAAATATTATCAGAATTATTTCCAACGTACATACAACAAATAGTTATTCTATATATTTGATTCCATAGGGATCTCCAGGAACACCAGGGCCACCAGGACCACCTGTAAGTAATATGAATGAATAAATGGTTGACCGACCGACCGACTAACTTACCGCCTGACTAACTGAACGTCAGGACGACTGACTGGTTTACCAACTCTCCAGCTCACCGACCGTCCGACCGTCCGACCGACCACCTGACTGACTGAGTGGATTTCCGACTCTCTGACTCATCGACCGACCGAGACCGACCGCCTGAGTGTCTGACCGACTGACTGGTTCATCGGCTCCCTGACTCACCAACCGTCCGACCGCCTTTCTTAATGAGTGTGTTTGACAAACTGAATGTCTTCCTGGCTGACCGAACGACCATGATTGTATAGATTGCTAGCTAATAACGTTGTACGATTTGATTCTAGGGAACTATTTCAGGCACATGGACCTCAGAAGCTCTTCAAAGCTACGAAACGGGCGCTAGAAAGCAACCACGACATCGACTGTACCGAAGCCGCAGAATGGTACGCAATATTTTCGTTGGTTCTATTTTTTTAGTTCTTTATTAATTGGACTAGTCTTGCTTATAGGTGCAAGGACAAACAATAGCAATATCGCTCATGGGTGTATGCGCACTGTTTCGAAAGAAGTACTACATACAAGACTGTACTAAAATCATGATCTTAATGATTCTAATGTCGTGATGAAAACCTTTAGTTGGATATTATGTTATAAATTATTACTAATTGGTGTGATCTATTTTCAGGCCAAAGAAAAACTGGAGAATGTTGGAAGCGTAAGTGCAATAATTGCATGCGCCGACATTCGTAAAAAGACATTGCACTTTCTGTATAACAATTTGTATTATGAACCTTATTCTAATTGATGTCTGTTAAATCAATTGCAGACTACTGAAATATTTTCTGATATCGTGAGTCTAAGCTATGAAATCCAAAGCTTCAAGAGACCAACAGGCACCAAGAACTTTCCCGCCAAAACGTGTAAAGATCTACATATGTGCCATCCTAACCTACCCAGTGGTAAGAAAGACTACTTCGTATACGACAAGTAATTTTATCATAAATTATACATCCACTGTTGTCCTTCTAATCAACCATTTCCTTCGTGATATATGGAAAAAGTAACAGAAAACTCTTACACCAAGTTCGTGTCGAATTTGTTTAGTTTTTATCGCCGCGTTTATTTCATGACTATCACCATCCAGACTTTGTAAAACTAGACAAAAATTTAAAATGTAACATCTTAGGTTTCATCATTGGTAAATGGAAAAAAAGAATCGTTTAAATATCCTTTGAGTCATCTCATAAACCAATGAAACAACTAATACTATTAACCAAGAGAGTATGAGATTAGAGAGCTTATCCCCGGACTCCATCAGGGGTTCTACTCGTCGTGCTATTGAGATTATCGCATTTTTGAAAACACATAATTATGTCTCGTGTTTTCAGGAACAGCCTTCTCTCTGTATTTATATTGAGAATATCTTTGTAAGAAAGGAAACGTCAAGCACCAATATTTTGAAAAGAGTATGGATGTTGGAGCCGCGGGAGTCAGGGAGATAAGAGAGCTTATCCCCGGACCCCATCAGTGGCTCTACTCATCGTGGTACTTTTAGAAACTTGTTACCAATGTTCGCACTTTTGTCTTGAGATGTTTTGACGATGCGACCGCGCCTCCTGCAATCTGACCAATCACGTTCCGTTCCCGAAATAACTTTTTTTTTAAATAGAATGAAAAGATCCCCTGATGAGTGTAAAGCGCAATACGGTGGATAAGCTCTCTTATACTCTCATGCATTAACTATTAAATAGAGAATCACTGCAACTAGAAACGATGAAACACTCAGATTTTGCTACTGAGTATTAGTTTCTCATGTCTTTCATGGATTTTTAAAGTTGACATCCGATAGATGACAATGTTTTATTGTACGACAGGTCTTTACTGGATTGATCCTAATGAGGGCATACCAGATGACGCTATTCTAGTCAATTGTGACTTTGAAAGCAAAGCTACATGTCTATACCCTCTAAACAATACTAAGGTACAGTCACAAATATATATCATGCCATAGTGTGATCAGAACCAAAGCAAAGAGAAAGCAAGTGAATGAAAGAGAGAAAGAGAGAGAGAAAGAAAAAGGATGTACCAGAAAAGTGGTGGACAAGAATAGTTAACGTATATGTACTTCATAGTAAAGTGAAGACAATGAGACAAGTGTTAAAGTAAAATAAAGGAAAAAGGAAAGGAAAGGGACGAAGTCTATGGAAAAAGAAAAACAAAACAAAACAAAAATCTGAGAAAAAGAAAGAAAATAAAAAACGAAAAACGTAGCACAAAAGAAGAATTTAATTTTCTCGGGTCGATGTAACGATGTACAGTATGAAACATCTCTTTTTGTTGTCGTTGTTGTTCCAGGTATTTGAGAGTCCAAGACGTAAATGGTACTCTGGTCCCGACGAATACAAGTGGTTTGGTAAAGAACTTCAAGGACTAACTTCGGTAAGACGTTTTGTACATAACATGAACATACTAGCATCCAATCATTTGTTTCACAAACTGTCTAAAATGAAGTATAAGCGACGACCCGTAAATGAACATGGCGACTCAATTTTTAGAAGCTCAAAACCAAATTATTGTAACGTGTGATTAATACTAATGATGTGGTCATAAGCAAGACTGCAAAACCAAATTTTCTATGGTTAAAAAGTGAAGCAAATAATCAACTACATTCGCTAATCTCACTCCCATTGTATCACTTTAGTAGGTCAAGCGGTAGCTAGAGGCCTCATGCTAAAGGTTGTGAGAACATTCACTTCCTATCTTAAAGTCCCACAGTTACTTCGCTCCTTTATTCTTCTCACGGACTGCTCCATCATTGGTTAAAATAACATCGTTTCTTTATACCTTGAATTTGCAGATGAAATACTCATTCGAGCCAAGTCAGTTGACGTTCTTACGTATTCTGAGTGACAGAGCCCTTCAAAATATCACATACCATTGCCGTAACTCAGTGGCGTGGTATGATAGGGAGACTGGTGACTACTCACATTCTATCAAAATCATGGGTGATAATGGAATAGAGCTCCATGGTAGCAGCTCCAATAAATTTAAACCTGTCATCATTAAAGATGAATGTTCCGTAAGTACACCATATCCACTCTTTGTCTGACTAACAGCTGACTACTGGATGGTTGTTTGACTAGTGGATGGTTTTTGGTTGCTTGGTTGACTCGTTGAATTAGTCGGTTAAGGCTGCCGGCTGACTGGCTGGCTGTTTTTTTATTTGTGGATGATGATTGATTGGCAAATATGTCATTTGATTGGTTGTTTAATTGATAGATTGGTTACTTGATTTGATCAATTGATTCATTCATTCATTCATTTGTTCGTTCATTCATTCATTCAATCGTCCATTCGTCTATTCATTCATTCGTCCATTCGTTCATGAATCTTTTACTTATTGATGCATTGAATTAGCTAGGATCTTTTCACATAAGCCAGGTTGCCCCTATGTTGTAAGGATAACTCTGTTGTTAGGTTGCAGTTATGAATAGGTTTTTTCATTGGTACGTCGTTAGAGAACAATATTTTTTTCATTCATTCATTCGTTCATTCATTCATGAATCTTTTACTTATTGATGCATTGAATTAGCTAGGATCTTTTCACATAAGCCAGGTTGCCCCAATGTTGTAAGGATAACTCTGTTGTTAGGTTGCAGTTATGAATAGGTTTTTTCATTGGTACGTCGTTAGAGAACAATATTTTTTTCATTCATTCATTCGTCCATTCATTCATGAATCTTTTACTTATTGATGCATTGAATTAGCTAGGATCTTTTCACATAAGCCAGGTTGCCCCAATGTTGTAAGGATAACTCTGTTTTTAGGTTGCAGTTATGAATAGGTTTTTTCATTGGTACGTCGATAGAGAACAATATTTTTTGTCCATTATTTCAAAGTACTATTGTCTGTTAAGCCAATTATCGATGAGCTTCAAGAGGCTTCGTCATAACCCATTCGAACATGCTCTAAATGCATTAATATGTTATTGTTTCAGATCAAAGACGGTCAATGGCATCAGACAATCATATCTGTAGATACACCCAAACCTTACCGATTACCAATCAGTGATGTCGCTGTGTACGATATTGGTGGACGAGGAGAAGAGTTTGGAGTAGACATCGGCCCAGTCTGTTTCTCTTAGTCGCCATCTTTCTCTTCTTCTTTAATTCCTAACTTAATTTCTCTTAGAAATCTTTCCTATCACGGAATCAAATAGACGTTTATTGTTTCCTTTCAACGAATGTAAAATGGACGTTCATGTAATGCGATGGGAATAAACTGTTCATACTGCACAAAGATCAAGAAACTACACAGTCTAGTATATTATAAAAGGGATTGATGATTGATTGATGTCTTGTAGTGAATGTTTAATTTTGTCATGAATGTGAATTAACGTAGAGTGATACTGCGGGAATATAGCCTGATGTCAATAAAAAAAATTGCTATGATACCTTAGCACATTAGCGGATATACTGTTCACTGATTTATAGTAAATAAATACTTATATACTAGCAGATATATGATGACGTTTAAAGTTGTCAGGCGAAGAGTAGCAAAATAGTAGTGCACTATATTAATAATATATATATATATCATCCATATCAGTGTGTAATCGATTATTGTCTTTAAGGAAATTACTGTAAATTGTATGACAATCCAATCAAGGTGATGTGTGTATAAAAAATATGGTTTTTGTGATGTTTAGTAATATATATATATTATAATTACTAAAAGGTCCACATGTGTTGCTTTTCGAGTCACTGGTTTTATATACTAGGTACGATCCTGTTTCATTCAGTTGAAACTAAAACAATAAACATGGTAGAAATAGACCTATTTGTTGTCGATATAAAAGGCAAATCCCGCTCCAACACAACTCGACGGTGCTATATTAAACTATACTCCATGGTATGTACAATAGCCCTCCCAATGTGCTAAAAGACCCAATATTTTTGCTAAAAACGCATGGTTTAAATGCGCAAAAACTACTGATTTTGGTTGGAAACACATGGACTATAGCCCATGAAAAAGTGCAAAACAAAGCAAGCCCACCAAAACGCACCAAATGGTAATTTTTGTGGAAACTGCATCACACCAACCTGCATGGACTAAAGCTCACTAAAATGCGCAAAATTGGCATTTTTTTACTATATATAGCTCACCAAATGCACAAAAAATGATATATTTTTGCAGAATTGCATGGACTATAGCCCACCAAAATAGTAAAAAAATTAGCGTTTTTCGACCAAAATTCATTGACTATAGCACACTAAAATGGCCAAAAATGTGCGTTTTTCGACCAAAATGCATGGACTATAGCACACTAAAATGACCAAAAACGTGCGTTTCTCGACAACAATGCATGGACTATAGGCCAACCAAATGGACGAAAATGTGCATTTTTCGACCAAAATGCATGGACTATAGCACACTAAAATGGCAAAAACGTGCGTTTCTCGACAACAATGCATGGACTATAGCACACTAAAATGGCCAAAAATGTGCGTTTTTCGATCAAAAAGCATGGACTATAGCCCACCAAAATGGCCAAAAATGTGCCTTTTTCGACCAAAATGCATGGACTATAGCACACTAAAATGGCCAAAAATGTGCGTTTTTCGATCAAAATGCATGGACTATAGCCTACCAAAATGGCCAAAAATGTGTGTTTTTTGACAAAAATGCATGACTATAGCCCACCAAAATGGGCAAGAATGTGCGTTTTTCGACCAAAAAGCATGGACTATAGCCCACCAAAATGGCCAAAAATGTGCCTTTTTCGACCCAAATTCATGCACTATAGCCGACCAAAATGTCCAAAAATGTGCATTTTTCGATCAAAAAGCATGGACTATAGCCCACCAAAATGGCCAAAAACGTGCGTTTTTCGACAACAATGCATGGACTATAGCACACTAAAATGGCCAAAAACGTGCGTTTTTCGACAATAATGCATGACTACAGCCCACCAAAATGGCCAAAAATGTGCATTTTTCGACCAAAATGCATGGACTATAGCACACTAAAATGACCAAAAACGTGCGTTTCTCGACAACAATGCATGGACTATAGGCCAACCAAATGGACGAAAATGTGCATTTTTCGACCAAAATGCATGGACTATAGCACACTAAAATGGCAAAAATGTGCGTTTCTCGACAACAATGCATGGACTATAGCACACTAAAATGGCCAAAAATGTGCGTTTTTCGATCAAAAAGTATGGACTATAGCCCACCAAAATGGCCAAAAATGTGCCTTTTTCGACCAAAATGCATGGACTATAGCACACTAAAATGGCCAAAAATGTGCGTTTTTCGATCAAAATGCATGGACTATAGCCTACCAAAATGGCCAAAAATGTGTGTTTTTTGACAAAAATGCATGACTATAGCCCACCAAAATGGGCAAGAATGTGCGTTTTTCGACCAAAAAGCATGGACTATAGCCCACCAAAATGGCCAAAAATGTGCGTTTTTCGACCCAAATTCATGCACTATAGCCGACCAAAATGTCCAAAAATGTGCGTTTTTCGATCAAAAAGCATGGACTATAGCCCACCAAAATGGTCAAAAACGTGCGTTTTTCGATCAAAATGCATGGACTATAGCCCGCCAAAATGGCCAAAAATGTGCATTTTTCGACCAAAATTCATTGACTAGCACACTAAAATGGGCAAAAATGGGCATTTTTCGACCAAAATGCATGCACTATAGCCGACCAAAATGGCCAAAAATGTGCGTTTTTCGACAAAAATGCTTGGACTATAGACCACCAAAATGGCCAAAAATGTGCATTTTTTGATCAAAATTCATTGACTATAGCCCACCAAAATGGCCAAAAATGTGCGTTTTTCGACAACAATGCATGACTACAGCCCACCAAAATGGCCAAAAATGTGCATTTTTCGACCAAAATGCATTGACTATAGCACACTAAAATGGCCAAAAATGTGCGTTTTTCGATCAAAATACATGGACTATAGCGCACCAAAATGGCCAAAAATGTGCGTTTTTCGACCAAAATGCATGGACTATAGCCCACCAAAATGGCCAAAATTGTGCCTTTTTCGAGCAAAATGCATGGACTATAGCCCACCAAAATGGCCAAAAATGTGCGTTTTTCGACCAAAATGCATTATAGCGCACCAAAATGGCCAAAAATGTGCGTTTTTCGACCAAAATGCATGGACTATAGACCACCAAAATGGCCAAAAACGTGCGTTTCTCGACAACAATGCATGGACTATAGCACACTAAAATGGCAAAAACGTGCGTTTCTCGACAACAATGCATGGACTATAGCCCACCAAAATGGCCAAAAACGTGCGTTTCTCGACAACAATGCATGGACTATAGCACACTAAAATGGCCAAAAACGTGCGTTTCTCGACAACAATGCATGGACTATAGGCCAACAAAATGGACGAAAATGTGCATTTTTCGACCAAAATGCATGGACTATAGCACACTAAAATGGCAAAAACGTGCGTTTCTCGACAACAATGCATGGACTATAGCCCACCAAAATGGCCAAAAACGTGCGTTTCTCGACAACAATGCATGGACTATAGCCCACCAAAATGGCCAAAAATGTGTGTTTTTCGACAAAAATGCATGACTATAGACCACCAAAATGGGCAAGAATGTGCGTTTTCGACCAAAAAGCATGGACTATAGCCCACCAAAATGGCCAAAAACGTGCGTTTCTCGACAACAATGCATGGACTATAGCACACTAAAATGACGAAAACGAAATGGACTATAGTATACATAATTACCAAAAATGTTAATTTTTAACCATCACACCAACCTGCATGGACTAAAGCTCACTAAAAGGCACAAAAATGACCAAATTTTACAAAATTGCATGTATTATAGCCCACCAAAATGCGCAAAATTGGCCAATGTTTTGCAAAATTGCATGGACTATATAGCAAATGAAAATGGGCAAAAATGGTCACTTTTTGCAAAAATGGCATGGACTATACATACTTAAAATGCACAAACATACGTATATGTTTGATAAAAAGGCATGGAATATAGTTTATTAATGATTTATAAGGCTAAAACAATGATAATCGCGAACCATGAAGGCATCGGTATGTCGGATACAGATTCGTCCTGATTTGCATAAAGTCTAACCTTTATTTGAACTCAAAATCAAATGAAGGTATTTTCAATTTTCTTTCGCAAAACACTTGTACTATGTTGGAAGTTTCATAAGTAATATACAATAATCGCGTCCGATCTGCATGGGAAAAGTTTAGAAACGTTTAGTGCGGCACTTGATAATTAGCAGGTCTGGAGCAGAAAACCTAACATACGATAGCATTTTGATATAGTATTAATAATAGTGTCCCATTTTAAATCAGAAGTGACTGTTAGTCTCAGTAGTCGCATCCTAAACTGTAATGATAATCAACAGGGCTCTTTTCACGAGAAAAAAAAACAATACCTCGAATTTAAATGGAAGTTTCCAGACTCGACTCCAAGAGAAAAGAATGTCTATATTATCTTGTAAAGTGATACAATCATCTGTGGTAGATATGGCTTAGAGTCATAAACAAAAAGAGACAATATGTTGTCAACTACAGAGGGCAGATCATTCATGTACAGTAAAAACAGTATTGGATCCAAAATACTGCCCTGAGGCACTCCAGAAAGCACGGGAAGACAGTTTGATGTAGATCAATGGACAATTGTATATATTACATAAAATCTTCAAAGCTGGTGAAGGTCTGTGATGCGATATTAAAATTGAGATATTTGCAAGTCCCATGGACCTTTTTTATCTGATAAAGGTTGCCTATACTTTATCAGTTATAAAGGCTCACGCATATGACCAAATAGGCTAATCCAATTAAAAGCATTAGTTATGAATGGGTTTTTGAAATTAGGGATAATAAGTGTGAGAGGTGTGCAGACAAGTTTACATAGTTTCATTTTGCAAGTTGAACTTAAAAGGATAACTTCTTAACCAGCCTCTGTTCTAATGGAATTAACTTGTACTAATTCAACTAAAGAATTAATCATTAATTTCTCTTTCAAGCTAGTAATAAAATGAAACTATTTGATTTTGCTTTCTTTTTTGAAGCTGACCTTTTTTTATTTACCACCTCACAAATGTAGCGATATCAGTTAATAAAACATAAAACATAAACATGTTCAAAAGGTAATTGAATCAAGCAACCGTTGTACTATACGTTTTTGTGCAAAACATTTTTCATAGCCTGTGTACATCCGTTTCTCACCCCTCCCCCCTACGTAGGGAGGGGTGAGAAACGGATGTACACAGGCTACATTTTTCACAGAGTGGTCTATGTTTGATCGTGCAATTCACTTCATCTATGAATCAAGCTGGATGCAGCTAAAATACTCTGACTAATCTTTATTACTTTCTATATATGCTATAAAGGAATGTACTGTATGTTAGGTCATGTCGTTATATATAACGATATTTAAGTTACGTGAAACAATGCCATATTTTGAGTGGAGTGTAGTGCTTTCAGATAGAGGAAACTCGACCTTTGTCTGGGTTCAACCACTTTTAAGAAGCAGTCATGAAAGAGCCTGAATTTTATGTTATTTTGACTTGATATAAGTGTACTAAATTTGCAGCGTTTTATGCGCGTTTTTATCATTATTATTTTACTCGGTGGAACATTTATAAGACCCTACCCACTACCCTGAATGCTAAAAGTGCTTTTCGTTCTCTAAATCGTGATTCGAGAAAATTTACAATAAAATAAGACGATAAAGGCCTATATGGAATCTAGGGCAGTTCTCTCTGGTGTTAGCTGATTTTCTCAACTCCTAAAATAAAAAAAAAATTGCAATTCATCTGATAATTTTGCTCTCGGTATTATAGGAAGTCTCCTTCGCAGCGGCTTTTAGTGTCGGGCTTCCTGTGTCCCCCTCCACATTTTTTATATATATAACGAGGGCAAATATTTGACATTTCAATACATCGCCATGATGCAATTGTCTAGCCCATCGCTCACCAGCTAACGATCGCTGTCTAAGATTTTGGTTCATAACTTGACGCACCCAGTTATTAGAGAGAGAGAGAGATAGTGCACCGGCTTGTAGCTGTACAATGGACGTGGTGCATCTCCTCTATGCACTATTGCTGCTCGAGTGTACTTTGATTTATACCAAGACAGCAGCTCAAAGTAAGTAAGTTGTATGTATATTGGTAATGACAGTTTTTTCGTGTTATTATCTTGCATGCATGTTTGTAACTTAAGTAGCTCCTGAAATGTCGTTTGTAATTTTATCAATTTTAAAATAATCGTTTTCAAAAACGTTGATTACTTTTTAGTCGGAGCAAAGGACGAAATAAGGCATTTGAATTTTCGAATTCGTGCATTTCTGTATTTTAACTTTTTTAACGATCCAGTACGAATGTGCCATGTTTAATGATGATTTAACAAAAGCAATTTCTTTGAACTAACACGAAAGGAAAACTGTTATTTATTCAATAATTTCCCTCGTGCAATGGTATTACTTCAATAAATATCAGGTAAAGTGTGTCCTGTTCGTATAGTTTAGCTTTGGTTTCTCAGAAAATATATTTTCTTAGATTTTTCATGTTCTTTTTTGGTGACATGTTATTCTTCTGAACTAATCACCCGAGCCAAATGTTAAGGCGGGCACACACTAGGCGACAAGTCGCAGCGACTTGTCCCCGCGACATGTCGCCTCAGTGTGCACTGGTTCAGCAATCCCAACCGGTTGGATTTCATGCGGCAAGTCGCAGCAACAAAATTCTGTCGCGGCGACAACAATTTTCGCCAAAAAATGTTAGTACACACGGGAGGAAATTGTCGCTGCGACTTGCCGCCTAGTGTGTACCGGCCTTTAAGAGCTTCTGTGATTCATCATTACGGACCAAATAAAAAGAAAATGGTTTTGGCCATTGGTTGATTTCCCATGCAATTCAATAGCACTTTACGGCTATTTATTGATAACATAAAGAAAAAATATGAATCTTTTCAAACCATGGAGTTTTACAGATCAAATATTTACGTGTCCCGGCTACGCATTAATTGCCTGTTAACCAAAAACCTATTTAATGATAATTGCTGTCGGTTAAGTGGTAGTTATAGAACTATTATACTAATTCAAAGAAGATGAGAGTTAATAAATTACAGACACACGCGATTTAAAATTACTGGTGATCACGATTACATCCCTGGGGAAAGATATGACTACCATTATCCTACATTGTCCTACCGACCTTTTTAAATTGTTAATCGGTTCTTGAGCATATAAACTCTTTACTAAAACAATAGTTGAAATATATTCAACATATTTTCTCAAGTATGTTATCAATCGACAAAGTTACGTAACATAGTCTGACGTATCAAAGCCATTGAAAAAAACTTCAGAAATCATTCGTCCTAAGCGTCTATACATTCGATTAGTGCTAATCCAGGGTTAACTGTATAAGTTTTTTTTAAGAGTTAACCCAGGATTAGTGCTGATCGGGCTTTGAACAACCCAGCCCTGGCGTCTCATATTGATACATAATTGTGTTTTAGTGGAATGTACTGAGCCATCCGATGTAGCCCTCTTACTAGATGCGTCGGGTAGTATCGGTAGAAGGAGATGGCCAAAAGTGGTCGACTTCACGAAGTCACTCGTTAATGCATTCGGAGTCTCAGAGGAGGGCACTCATATTGGCATTGTAATGTACGCGACTAAAGTCAAAGTCCAAGTATACTTCAACACTTTTATCGGAGCAGACAGAACCCCAGAAAACATCAACAAAGTCATGGATGGCATACAGTACAGGGAATGGAAAGGCCTCACGTACATAGATAGAGGTCTGGATATTGCAAATAGAGAGGTATTTACTGTGGCTAATGGAATGAGAACTGACAAAAAGAAGGTAAGAAAATGGTTGAAAACATAAAAGGATGATTTATTTTTGACTGACTGACTGACTGATTGATTCATTGATATTTCACAACGCAGATCTTAATCCTATTCACTGACGGCAAACAAACAAAAGATAAGGATGTATATACAGAATTGCCCGTAGCAGCTCAGCCTATAAAAGCTAAAGGTGTAGAGATACATGCTATAGCCGTCGGGACGTCGGACAAAATTGATATACCAGAACTACAAATGATGGCCAGTAAACCTGAATATGTCTACACTGCAGAAACATTTGACGAACTTATACCAATGGCGCTAAGAATTATACAGAAAAGTTGCGGTAAGAAATGTGTCTTGAAATAATCTGATAATAGGAAGGGTTAAATTGTTATATGACGACTGAAGAGAACGTAACCAATTGGGCAGGCAGCTTAGTATACTTTATATAGAGCAATTGCTTTAAAAAGTTATTTTTTAACATTGCCTGTGTCATCTTACTCTAAGTCAAGAAAAGAGACCATCGTTGCACTCCCCGCCATCATAACTTTTATTTATTGCGTTTTATTGTTGTTTGTATTTTCCAGATATTGAGGTCCCGTTGACAACTGTAAGTATACCACATATAAAATATGTATCACATATCAATATACTCTATTGTGCAACGTTGTTTAATAGACGTCCGTCCAGTTAAAGCTCAAGCCATTTCAATAAGAACCGCCCCTCCAACTAAAGTACCTTTCTTCAAATTGCATTTATAATTCCTCTTCTTTACCATGCTATGTACCCCCTTGCTTCAGCTTTAAAGCTCTACCATATTTTGCCTTTTGAACACATAACCTGCTCAGTGTATGTAGACATATATATGGTTATTAGTCATTTCAGTACAACATGGTTTGGAAGGTTGTCACTATATAGCTACTATAGTTAAAATTATCATGTGTTGTACCGTCGGTAAGATAAGGATATTAAACATCTCTACGAATTCATTAGTGTGCTACTAACGTTTGGCTGCAGTTCTTTATTCGTAAAGCTCTTTGATAGCACTCAGTCATGGCTCATCGGGTAAGGAGGTGATAAATTACCAGATATAAATACTGGAAAGAACTCCAAACACGAGAGAAATCTGTATAGAAGAAGCCAGGGATTTCGAAAGCTGAGATGAATAACAAAACAGGTCTTAATAAAATGCTTGTTTGTCTTTTGATTTTATTTGTAGTTTTATTTAATTTTTTTTGTGTGTATTTTTGTTTTGTTTAATTCTTTGTTTCTTTGTTGTTGAGTAAACACAGGACAAATAAGGAATATAATGGACAATGGCCTGAACGTACAACTTCTGTGACAAAGTCTACATCCACGCTATTTGCATACACCGTATACATCGTGTAATATTTCTAATAAAACTATTTCATCTAAATAGCATCTTGTCGTGTCTTCATTATGACTAAATAACAGGCCTTCCTTGTTAGCAGTAACATAAAAAAACATTCATAAAGTGTTTTTTGCTTTAATGATTAATGTTTTTTTTATTTAAACAAATAGCAATTTTTAAACATAACGAATTATTTTGAGAGAAACCTATAAACACAAACAAATGAGCTCTTTGATGCTCAAGCACAATGAGAAAAAGATATTTTCCACACTTATAAAAAAAAACTTTTCGTACCGCTAAATTTTCAAAAGCTGAAAGGATACAATGTACTCAGTGTCACACAAATCAGTAGCTTGCGGCGTGTGGAGCCTTGATGAAGTCTGCGAGCTCCCTTTGATTTGCTCCTCCTCTATTCTCCCCACGCCATACGCAGAATAATACAAAATTCCTTTATCGCTGTCTCTACCAAAAAAAATACAAGAGCGGGATACCCAGGCTATGGAATTAACCACGAGCCGATTAACATGCTATGGCACTTCACGGTCTATGCACAAAAAAAGGATGATTTCTAATTCAAAGCGTTTGAGGGTGCAATTCACTTACAATACAATACACTGATTTAATCTCTATTCTTTATTTTAAGAACAATCTGCTATGTGAGGTCATATAATACACACAATGCATGCTTGGTGCTATCAGTTTGTGCGCAAAATAGAAGTGATGAATGTGATAAACGTAAACAGCGCGATATAACGAGCGGATTATCGTGAAGTTTTAAGATAATGGAATCTCGGCTATCGCTAGGTTCAAGCACTTTCAATCTTATTTTAATTCGTATCTATATCATGTGTACTTCATTTGCCACGTTTAATGTTTGTTGCTATCCATTTTTATGATAAACAAAACACAAGAACAAACTGCAATACGTGCCATCAAAAATCATAAAATTTAAAATGTGGCATCGTAATAACTCAGAATCTAAAATCTCCAGTTCATTTATATCAGTTTTAATAATGTCTTTCTTTATACTGTATATGCGTTGTGTCGCCGAATCGGCTATGTAGCATGTCTTGTAGCCAGACCCTTTTGGGCTAACGACATTACTTTCTTAGCTGCTAACTCGGACAAATTTTACGCGGTTCGATTATTTTGTTAGCGGAAATACAAAATATTTTTTATATAACGAGGGCAAATATTTGACATTTCAATCCATCGCCATGATGCAATTGTCTAGCCCACCGCTCACCAGCTAACAATCGCTGTCTAAGATTTTGGTTCATAACTTGACGCACCCAGTTATTAGAGAGAGAGAGAGAGAGAGAGATAGTGCACTGGCTTGTAGCTGTACAATGGACGTGGTGCAGCTCCTCTATGCCCTATTCCTGCTCGAGTGTACTTTGATTTATACCAAGACAGCAGCTCAAAGTAAGTAAAATATCCATTGTGATTTTTATTGCCGATTAAGTAACATTGTTAAAGTTGAGCATATTTCCGAAATCAGTTGTTAAGTCGTCGGAACTAGAGTAGAAACTAGTTCATTTAATTCATGCATTTCTGCACATTGACTTATTTTTTGAAAAGATGTTACAGTATTTTAAAATCATATATAACGGCTATTCAAAAGAATAAAAAAAATGAAAGCATTGTTCTACAGTTCTAAAATAAGCAATGTTTGCCGGTTTTTAAAAAATGTTCAGATATTTAATGGCAGGCGCTACGAGAAAATCAATTTTAAAAGTTGTAATCCAGTTATCATGATACTCTCGTGGTCATGATTCGAGCCAGAGGATTCAAACCATGGGGCAAGAAAATAATACCAATAATACTTGCAGATCTATACTGATAATCTTCATCAGTTAGAACATGCTGATAGTCGTCGAAAATAAAAGGAATTGAGACCGCTGTTATATGGTGCGAAGTTAATATGATTAAGTTAATAGGATTCAGTTAAACTATTTACAAGAGATTTTCTCATCAAGCATGTCGTCAATCGACATTTACATAAGATGGACTGACCTAGTCACTCCGCAGTTACGTAAAATGGATTGATCCCATTAACACTAGCATGAAAAGCTTTTTCTCTCGAGTTGAACATGCGCAGATCGACACCAAAAAGGCTACAAGGCTCAGTTTGTCAATAGGGTGTTTTCAATGTAGATGACATATTAATTTCAAATTCCCAAATAGTTAATGAACAGCGACTTTTCTCCCCTTCCGAAATGAGAGATTAAAACGACTCACATTTTTCTCATGGTTTTCGCGGGGAGAAAAGTGGGTCTGCTTGCAGAGTTATTCTAAACATGTTTCCTATAAAGTGGACCTATACTTAGCTCAAACACTTTTGTGCAGTTTTGATATCATAACTACAATCCCTGACAAAATATATGGGACAAATGTTGATAAGCATATTTGACGTATACCACAGTCATAGTTGACATTCTATTTTGAGAATAAAATTAAAACATAAAAGTCCACATTATCATTGTTTTTGGGAAGGAAGGGGGGGAGGAGAATAAGTTTTAACAAATAAAACAAAACTATAATCAGAGGCAAAAAGTGCTGTAAGTCCCAAAGTATTTTACCAGGATTGTATGTTTTGCTTTTGAGCTGTAAGAGTACACTAAGGCAGCTGTCAAGTAGTACAATTAAAAGATTTATTAATTTTTCTTAGATGATTAGGTGGCTTTTGAATCATCCGATCATAACAGAAACACTATTTCGTACATTATATATTTCGTTCGCCATCTTTGTGACCATCGACATACATGGACATGGTCATTTTCACCAAAAAATATGAAATTTCCGTTTACTCATAACTCTTGAACAATGATCTTATAACCAAAACTTAACCAAAATGTAGTAATTTAGTTTGCCATGAAGACCATATTAATTTTAACGTTAAAAAAAGCCGTCACGTGAGTGAAAATACTCTTAGGCTATGTCCACACTAACCCGGATAAATTTGAAAATGCAACTTTATTTATCTGGTTAGACCTTCCGTCAGCACCCCCACTTTTTAGTTCTAAAGAATAAAAATAAAAATAAAAATAATCCAAATAATAAATATCCTCAAAAGTTTTTTTTTTCTTTTTAATGTTATCATTTTTGTAATATGGATGCATGCCGTGCATGAATCCGAAACAATTTTATTTTGTGAAGTGTTTGTTTTCGCTCCCACAAAAGAAAAAAACGTTGCATGATGAGATTCGCTTGTTATGGCCTGTTTACGTAAGATACGGTGCCCCTAGCTATGGACGAGGGTCAAGTCTTTTTTCTATTAACTATGCAGCTCTTGTACGAGGGTCAAGTCTTTTTTCTACTAACTAAAGACGTATTCCTACCATCCACGTGAACATGACAGCCCTTTAATAGAAACTAGGGATGCACATGGGGTAGCCTGTGTCACAGACCGAAATTTTCTATTTACGTAAAAAAACCCGGCTGCTCGCAGGCTACACATTATCAGCTTGCTAGAATAACATTCCTATGATTTAGCGCCAACTGTTTATTACACAAACAGTTTTTGAAACCACTAACCTGAGGTGAATTTGATCAAATTACATTGTTAATGTTGTTAAGTAAAGACACGCTCCCCAACTGTCGTTTTCTAGCCTAAATTTTGCTAGGGAAAATATTTCTTGGACTCTCATCACTTCAAACCACATTTTAATTTTTAAAAAAGATTGATGCTTTATTAAATGCATTTTTGTATTTCAGCGTGTAGTGAGCCATCCGATGTAGCCCTCTTACTAGATGCGTCGGGTAGTATCGGTAGAAGAAGATGGCCAAAAGTGGTCGACTTCACGAAGTCACTCGTTAATGCATTCGGAGTCTCAGAGGAGGGCACTCATATTGGCATTGTAATGTACGCGACTAAAGTCAAAGTCCAAGTATACTTCAACACTTTTACCGGAGCAGACAGAACCCCAGAAAACATCAACAAAGTCATGGATGGCATACAGTATAGGAAATGGAAAGGCCTCACGTATATAGATAGAGGTCTGGATATTGCAAATAGAGAGGTATTTACTGTGGCTAATGGAATGAGAACTGACAAAAAGAAGGTAAGAAAATGGTTGAAAACGTACAATAATGATTTGGTTTTGACTGATTGACTGACTGACTAACCGACCGACCGACCGACCAACCGAACGGTTGATTGATCGATTGATTGATTGA
Organism: Diadumene lineata; assembly: GCA_918843875.1. NCBI lineage: Eukaryota > Metazoa > Cnidaria > Anthozoa > Actiniaria > Diadumenidae > Diadumene > Diadumene lineata. Next base: position 21,615,676 of record OU974069.1, on the reverse strand, counting down.
TTGATTGATTGATTGATTGATTGATAGTTATTTCCCAACGCAGATCTTAATTCTATTCACTGACGGCAAACAAACAAAAAATAAGGATGCATATACAGAATTGCCCGTAGCAGCTCAGCCTATCAAAGCTAAAGGTGTAGAGATACATGCTATAGCCGTCGGGACGTCGGACAAAATTGATATACCAGAACTACAAATGATGGCTAGTAAACCTGAATATGTCTACACTGCAGAAACATTTGAAGAACTTATACCAATGGCGCTAAGAATTATACAGAAAAGTTGTGGTAAGTGACAATATTATCAAGACTATACCTATCAGATCTGATTGAGTTGACTTGTTATTGAAGGTTTCAATGAGGTTTGTCGTGATATTAAGATATAATCGCAAACGATCGAGAACGGTCGCAAATGATCGGAAAAAAAAAACGATTTTTTTCCTCGAAGTTTTTAGATCCTACGAACGTTTTTGAACGATATCGATTTCGACCGCGATCATATGCACTGTGTCAGGGTTAGAAGGCAACTGCAGTGCGTTAATCTTTTTTTTTTTTTGCAAGACTGTTTGCATTCTTTTTCCATCCAATGTGGCGAAAATGATGTGGTTTTGATCTACCCACTGTTGTACTCAACCTCATGATCACTAAATCGCTTGTTTATTTATTATATTCGAATGTTTTGTTTTTATTTTTTAGTGATCCCGACTACAATCCCGACCACAATTCCGACCACAATTCCGACAACAATTCCATCAACTACAAGTGTAAGTTAACAAAGAAATGAATGAATACACAACAACTAGTCTTTTCTTGGTGTGTGTGTAAGGGGGGGATGCAATTACGTGTCTCACAACACATTCTCTTCCCATCTCTCTGATGGAAGGGGGTGATGCAATTACGAGTCTCACAACACATTCTCTACCCATCTCTCTCTCATAACTCAATCCTCTCCGTCTATGCCATTTGCTTTGTGAACAAATAAACTATTTCCCAGCCAGGTAGGTACGCGTTATTAGTAATTGTGATCATGGTTTGGAAGGTTGTCACTTTGTGGCTATGTGAAAATCACCGTGTGGTGTTTAATAAATTAGTCTTTCACATGGCTGGTATTGATATTCGGCTTATGAAACCAAAGTACAGAGTTGTAGTTGTTGTTTGTTAGCGCAAAGCGAAGGCGGATCCAGGATTGTTTTCAGGAGGGGGTGCACTACCCAGTAGACATGAAATACTAAGGTTATTTTGGAAAAACACTTGATAAAACAAGGACCCGGAAATACTTTCAGGAGGGAGTGCGTACCCCCTGCACTCCTCCCCTAGATCCGCCACGGCAAAGCCTTTCGATAGCAGCTGTTAGTTATAGTAGGGAGGAGACGATGTACCAGATACGAATACTTACTGAAAGAATCCCTACCCTGGACCCCCCCCCCCCCCTGGGTTCGTTCTTGTCTTCTCTCGCTCCTGAGCCTCTAGAATCCAGATCTTTTTGAAAGAAGAAAAGCTGACATACATCAAACACAGACGCCGAAAGGTATATATATATATATATATACTCAAAGCGTATAATATATTTCGTGTTTATTCAAAATATCTGATATTGTGTTTTGGCTTGTTTATTTATTTGTTTAATTATTTGTTTAATTATATGTTTGTTTAATTGTTTGTTAGTTTGCAAGTTTGACTGATTTTTATTGTACTTACAGTCCTAGTAAACAAGTCAATCTTTCAGATCTGGTTACATTTTAATTGCTGGAGGAATGTTAGCAAAAGAAGAACAATCCACTATTATCATGGTTTAACTTGGTTGAGATAGACTACACCCCTGAACTTATTGACAGCTGATATGTTGAGTTACTAATAAAGCTATTTGCACTATTTGAATAAGGCCATGTTTGTTGTCTCTTCATAATGAAAGAGCTGCTTCTATTAGCAAAAAATAAGATACTGTTTGCACCAGTAGATCAAAACGATTGTACTTTCATGACAGTCAGCAGGTGTGAAAAAGAACTGGAATATCTGTATAATCGGTTTCTATGACTGCACATCTTGTACTTTGATCACAGACGACTTGCCGTGTACTTAGCCTCTCTTCCTTCCTGTTTTTAAAACAAACACGTTTCCTCGAGAGCCTTATCCTAAGGTTACAAATGACTTGGATTCGATTCAACCCTTACGTAACTCCAAATAAAGTGTGAATTAACTGGTGAATGTAAATCTTTATTCGATAGCTACATTAGAGATGCCGCCATAATAAATTTGACAGGGCTTGGTTCTTCTTAAGATTAAAGTTCAATTGCTCATGGGCATATTTCTGACTTGGTATAGGATACAACCACGAAATGCTACCAGGCAAAAATCTCGGATGAGCACCAAGAAGTAATAGAGACATGCTATTACCTTTTTTCTTAAGGTTTGGCAGTTTTGGAGAACGGTATATGGGTTATATTAAATACGAGCGGGATTCTCGATATTGACGGGAACCATATTAAAGGAGGAACACCGAGCGGGATGGTGAGGTGACAGGATCTGAAAGCTCCTAATGAGTCTCCATTCATTCACTGCCGTGTGCATCAAGTTGTAGGAGTTCTACATGAGTGTTAATGCTTTATTGTTCAATACAATAACCAGGGTGGGCCTGCCAGGACACATGCTCTCAGTTTTATACCCGATACAAGTTTTGGTTATTTTGAACATGGCCAAACGGGTTACCAAAAGAATATCATTAAAACTACATAACCAAAATGATTGCAAAATTATCGGATTACAGTGTTATGTCGGTGCTTTTGTGTGTGAATGAAACCATAATTGTTTTTGTGTGTTTTTAATACGGATTCGAGCTGGGTAACGATCGGAGCTGCCGTCACGCCCACTCAATTAGAGGTAAATAATCTCCACAGGCATCCCTGTCATAGATCATGGGTTTCCTGTTCTGGGGATAAAACCATTACAAAGGCACCCCGAATAAAAAAAAAGCTCCTTCCAAGGTCTTCTACCCCTTAAAGAAGGGCTGGTACCCAGTCTAAGAATAAAGTCTCAATAAAAACCTACGAAATATATGTAAGCAATTATTAACCTATGAAATATATATGTATACACCTAAAGCCTATTGATTTATATAAAAATCCCTTTAATAATGAAACTGTATTTATTTACAAATTTACATACATATGATACCGTATAAAAAATATGTATTTATAATATATATAAACAATATTAAAAATTATCATCTAGTCTTTCATCGACATCTAATTTGCACATTGCCTGATAGCGTTTGAGTCGTTGAGGAAACACTCTGAAAAATTAACAAAACATGAATTATTTCTTTCTTTCTTTCTCCCTTATATTCTTTCTTTCTTTCTTTCTTTCTTTCTTTCTTTCTTTCTTTCTTTCTTTCTTTCTTTCTTTCTCCCTTATATTCTTTCTTTTTCATTCTTTCATTTCAATTTAGTCAGCTTTATATCCAAGCTCAAGCTGATATTGAATCATCAATGTCCTTCACACGAGCTCGATTTATATCCAATGATTAACTTACTGTCTCTCTAATTTCATGAGTCTTTCAAATGCTGTTCGCTCGTCATCGTCTTGTCGTCTGATTATCGCGGGTTCATCTGCAAATCTTACACGTTGAAGCCGTGTCCTCTGTGTGACAGGCGATGTCCGTACCGCTGTCCATTGCCATGGTAACATAGGCCCTGATGGTGTGGGTGGTGGTGCAGGCGGACAGAGGGAGGTCGATGAGTCGAATTTTCTTGAACACTGTGTATAACCACTGTTCTCTGGTTCCAAGTCTTGTATATAATATGAATTTGTCTCCGCAATAGAAGATGGTGAAGACAGCTCCAGATACAAATGTCTTGGTTCGTACGGTAATGATGATGATGATGATGACGATGATAATAGTAAGGAAGATGATAAAGACAAATATGACGATGCTAACGATGGCAATTGTCTATGTAGTGGTGGTATTAAAGATAATCTCTCTATATCTACCATCAGACCTGATGATGGTGATGCTAATGATGACGGTAATGATGGTGATGACGGTAATGATGGTGATGATAGTGATGATGGTAATGATGGTGACGATAACGGTAAAGACGACAACGACGGTAATAATGATGACGATGGTAAGAACGATGGAGACGACGCAATAGGCGGTGGTGGCAGTAATGACGACGATAATGTTGGTGTGGATAGCAAAGTGTTCCTGCTATGAGACGTTGCTGGCGATGATGGTGATGATGACAATAATGATAGCGATGACATAGATAGATATCCAGAATCCATGGACGAGATAATTGATGGTGAAGTCGGACATTCATTTATCTGTGAATTAAGAAGGCACACAACACTTCATTAATCCATAAAGTATGACTACAAAGAACGATATACAGTTCTTACTGAGACGATCCCTTCCCTGGGAAACAAACCTCAAGAGAATATCAAGTTAGCAAGTTATACCTCGCTATATGTGTCATCAGAATTGTGATTGAGGTTTTCTTCCTCTAATATGGTTGTCTTGTTGACTTGTTTGTCGAACATGTCTAGCATTCTAGAAGTTACTTCAAGCTGAGGCAAATGCAACTTTCTCGAGAATTTATCACCAAGAACAGTTCTACAAAAAAAACAATGGTAAAAAATGAGGAATAAATAAGTCCAGTTCAACAACTAATAGAATGAACGACTGACAAAATAAACAAATAAATAAATGAATGAATGAACGTTTAAACGAACGAAAAAAAGAATGATAAAATACGAGACAAATGGACGGATAAATGATTGGGCGATCAAATCAATAAATGAATGAATGACTAATGAACGAACGAGCTAATGGACGTCTGTCACAATAGCACTAACCCCATATCATATCTAAATTCATCTTGCCATTCCAAGTCTTTCGGTCTTGGTGTGTAGGCAGGTGATAGTGCACGGTAGAGATGACGACTAGGAGATGCTGGGAATTCTTCACGTATTTTACTCGTAACAACACGTTGTCCAAGCAAACCTGTCTTCTCGTCAATTGGTCGATTCATTGAAGTGGATAAATGAGACTTTCCGTTCCTAAAACAATATAAGAACAGTATGAAATGTCTTGTGGGGATTTAGGAAAAGCCATGAAGAGTAAGGTATAAGAAATAACTAAGCGGAAGGAGAAGGAGAAGGAGAAGGAGGAGGAGGAGGAGGAGGAGGAGGAGGAGGAGGAGGAGGAGGAGGAATTGTAATGCATTTACTTACCAGCTAAATGACATGTACAAAGCACCTATAAGGCCAACCACTAACACAGGAATCCCAATCCACATCAAAGCCATGGTTCTTTCTCTTTTTTGTTCCTTAGCAGATATCTTAACATAAAAAAATATTGTATTAATTAATTAAATGGTTTCCCACGATTATTGGTGAGGCAAGTACTGGAAATGACCAGTACAAATATCAAAATGTATTGAAATGACAAAACAACTAACGAAATGACTTAGCACACAACTACAAAGCTGTATAAGTAGAAGAGACAACACGAGACATAACTGACGACACGCACAGCTGCTGACCAGTACTGGTATAACGCAGTGTATTCAGGTTAAGGAAACGAAACACGAATAAATTCTAAGTTAGTTAAAGTTAGTCAAACTTACCTGATCATCACTAATGTCAGCCAAAACAGCAAAATTGGACAAGTGATTACATTGACAAACCGAGTGAGAATGGTTACTAGACACCAGTTTACAACCACGTGTAGACCAGCCCCCTCCCCTGTGAGGACTAAAAATGGCATTATTTTAGAGAACAGGCATTCGAACATCATCTGAGCAATAACCAATAAATCACCGCATTAACTGGAATTATACTCACGTGATATTGTAGTCCCAGAAAACGCATTTTGTGTTATCTCGTCTTGGCTGAAAAATATGAATTAATTAATTGTGTCAAAATAGGGGTAACTTATGCATATACATTTTCTAATAAATGCTTATTACTGTATCAGCTTTTTATCGAAAACGTAAGACTTGCACATGCATGTGTGGCAGCCAAAGTAGTATATACATTCGAAATAGTTATGCACCAGTCTGATTGAAACCGGGAATAGCAGGGAAATCATCAACATTTCGTTACTGTTAAGGTATAACGGCTGTTATCTTGTTTCTAAATACAACGCTAATTCTCCTTCCGTTTCCCTGCGCTTCCGGTGTGTATTGAAACTGCTACAGCGTTTAAACATCGTTCCAACACCCACCTTGATGTGACCAAGTATAATGGTGACTGGCGGAGAGATTTCATCTGGAGGGGCAGGGTGCAGGATAGTTGTCAGAATCTTGGAGTTAGGTCCAATCCCACTGCTACAAAAATAACACAATATAATGAGAATTTGTGATATACATCGTCATTTATTTTGATAATCTTTTGGATTAGGGAGCTTACTCTCTACGCTTTTTTCATGGCACAAAAAAAAAATCAAAGAGATTTTTGCAGGCAATTTCTAAATCCATCTTAGATATTTTTTTTATTTTTTTATTATTATTATTATTATTATTTTTTTATTGATTGAAACTTTATTAACGTGTCATGCCATCTAGCCTGGAAGATATCCATACTAATTCGGGGACACAACATAAAAGGAAAAAATATAACAAAATATGTATATATATATCTATATAAAATATGTATAATATATATCAGTATGAATAAAAGATCTAAAAACTAGTAAAACTAAGATAAAACAAATAATGGATATGCATAGATAGCCTTAAAAGAACTATATATAAAATGAAATAAAACCTTAAAAAACTATGGTGTAATAATGATTATAAAAGCTACAGTATCTAACTACCCGGTGCACAAGGCGCATATCTTGCAGCCGTTGTTAAAATCAGTGTCCATGCCGTTAAGGGCATCTTTTTTTATTTTTCATGAGCTTTCATGACTAGTCACTATTTTCATATTCCAGATCACAGGAGGGATCTTTGGAAGGTACATTGTGTATCATAAATTCTTTACCTTGAATTGACATCAGGTAAGATGAATGGCAGGCTTTTAAAGCTGATACTAGCTGCACTGACTTCACCTGAAAAAGATACATAATAGTTGTTTTATATACCATAATCATATACAAAGAGGATTGTTCCTGGACTACCTGGACCTTTGTGTAAATACGTCATATACTGCGATGCAACAATTCAGGTCGGATTTTACATAGCAAGACTTGATATTACAATATTTGAGAAAATAATCTATAAAGCAGTTGTAAAATGTGAGTACGTAATTTATAATACCGTAAAGATGTAAAAGAGAAACTGACGTTTCGGACGTTAGTCCTTTGTCGGATTATTATTGTTATAAAGCATGCAAGACTTCCTCTCCACTTTAAAAAGACCAATTGTTCTATATAGAGAGAGGAGTCACGGATCGGTCGGAGTGGTGTGATAGTTTAAATAGCGAATGTAGGGTGGCCAACAAGAACAACAACTATGTGTATGAGATGTGTGATTATTTTTAATCATTTGTCATGTCATCTACGTGTTGTGTGGCTATTGCGAAGTTTTAATTTGAAACAGGAACAGCAAAATTTGAAGAGATAAAGGGCAAGAAGAAACCGTAACTAATAATGGAGCAAAAAAAGATGTTAAAAGATTTGGTTACCAGTCTGTGATCAGTGCTTTATTATGTGACTGACCTGCTTTAAAGACTGATGAAGGTATAGAAATGACATCGTGTCTAACGTCCCATTTTGAGATTTCGTCATCTGTGTAATCTGGAAAAGTTAGTCTTCCACTTCTCGGTGATCGTCGATCCAGTTTTAACACTGTGCAGAGAAATCAAGTACATCACAGTTACATAGATGTTTATTGGTAACTACGTTTTAACAAGAGAGTATGAGATATGAGAGCTTATCCCCCGTATTGGGCTTTATACTCATCAGGGGATCTTTTTATTCTATTTTTAAACTGAAGTTATTTCGGGAACGGAACGTGATTAGCCAGATTGCAGGATGAGAGGTCGCATCGTCAAAAAATCTCAAGACAAATGTGCGGACGACGAGTAGAGCCACTGATGGGGTCCGGGGATAAGCTCTCTTATCTCATACTCTCTTGGTTTCAAACTATAAGGAATCTTTCCAAAAAGGAGGTTAGGACGAGGAAGTCAAAGACTGCTAAACTTATGATCTGCAAAATGTTTGGAAAATGGATGATGGGGGGTATAATTTTGGTTGTAATTATTGAGCTGGAGAAACACGGCTAGTCCCGGCCTGAGTCCCGCGTCTCCGACATCCATGCCCTTCCCAAACTATTGTTGCTTGACGTTTCCTTTCTTACAAAGATCAACACAGATATTCTCAATATTGATACAGAGAGAAGGCTGTTCCTGAAAACACGAGACATAATTATGTGTTTTCAAAAATGCGATAATATCGCAATAGTCCAGTTTCATGTTCTTCATTGCTAAGACTCGGTAGTATGTAAAATATTCTTTTGTACGAGGTACATCCCGTGGGAATGCACCAATGCAAAAACAATATTAATACCAATGGTCTTGACTCGTTTGTTAATTTACCTACAATCGAGCCTTAGTATGAGCAATGAAGAACTTGAAACTGGTCTATTGAGTCCAACTTCTGCTGGTGGAGATGTGTGACTGTACAGGGCGTTGACACTAACTGGGCTCAACTGGACAAAACCAAACAAACAAACGGTCCAAAAGCAGCTGCTTTTACCCCCTGTCAGGTCTCGAACCACGACATCTCGCGCTTGCCGGACGAGTGCCTAAACCACAAGCCACGATGGTTTAATCGTTAATTGATTGACTATAGATCGTTCATGATTGGTAAAGTGACACAGTGCGTTCGCACTGTAATATGCTGTATTATGTAAAATTGAATATGATAAAAAAGGAGGACCATCAAATCTACATACTTATATTATTTGTTACAAATGGTTTTCTCATGCCATCACGTGGTAATCTCATAGCAGCTTGTAACGAGAACATCTCCATTGAGCGTAGTATATCAGCTGAGCCAGCCTTGGACTGTGAAAAAAAGACGTTAAACATGTTTTAATATAACTACTGAACGCTAACTAGAAGATTTTAAGTAAAGGCAGGCTAAAAACTAGATACTTGTAGCGCTAAATAGTTCACATTTGTATGTGGAGTGTACTCTAACAACCAAAGTTTCGATTTATATTAGCAAATGCAGCACTTTTCTACCTGTTAGGTATACTAGTATTAACCAAGTTGCTTCACTTTTTTATGGCAAAAGATAGAGCTGTCCATTGTAGGCTTAGGTGTAATATTTAAAAAATAAATAAACTTGCATTTGAATCCAGCTTGAGGGATTCGGGAGTCAGGATTTGAGGTCAGGACTGGAAAGAGGTAACTCTATTAAATTCCAACTAGTGAAAAGTTGCAAATCATTCTATATGCATTGAGGCTTGCGAAATGCACAAGAACAGATTATTAAATTTATTCTATAAAATCCGTTAGACTTGTCATACCTGTTGCACATTAAACCATTCTTGTTTATTTGTTAAGTCAAGAAGGTTACTGCTTGTCGTAATGAAATTCTAAAACAAATAAACAAAATATAAATTAGACACGTCCTCCCAAAAAGTCAGGTTCGCACAGCATCTTTCGCAGAATCAAACAAATGACCAGTCGAGTTTGACTAGTTTGGGGCCTAGCCGACATAATATTTTGCTATTATCCAGGCCAAGTTCACATAGTCCTATGTTTGCCTATTTCTTCTTATTATTTTTACGTTTCTTCTATAAAAGGATTGCAAAACGTAAGTCAACTTAGGTATACCATTTTTCAAACAAATGTACAGAGTTTGCACGTTTTTTCCCGCAATCACATAACTTGGCACGCTATTCTTCTTACCTGCATGTCCTGTCTGTCCATCTCCAGGAGATCATTTTGTCCGTTGTGTTGCACAACCGCTGACATCACTTCAGCTGATTTCAGTAAATCGCCTCCAAATATCAACGAGTTATCGAGTGTTTGTGTCGTTAGTTGAGACAGGTCACGGATCAGAGGTCGAGCATCTGCACCGATAGCCAACTTATGGGACTGAAAAAGATGTATCAATACATTGGTTATTAAGGATATATCCGTGTTTCATAAACTTCGCACTAGGTTTTATAATTCACAAATTTATCATTTTTGTGAGTTTACCATAAGCATAACCTGGGTTGTTTATTTGAATTTGTTTGTTGGTTTATTTTGTTTTTGTTATGTTGTTGTTGTTATTTTATATATTTTTTTATTTGTTTGTATCTTTGTTTGGTTGTTTGTTTGGCCGTCCTTCTATCTATCTGTTTTTCTGCTTGATTTCATCTATATTTTTAGGTTGCTCATTTTTTATCTAGCTTGCCTTACCTTTTTATGAATATTCATGTAGTCATTTGTCACGCACTGGCTAAAGTCAGGGTTTTGCCATCTTGAATCTGGTCCACAACGTCTCCTTGCATTGCCTTTGGCGTGACGAGGACATGGAACGGTCGCATAGCGACCTGCAGAGGTTTTCTTCCAATTAATTGCCAGGGCTTTCTCAGATTTACAAACCTCATGAATACCTAGAAAATAACACGAAACAGCCAATTGATACTTGTAGCTTCTCTCCTAAAAATCTTAAAATGCTTCCACACCCAAACTGAGGACGTCCTTATATTAAAGAAATGAAACTACCCATGAAAAATAGCGGCACGTTTTTTTGAACAATACATCCGTTTGGTTCAAAATGACATTGACAAAGATTGCCGCAGATTTTGGCTTCAGTTATTATTCAGCCATTATTTGTGAGCACCAAGCGCCTTTAATTTAAATGTAAGTCCGAGGAACCACATTTAGTATACGTAAAGAGATTCACGTGTCTAATCCATCTTAAATAAGTTGCACCATGAACTGAACAAGAAGGACAGTGAAACTTACGACAACTTACAGTGTCGTGTGAGGGAATGTTAAGTAGTTCGATGTGGTGTAATGATGCAATGTAATGCTATGTGACCCACCAGCTGGTGATAACTTGTCGTTTTTGTCAGTGTCATCAGTGTTAATCTTCCCATCGTTGTCGTCTAAAGTGAACATATTAGCAATTATATTCAGTATTATTTTAGTTAAATTGTATTATCGTGATCACTTGTTCATCAATAGAAATGTCATCAGCATATACAAACACTACATTTTGGTGCGTTCTTACCATCTTGTTGATCATCTTCTTCCTCTGGCTCGGTTCTTCTAACAAAACTCATCTTAGGGCTATATTGTTTGATAAGTGCTGGTGTCACCTGACACGTGTCTTTGCTCTTACAATGAACCAAATAGCAGTTCTCTCCAGTCTTATAAGCCAGATCGCATGATTTGGTTTGACAGCAACGTTTGATACATAACTCAAAGTCGCCAATATCACCAATCTTAGTAAAATTGCCTGCTCGTCTGCCTTGCATTAGCGTCATATCATCGGTTATCGTCCCTGCTTTACATTTTGGATCTCGATGTTTTCGCTGTTTACCGCCTTGTTCACCTTTATGTAGACACACAAAATAAACAATTTCAAGAACAACAGCATATGTTAGGACACACGGAAAAATGGTTAGGATAACTAATAATTATTTTATTTTATTTGTTTAGGTTATTGAGAAAGTAAGCAATCATGACTATGAAATAAGACTAACTTAAGACTGATCATGTCGCAGACAGGTGCGGGATAAGATCATCAAACTCCTTTACAGGGACCGCTTTGATAAATTGATAGAGAGATGGTTATCTCGAGACAAAAGGTGAATCAATCATTAATCAATACACCGTTGAAAATCATCTACACTGATAAATGAGCCCGATTACAATTGCTATCATTAGGATAATACATACCTATAAGCCCATCAATATCATCTAAATCAGCAGGAGGGGGGATTGGGATATCTTCTTCTGTTGGTTTAACTGTTGTACGCTTTGCAGTAGTAGTTCTTTGAGTCGTTTTTGTAGTTGGGTTAGTTGTTGTTACCTTAGTTGTTGGTTTCGTTGAATGCGTTGTTGGTGAAGAAGGTTTCGTTGTTGCACTGGTTGGTGGCGCAGGTGGTGCTGGAGGTGGTGGTGGCGGAGGCGGTGGTGGTGCAGGAGGTTGAGGTGGTGGCCCAGCATTCTGCTGCGGTGTCTGTTGAGGTTGATCTTGTGATACCGCTGGAGCAGGTGCTGGTGGTAAAGTTTGAGGTTGCTGTGCAACTTGTGGTTGCTGCTGCTGTTGTGGTGGTTGTTGTAGTGGTGGTAATGGTGGCTGTTTTTGTATTTGTGCTGGTAGGCTTCCTCCCAGAGGCTGTGCATTAGATACAGGTGCTGGTTTAAGTGGTTGAGGACGACTCTGCTGTGGGGATACTCCTGGACCTACAATTCCTGGTGTGTTTGCCGCACCTGAAATATAAAGACAACATGAAGTAGATGGCTTGAGTTTAGGTCCAGATGTAAGCATTATAAATGAAGTTGCATGAGTGAGGGTTTTAAAAAGGCTGGTTGTGACTTACCTGTTTGGAAATCAACTTTACAAATATTGATATACACAGATTGACATGGCTTGTTCATTCATTCACTCATTCATATCAAACAGTTTAAACAAAGCATTTTTAAAATTCCTTATTCATAAAATATTCACTTCCATACCTTGCGATCCAGTGTTTTCGTTGTTGAAGAAACCTTTCAAAGTATTCAAGTTTTTTGTTGGTGCGATGTTATTGGTGATTGGTTGGTTATATCTAACATTACTAGGGCCATTTCCAGTCTGAATGTTCACTTGGGGCTGGAATCTGGCTGGGTTTGGTATTACATCTCGATGAATATTTTGATTAGGACTTCCACCATTATTAGGCCACTGGGGATGAGTCTGGTTCTGTATATAATTCTGATAAGGACTGGCCTGTTGTTGAAGAGGAAAAGAGCTGGTAGCCCATGTCTGCATTGCTGGTGTAGGTTGTGGGTTTATATTCATATTGCCTTGTGTTGTATTTACAGGCATGTTACGTCCATTATTGTAAGCATTCCAAGGATTATTTTGTTGTTCTTGTCCTGGTCTGTTCCATGTGGATTGTGTGGGATGGAATGGTTGTGGACTTGAACTCCATGGTGGTTTATAGGGAGGTGTACTTTGATGATAAGGGTTATTTACATAATTTGGTGGTGTTTCTGTGTTCATTGGCCATGGAGTGGTACTGTGTGGTTCACTGGTATCCCACTGATGTTTATTCATCCAATCTCTACTGTCGTCTCCATGAAATCCGTGATGATTCTCTTTCCAATGATCACTTTGTTCCCAAGGTGGTCGCCATTTTTCTTCATGACGACCTTCATGGTTTCCGTTTTCCCATGGATGATGCAGTTCTTCCTTGTTATCGTGCGCGTTGCTCTTCCAAGAATGACGCTCGTGGTTTTCGTCATCTCTGGAAGGCTCTTGTTCATGATGGTATCGATCCTCGTGTTCCCCGTCATGGTGATTTTCATAATCACTCTTATCTTTCCATTGATGTCCTTGCCATGGTTTGCTTTCGTCATATTTCCATTCGTGTTGTTCATGTTCTTTCTTCCATTTATATTTGTCCCAATCTTGATGAGCATGAGGACGTTTGTACTCGTCGTCGTGTTCGAAATGTTTTCCGTGTTCATAAGGCGGAACTGGCCTTTCTGTTTCTTCGTGTTTTCTGTTCCATTCGGAACGATAATCGTCCTGACTATCAAAGTGTTTGTGGGCTTCTTTCTTCATGTGTTTCAACCATTTTTCGTAATCTCGCATAAAATGATCTTTCTTTTGGTATTTTCCGTTCCTGTGATCGTCGCTGCTTGAGTCCGACTCATCGTCTGAATCTTCTCCAATGAAAACTCGAGTTTTTGGCCTTTTAAAATGATGTGACTTTATTACATGATGAAAATGTCGAGGATGGGGATAGTCCTCAGCGTTACGGTGTTTATCATCATTATCATTACGTTGTTCATCGTCATACGTTTTGCGGTGGAAAGGTTTTTTGTCCCTTTCTCTGTCTCCTTCTTTTTTTTCATAGTGCTTACGATGGAATTGTCGATGATCATGGTGCCTCTCTTCATATTCTTCTTTCTTGTGGTAAGGCTTATGTCTTTCCTCGTACTCATCGTTCCTGTCCTCATGCCGATGGAAATATTTGACATGATGGTGTTTATGATACGATCTCTCGTTTTCGCTACTAGTATCATCACTACTGTCTTCATACTTTGGTTTCTTTGGTTTTGGTCTTGGATGACGATAATATTTGACCTTTTTACGATCACGTTCTTTGCCATTATCATTATCATCATCATCACTCTTCTGAAGCTTCTTTTGATGACGATGATGAATGGGATGTGGATGTACAGGTTTATTGTCATCATCATCATCATCATTATTATCATCGTCCGAAGGCGTGGTGTGATGATGATGATGATGCGGTGGTGTTGGGTGAGTTGACATTTTGTTTTCGTCATCATTATCGTCATCTTTATCATCTCCAGAAGGTGTAGTGTGATGGTGTCGATGATGATGGGATGGTGTTGGTCGAGCTGGCTTTTTGTGGTCATCATCATCGTCATCATCATTGTCATCTTTATCATCTGCAGAAGGTGTGGTGCGGTGGCGATGATGACGTGGTGGTGTTGGTTTATGGTGATGTTTGACATGTCTGTGATTTGTGTTTGTTCGACCGTCTCCAGAGTCATCGCCATTCTTTACTTTCTTGATGTACTTTATGTGTCCTTTGTACCAGGGTACATCTTTGGAGTGCTTCTTTTTCTTTTTTGATTTCTTTTTCTTGTGTTTCTTGTCATTGTCTTCTCCGCTGACGTCCTCCCCACCAAAATCCTTTTTATGCTTTTTCTTGGAAGTTTTCTTTGACTTCTTCTCACTGTTTTCATGTTTGTGCTTTTTCTTATGAGGGATGTCATTAGACATTAAAATATCAAAATCGGAATCTCCGATATCCTCAGCATGAACATGTCCAACATGATGATGTTTTGACTTTTTGTGTTTCTTTTTGTGGCTCTCAGACGAAAACTGTACACTGTCCTGGACGTTGGGAACTTGAACGAAATGGCGCAAAATTGATTTGCTTGTTGTATTTGAGATTGTTGAATTATTGTTGGCTGTAACTGGAGGAGCACTTGCTGTTGGAGCTGCTACATTAAAATGTTTTGACGGTCTGGTATCATGCATTGCTTTTGTACTACTCTGGACATTTTCAGCAGTAGCATCGTGGTTAGCAAATGCCGAATTTTCACCTTTCTCTTCCAGTGCATACCCGGTCGTTTTTTCTCGGTCAGCGTTGAAGAAGTGTGTCTTGGCACCTTTTCGACGTTTTTGGATACCCTCAAAATGACCTTTTTGCCTTGAAGCAGGAATTGCCTTAACAGCTGTTTTAGTTACTGCCATCTTGTTAATCAGTGTAGAATTCCGTGCAGCAGTCGTAGCAATTTTACTTTGATGAGCAGAAGCAATTTTATGACTTTTGGCATTTAACATCGAATCACGATTAATACTTGACGACGAGTGTCGGTGCATCACTGGAATAGCATATTCTGCTGTTGGGAAAGTCTTTTTATTTACAGTAATACTTTCAGATTTGTTCTTTGCCATGGATTTGCTTTTAAAAATATTTGCTTGTTTTTGCTTTTTTGACTTTTGCGACGAACCTTTAGTACCTTTAGGCCTTTCTTTTAGTCCTTTCTTCTGGTTTAACTTCTGTTCTAATTTTGATTTCTTTGAATGGGCTTGAGGTGTGATTACCTTGTTAGCCAATTTACTTTGATGTTGAATATTTGCATTCAAAGAGCTTGCATTATAGCTTTTATTTTTCTTTGTGTTGATAATGCTATGTTGACGTTTTGATGAAGTATCATCTTTCGTTTTCTTGGAGGACTTTTGTGCTTTGCTTACCTTAAGCACGTGTTTCTTTGTGTTTGCTTGTTTTGGATGGTTGCTGCTTTGTTTGTGAACAGCATTCGACGGAACTTTCTTGGAAATTTGTTTCTTCATGGTAATAGCATGTTGACCGCTGACAACATTTGAAACGTGTTTATCCTTCTTTCGTTTCTTTCCTTTCTGTTTCAAAAACTCATTTTGTGTAACTTTACTTTTGGTTTTGGTGGACGCTTTCGTTGGCTGTACATTGATGCCTATATGTTTTACTGGTTGTAAGGTAGCGCTCTTATGCTTGATGGCGTTCATGTTTGTAGCTTTTAATTGATTGCTTTGGTAGTTGACGTTCTTTAGAACTTTTTCTTTACGAACACTTTGAGTGTGCTTTGAATTCTGTTTGGAACTGTTTTTCAGTTGTTCATGCTGTACTTTCAACAATGGTGTCGCACTTGCTTTGGTAATTTTACCGTGTGCATTATTAATTGACAAAGAACTTTGGTTAGCAGACTTAGGAATGAAGGGAAAAGTCTTTGTTGTACTTTTGGCTGACAAAACATTTTTACTTTTATTCAGATGTTTTTCTTTTGGGGGCATGTGCACTTTTTTGTTTTCATGTCTTCTGGTGTTAGCTTGCAATTTAGCAGGTTTCTGTACCACGTAAGGTTTAGGAGTGGTATGAGGAAAGCTAGACAAGGTCATAGATGTCATTTTGCTTGGATTTAACATTAACACTTTACTTTCATTCTTTTTCAAATTTGATGGTAAGTGTCCTTGTTGTGAAGGCGTTTTATCGCTACTGTTTTTTTCTTGGATTGCTTCGAAACGCAAAGGCTTTACTTCTATCGTATCTTTGTCCTTTATACCTTCCTGTGCGTGAGCTTGGATGTCATCATCCTCATCGGCTCCTACATCATCTGGATCATCTTGTGTTGCAATCTTGAAGTTAGTCGTGAAGATATCTTGCTTAGACTGCAATACCTGTTTTCCACGTGGCTTTGTTTTGTTGGTGTGAGACGTGCTACTGTTCGATAATGCATGAGGTACCTCCTGCGCGTTTGATTTACTTTTTTTCATCAAATCATCACCGTCAGCCCCTACCTCATGAGCGTCATTATCAGTCACAATTGTGGAATGAGTCTTTGAGACAGCTGGCTTAGATGACAATGTATGGTCTGTTTTATTTGAATAAGAGGTTTTACTTGTGTTTGCGGCTATTGGATTTACTTTAGTAGGAGCTGTGCTTTCACTTTTATCTTTTCGTGCCTCAAGCTCACCATCACCAGCGCCGAACTCATCAGGATCATCCTTACCTACAATCTTGGAATCAGTTTTTAAGACAGTTGGTTTGGACTTCGAAAGGTCTTTATCATTTGCATTTGTTGCTTTGGAATTTGGAAGTTTACTTGGTGTAATTGATTGAAAAGGACCGTTATTGTTCTTCAAGTTCCCCTGTCTTGTTTTATGCTTGCTATCCTCATCGTCATCTCCTAACTCATCAGAATCATCATGTTCCTCATCTTTTTCCAATATATTTGGAGTTTTGACCTTCGGCAAATGAACGTCGTTACGATTTAGTTTTCGCCGAGGAGAGGCATCAAATATTTTGTTCGGGCTCGTCAAATGTGCTTTCTTTTGTTTTGAAGGACCTGGTTTCTGCTGGTGCCTATCTTTGTCAACTTCGTCAATTTCATCAGCTTTAATGTCATGAGCAGCAATGTTACTTTCCATCTTGTGTTCAGTTTGTTGAATCATGGCTGGATGCAGAGGAAGAATAGGTTTATCTATGCTGTGTTGTGAATTATTCGGTTGTATATCACTTGTGACTACTTCTGTTCTCTCAGGATCAGGATCAACATCAGTGTTCATCTTGTGCCTAATATTTGAAATAGAACCTGGTAATTTATCTGGCTGTGCTTTGGGTGGGGGTTTGGTTTCCTTTAATTTGGTACTTGCGCTATCCAGAGATCGGTCCTGTTTCGTACCATCTCCAGCTACAATTGTCTCACTGTGGCTTTTCTTGTTATCATCATCTGCTGTACCAATTTCATCCGCATCATTTTCCAACTTATACTCCCTATTTGAAATAGAGCCGGCTGTTTTATATTGCTGTGCTTTTTTCAGGGATTTAGTTTCGTTTAACTTGATTCTTGTGCTATCCAGTGATTGGTCGTGTTTTTTATCATCTACGGAAAAACTTGGTTTGATGTGGCTTTTCTCGTCCTCTTGGTCATCAATTCCAATATCATCAGGGTCAACGGTGTCCTGAACACTGTCAAAAGGCTTCAGTTCAACTTCTTTACGCTGTACTGAGATTTTCTCATTTGATTTTGTTTTTTGATCCTTGTTTGGTGTAGCTTTTACTTCATCGTTTATTCTTGGAGCATCTTCAACTACCTTCTTCTCTATTGCGGTATGTTGTGTGCCGTCTCTCATCTCGCCATCAAACGTGTGGGATGCCATTGGAGGATTTTGTTTATCACTTGTGGTCTTTCTGTCTTCTTTTATCAACGACGTGCCTGACTTCACTTCAGCTTTTTTCACGGCTGTTTGGTTACTTGTAGCTGATTGCAAATTAAATGGTGTACTCGCTCCTCGACTGACATTGTTACCTAAACGTTGCGATGTGCTTGACTGTTTTTTACTGTTAATATTTACTTCAGGTTTTGGTGCGATGTTATTCCGTTTCATGGAAACATACTCAGTATCCCTTTTTATGGTTGGACGCAACCTTTGTGATTTGGTAACAGAATGAATCTTTGAAGATTTTGAAAAACTAAGATCAGGTTTGTATTGATGTGGCCTATGGTCAGCATGGTTGTAATCCGCATTGAGATTTATCTTGGTGCTTGTTTTAGATGTCAAATTCTGGTTATCTTTACTTTGATCAGTGCTCACATCATTGATCTCATAGCTATGTGTGACATCTGCTGTTTTTGTTTTCTTTGATATTTTCTTTTCATCATGTTTATGTGCGTGCTGAAGTGTTACACTCTTGTCGCTTTTCTTTGTTATCGTAGATCTAGAATAACTTGTTTCATTGTTCAAAGGCTCCAGTGGGATATTTGTCAAGTTACTCTTGGCGTTTGTTGTTTGATCATCAGTGATGGCACGGACACTTGCATGTGTATCAGCGTTAGTTAGTGCAAAGGAACCGTTATTGACTGCAGTCTTTGATACAGTCTCAGCAGAAATTTTTCCCTTGTCATTTGAAGTAAAAGTCAAAAACGTTTTGTTGAAAGCTTCCATAGGCGGGGATGTTCTGTCATTTGTGTCAGTGTTTTCAGGGGGTGTCTCCTTCAAAGTTGAATTCAACGGCGATTGTGTATTGACAGTATTATTGTGATGTGGAGTTGTCTTGGTAGAGGAAAAATGTACGATGATTTTCCTGGATATTGGTTTCTCATTATCATCTGCCGTCGACTCTTGAACCGAATATTTGTTATTATTTGTACTAGTGACCATGGGTGATGTCAAATGATTAGATGTTCTCGCACGTGGAGGTACAAAAGATGATGTAGTTGTAGGCTTAGAATATGGTGCTTTTGCAGTAGTAGAGCTAGTTACGGTATTTAATGTTCTTTCTTGTTCATTAGAAGTTGAAAAATGAGACTGATCATCTCGTAGTCTTTTACCTCCACTTAATAAGGTGTAATGGGATTGACTATCAGAATTATTATTTTTATGTGAATCATAAGCATTAGTCGGTACTTCGTTTGTATTTGATAACGGTGCAGCCGAAACAAATGGCATCGTAGATCCAGTTTGTCTTCTTGATGTTTTGTTGTTACTTTCGGAATCACTTGAATGTTTTTCAAGCAAAGGTGGATGTAAGCTTTTGCTTGCATTCAAGGAAGATACACTTTTAATGAAATGATCCTTGTTATTCTTGTTATAACGTAAAGGTGACGATGTTGGTACTGCTTTTTTGTTCATTGTCCGAGAATTAGTAGGATATATTGATGCATTTGTTTGTTCAATTGTTGGTTTATAGATGTTAGACGACGATGGACCTAAACTTGGTCCCGAAACCGATGTTGTTGAATCTGTCTGTCTAATGGCTGGTTTATAACTGTTATCTAACTGGGTTGTTTTAGTAGCAAAAGGTGATAACTGAATGCCATTACCCGATGAGACACTCGAAGAAGAAGAGTTGTTATCCGATGGCCGACTGTCCTGATGTTTCTCATCCTTTCTTTCATTGCGTATCTGTTGTTTCTGAGATGTTGTGACAGGGTTTGGTTTATGCACCGGGTTTCCAACAGAATGAGAGGCTTTCCCAACTGATAACCGGTCATCTTCATGTAATGCTTTGTTGTTTTCATTGCGCATTTCTTGTCTTGTATACGTTTTAAAAGAAGTTGACTCATTTTTCAATTCATGCGTAAAACCTCGAGCACTGCTTGATGGATGTGCAAGATTACTTTTTTGGGAATACGTTTTAATGTGTTCCGTAGCTTGAGATTTCATACCCTTTGGTCCTCCAGAATTTTGCAATATTGGCGTTGCATGTAGTTTTGTTGGTGCCTCTGGATTAACAGTATTGGCCGAATTGTCTTGTTGCGGAGAAAGTTGAGGCTGTTCTATTTGATGTATAGTTTTCTCGTCATCATCATCTTCTGATCCTAAATTGTCAGGATCATCTTCTGTGTCTGTAGCGATGTCATCATCGTCATCATCTGTGTCTTCTACACTGCGAAGAACATCTACAAAAGCATATATTTTGTTAGCAAACAATTAGATATTCATGTCTTCCCTAACAGGGATAATATATCGGATCTCCTGTTTCTCCTCAAATCACATACGTTTAATGGATGAATACCTACTTCCCATTTCAAACAGAAACTGGCCAAGCAGGACGAAGTAAATATTTCCCGCCTCTAAGGTCTAGGCGCTCTCTCACTAATCCCATTAGTCATATTTTGTAGAATATTACAAACTCGTGCCCCATGCAGTTAACTACAGACATATAACAGTTTATTTCTGGTCTTTTTGTTTTAAGAATACGAAAAAATCCCGAAACAGTATTTTTGATTGCAGTCAGATAACGTAAGCTACCACTTACCTTGTTTACGCTCAATAATTGCCATTTGCAAATACTTCCTCGTTCGTTTTATAGTTGCCTTGGCAACAAAGTTCTTGTTGCTAAGGAAACTGACTCCAAAACACGTGCCTTCTTCAACAAAAGCAAAGTCACAGTGAGGTGACTGACAGCAAAGTCCTTTGCATTGGCTCTCTGTAACGTCGCCATCGTCTTTGAGAATAGTGAACTTTTTATTCCGGTTGGCGTCTGAGACTAAGAAAGTAAAGCTTGTAGCGAAGGGACGAGGACATTGTGGGCTGCTGGCTATTATTGATTGTTCAATAATCCCTGTCAACGCAGAAATAAACAAAATCATTGATTTAATCAACTGTTTTATTAAAGAACTTATCTACTAAAAATGAAACAATGGCAATTGAGGGAGATTATTTTTAGTCTAGAGGAAAACTTTACCGGAGTCCCAAAAATACAGAAGCTCTGAAGAGAACATATCGCATTTCTGATTGTGTGCAGTTTTCAGTCAGACCTTTTCCTAGCTGAAATTCCCATGGTTCCCTTTCACTCGACATTTAAATGTCCCATTCTTGCTCAATGAAAAATAACACAGGAAACCCACCGATGATTGTGTTGTAGCCGATTAATTCACCTTAATTTCTTATCAAAGTGAAATGTTTGATGTGAAAACACTATGTCCAAAGTATATTTCGCTAAAATCAGTACTTATATTTTATGATAAAACAATAAAATTATTGAACAAAATCAGAAGTACATTGCATAATTATTAACTTCTGACAAAATATTTATATATTTTTACGTAAATATTTTTTTCTCAGTTTATAAACAATTCGAGGAAAGCTTATGAAAACTCAAATCCATATCAGAAACTATTCGAATATACTAATAAAAACCTTCTGTGATTGCATGGAAAACAATTATAATTTTTTTCAATTAGTGTTAATCAGGAAATTCCCGGGGAGCAAGTATCCTTTGACTACAAGGGTGTTCTTGGTCAGTACTTCTAAGTACGGGTACCAGTACTTCTCATCACACACACTAACTTAGCACAAATTAAACGACAATTGCTGCTAAGCAATGATCTAAAAAACGAGCCTAATTGAAGCACACAATATGACGACTTTTGTGCAATTTTTAGTGGACGTAAAGTCGTCTTCTTGACACTGGAGCCGATGCTACCTGCAGAAAGTGTTCCCTCTTTCTCAGAGAAAACTTAGACGAAATGCAGTTTTTATTAAATTCACACCACAAACATTGTTTTCCAAATACATCCATGTGCCAATTATAAGGAATATATTTGAAAATCTCTCCGTCAAAGAAGATTAGCTTTGAATGTAGAAATAAAGCGAGGATGTTGATGTTATTATTGAAATGATCCATTAGTCACGGGTCAAAACTAACACTGTTGATGTACATACAAATCGAGAGCTTCAGTGTTAGGGGAAGAGAACATCACTTTAAAGACACTATATACAAACTCGCTAATACCCTAGTAATAATAAAGAGTTAATTTGCATTTATGCTAGTGCGCGTTTGCGCTGAAATTCAGTCAGTGTCAGCTACGAGTTTGTTCAGGGAAGTAACATGGCGACATTATCAGAAATAGAACCCTTGTCACTACGTTAGCTACTATAATTTTTTAGAATGAATGTAATCAAGTTAACTAAATTTAACTTGCATTTAAAATATCTAGGTGAATTCTGATCCTTCCATCTCTTTATACCTGAATTCTAACTTTTGTTATTAATCTTTTTTTTTTTTCAAATCAACGCAAGTACTCAATAAAACTTTGACGCATCATAGCGACAAAATTTCCAACACTGATTACCGTCTTCCAGAACCAATATCAAGTAGCTAGCATATCTGGAAAATTTATTTCCACATACCTGATTTTCTGTAGTTTTGTTTAACATTATCATAACGCCGATGGCTTGTAGAAATAAGTTGATCCGCAATCTTATGGCAAATCTCCGGTTTTCCTTGACAAGCTAAACCAAAACATCGTTGTTCAAGCAAAAAAGCAAGTTCACATAAATCTTTCTCGCAGCACGAATTAATGCATTTTTTTAAACTTGAAGTATTTTCGAACTTGTAGAAGTGAAATCCATTTTGACCAAGAGGGTGGTTTGTTTTAGCACAGTTGTCACCATTAACAAGTCCTAGGAATAAATATAGATGTCAACATGAATATCCATCCTGAGAATTCAGTCACATACTGGAACTACAAATACATATCATTTGAATCTTTGTATCTTTCGTAGATATTAATGTACTCACCATAGAATAAAAAAGCCAGTACCAAGTGTAAGCAGGGCAGCCTTGTCCAATATTGATTACCGAAAAACATAGAGTATGCGACAAGAAAACCCTGGATGTGATTCCCAGTGATTGATTGTCATCTCAATTCTTCACTCTTTAGTCAACCATCTCCACCGATTTACATTGTAAATACAATCATTAATCCATATCTTTTCAAGAATTTTTTGTCTTGGGATAAATCAGCACGGACGCGTTTAGTTTTCGTGGATTTTCCCGCGCCAGTGCAGGACCATTACGTCATGTACCAGGTATGGTATGTTGTTCAATCAAACGAGACAGAACATGACACACGGGTGATCACGTGGTTCAATTTGAGGATTCCTTTATTATTACTTCACCAAATAGAAAAACTCAAATTCTCAATTTTGAACAAAACTACAAATAAGATAAGTCAAAACAACATCACAGTTTTGGGTGACGGACTCAATGAAAGGATTTACCGATTTAAGTGTGTGAATTTTCATAATATTTTTGTTGTTTTACACATCGAATCACATTGTAACTGAGATATGTCGGGTCAATGATTTGTATGATTTTTGACTTGTGGTCGATGAACATTTAAAAATGCACTGCAGGAAAATTAAAAGCATAACCCATTAACCACGAATTCAATGGTTCGCATTTTCTAGCAAAACTCTTGGCGTGGAATCCTTTTTTGCAACCTCTCCAGTTTTAGGGTCCTGCGGTTAAGGTCCTTTAATTGAGTATTTATAGTATTTTTTCGTGTACGTACCCCGAGTCTTCCCTTGGGTGTTATTATTGCGTTTAATTTTCAGCAGTTGTTAATTGTCAACAAAGTACACGTTTCATCAAAAATGGTTGATTATGCTCGTATTATGTTCAAAAATCGAAAGACGTCATCGTCGTCTCTGTCGTTCACATCCCTTGAGGTCCTTAATTATAAGGGGGGTGCCAGTCTGTGCGGTTAATATAGAAACGTCTGTCCGTTGTACCTAGTTGACATCCACACGTTCGCATCCAGCCTGGACAGCAAAACCTTTTTTATAACTGGGATACTGCTCGCCTTCATACAAACAGACACTTAGATAAGTCGCGTTCAATCTAGTTAAATGTGCTGAGTTATGTTAATCTAAAATTTTATTTTTTCACTTATTTCACTCTCAATTTTTGCTGCAACGCTAGACGTTTTTACGAAGCAGCATTTGTTATTATTATTATTTGAAGATTGAATCTGATAATTAACGATTTAAACAGTTGCAAAAAAAAAAAGAAAGAAAAAGACAGGAAAATGGGAATCTTGAAGTAAAAAAAAGGTTCCATTGAAGTAAAGAACTGTGGCAAGGTTTGATTTAAAGAAACTGAATTCCACGGTGGTGACTGTCCGTTAGCACACTTGATCAAATAAGATACTGCTACCTCCGCCGAGCGATCATGGATTTCGAAGGGCTTAGACTGCTCTTGGTACACATTGACCCAAAAGCTCTAGTTCACACGGGAAATGATTCTAGCCACAACATATCAGCTCTCTCAACTTTAATGAAAAAACCTTTTGGTTTACCTTTGCATTAACGCACTTTTCAAACTGGAGCATAACCTGAATTGGAGGACTGGGGCGCAGATAACACCCGTGTCATACGCTTAAAAATTCAAAGAATGTGCAGCCAGATTTGCAACATTTTTTCCGAGCTCACATCGTTAAGCCGGTCAAGGGCCATAGATTTTTCCATACTGAGCACAGTTATACGGTTAACGTTTCCAAGAATGTTTAAGATTACTGAGATTTTCAACATTGTTCCCGCGCTGACAGCGTTAAGAATTTCAACTTAGAATAACGTTCTCTTCTCTGTTGCCTTTCAAGGTTCAGCTCAGCTACCAAAAACGAGAACTCAAAGCCACATACTGCCTTTTCTTTTCGACTATCATTTCCTGCTATTTCACAGAAAACGCCAAACAACATCCCACCCACTAAAAACAAATTGGGCACGTGGGTTTATCCGACTACACGCCTTCGTACGCTTTAGCTAATTCATTTGACTCGACTAGTCTAACTGCTCCACTTTGGACACCAAGACTCGTCCCGGTTGTCTGAGACAGATCGCATCCATATCAAGAAATCCTAGCAACAATAGCCAGTTTTAAGTCAGGAAGAACGCCAAGAGAAATTGCTCAACCCCCAATTTTTTTGAATACACTTTAATGCAAATACACATTTACGATATGACAAATTTGTTTTCGCTAGGAAAGTAATTAGACAAGTCAGTAAGAATTGGAAGAAATCTATATGGACAAGGATTTTACATTGAATACGAAAAGTTATCAGCTGTTCGTGAACAAAGGTATTGATTCTTAAAATTACTTAGTTAGAAGCAGGTTGAATGTTCTTTCAATTTTATAATACTTTCTTTATGTACATTTTTAATCGTAAATAATCAATAAATAGGTTTCATTACAGAACAGTTTTCTGTAAGCAATCATTTGGAGTTTTTGTGTTTCCGACATACGAGAGGATAAAATCTCAGAATCCCTTTTTCTTCCTAAGTAATCTAACACAGGAAGCCCAAAGAATTATTATTATTTATAACAAGAGCAGAAGCCCAAGAAGTGCCCTTTAATCATCAGTGCATTTGTCGAAAAAAATAAAATAAAAGACCATTCTGTTGTATTACCTGATCTTATTGTTTAATGCCTGCCTTTGTTCTATAAAGGATGCTTATTGAAAACAGCACTACTTGGGCGTTCTGTATATTCAATCTTTTTAGAAGATATCTGCAATGCATTTTGGCTAATACATAGTGAACCCAACGGAAGAAATAACACCACTATAAGTTGTCTTCACTCTCACAATAACTATGCCTTTTGTTTTTGAGGGGTAAGTTTTGTAATGCTAATAAAATCAACTGCTTTTTTATTTCAATACAAGTGATTTCAATGACAATAATTACCCCCCAAAATCAGAAGATATTATGGGATGTTGAAAGAAGAGAATAGTATGACGTCTTGAAATGCATCTTGGATAATCCATCTTTAGGTTAAAGCCGCATTCGCAATGCATTCTGGATAATAGACAACAGGGAACCCAACACAACGTTTGGCTATAGTATAACGTCTTCAGCTTGAGGTGCTAAAGTTCCTAAGTCATTACAACCATTATTTCGTAGTATGTCAGCGCATTCTTTACTACCAGACGACTTGGCATACCATAACGCTGAACGACCATTAGCATCTAATACTTTAACATCGGCAAAATACTGGTAAATAAATGATAATACAAATTTAATTAGTACATGAAAAATACTAAATACATAATCAAAGCGTTATAAAACGGCTGCAACGGAGTCTAAGTGGAAGCCAGGTTGGATGAACAATGCAATAGTCATTGACGTATTAAACACTGTCATCACCAGTTATTACCACGACCATCATTAGCTAGATGGTCAAAACCACCATCATCACTGATATGACGCCGCCATCACGAGTGCCTACCACCATGATACTAACCCATATAAGAAGCTGTGTGATAACGATATTCCCCAGCAGACAGCTACAATGTAATGCTGTCAGTTTATCTTTGTCATCATTGATAGTATTCACATCTTGCGGTGTAGAATAGGCAAGAAGTAGAATACAAAGAGGTAAATCCTCCCTTGACACCGCTTCATACAATTGCTGAAATGAAAACAATCAAAATCCAGTAAATTGAAAAATTGTTGGAAATCTTTTGAAAAAGTGTTCGAGGTTATTTACTTCAAATGAACTCAGCATCCTTTTCTAATATGTACAGCAGAAAAGTTAGTTAAACTGGATTCCAAGACAATGCACAACATTGTCCCAGGTTATGCTCCCATTTATTTGATCTACATTAAAAATGGAAGAACCTTTTTGTATGGCGGAAGGCACTAAGCACCAACAGATCATGAAATGGCCTCAATACTAGCAAATACAAAACAAAGTTGACAGAATCTCTCACCTCACCAATAGAGAAGTCTGATGGAGGAAGCTCACAAAGATATTGCTTTGCTTCATATTTATTCCTAACCCACCGTTCCTTTTCCTCACTAAAAAATGGTGAAAAATATTTAGTTTACATAAGAATTACATATTTTTCAACGTCATGGGAAAGGAAAATATAATATTGTTTACTTCCAAACTAACAGCATAGCTATACTGTTTGGGAAAATGGTGGCCTAATTCAATTTGGATCAATTTGGGCATTGGAACCTAAGGTGTATTCTGTTTTTATGTATGAATCATCCTATTTTGTCATACCAGTACATGGAGTAGGAATTAGCCAAGGAACTAAAGTAGCAAATTAAAAAAAAAAGCATCAAACTAGAATAATTCTGATAGAATTTCTTACCGTGACGAAGTAAAAGTTGGTTTGTCTCTTTCATCGCATGACCCTTCCCAGATACCATTAGCCAGCTCATTACCAATACTACACATCACAGCAGTGTATTCTGACCTACAAACAGAAATAGCAATGTGAATAGGTGTTCTGGTATTTTATAGTAATCACCAGAAAGCATGTGACTTACGGCCAGTCATCCAAGTCAAGAGATCGTATTCTTGAAAGATGGGTTCCAAGGTTCCTATGTACACCTGAACATTCTATACACACTAGGGCTCCAATGTTTAATGATGCCCAATCAGGATCTATGTGCAGAGAAACAAAATCAGTTAGCTTTATTTACAAACCATAAGTATATCCACAGTGGACTTTAAAGTCAAAAACTTGGTTTCCTTCAGTAATTGAGTTCAGTATGGGTTTCAATGACATGGGTTTCAACAACATTCATTCATAGTAATTCTTTTATTCATTTAATCTATCATTCATTCATTTGTTTAATTGCTAGTTTGTTTCTCTATCTGCCTGTCTATTTTATATTTTTATTAGCTTATCCAGAACATATTAACATAACTTAGACACAAAACAGATAAACGAATCAAGTGATAGGCAGAGACCAAACGCATGACAGCAACAGATCTTTTGGTGCCTCTGTCCTGTCTGTCTGTCTCACTCTGTTAGTTTGTCTCTGTTTTGGTCTGTTTGTCTATTCAGTTGTTTGATAGTATATTATGCTTGTTTGTTTGTGTGCATTTTCATCTGTCTACTAAGAGTTAAAAGAACAATACTTACTAGGAGCTCCACAATCAACACATATCTCATTTCCTGGCACTCTTCTAATAGACTGAATATCATATCCCTCACAACTAGAATTAGTGCTGTTGAGACGGGACTGAAAAACAAACAAAGTAGAATACTTGAGTAAATGAATGTAACATGGATCACCCTAGAGATTCAGAAGTCCTTCATCCTAGTAATTCACACTAAATATCAGTTTTCAACACATCCAGATTTACACTCATATTTCAATTACTTCTTTAGAAACAACAACACAATCCAAGCTAGTATTGCGCTGGTTATATACCATGTATTTAAACATAAACAATCAATTTTTGATTAGTTGGTGATATGATTTTTTCACAGTTTGGTATTCATTGAAATACAAATAAATCAGCCATTTTGCTCCCATCACTGTCAACAAGGATTTGCCACCATCTTGAAGAAATTGTCAGAATCACTCAAGTCAGTGTAAAGAATAACTGCATAATACCTTTTCTCTACCACTATCATTTGATTGCAAACAGGTTAGAATTTGCAGTTCAACAGCTTGAACCCACGAATCTCTTTCCTGAAGATAAGTGAATAAATGGAAATTAATTTGATAAATCATTACGTCAAACAACATTGAATTTTTGAATGATTGTTGAAACACATTTGCCATTAAAATATTTACCTCTTGAGATCCAGCTTCAAAATTATAATACTTTCCATCCAATGATATTATTGTAAACTCAAAATCTAAATTTTCTGTATGACAACCAAACAAAAATCAAGTGCTAAGTTTCATAAATGTACCAACAAAACTAATTGACGCCATTGATAATACAATCATCATCAACATATTCATCAATTAGTAGGTGCACTTAGCAGGCGGCTATGTCCGGCTAGAATCAAAGTCATGGTCATCATCATCAATACTTGTGAACATAATATTATCACTGCCATCACTATCATCATCATCTGTATCACCACCACTACCATCTTCATCATCATCATCATCATCATCACTATCACCATCATCATCAATATCATTGTTATCACCAACACTACCATCATCATAATCATCATCATCACTATCATTATCATCTGCATCACCACCACTACCATCATCATTAAACATCCTCTATCACCATCATCATCAATATCATTGTCATCACCACCACTACCATCATCATCATCATCAACGCCACCATCAATATCATCCCCCATCATTCCCTCACTGATGTAAATTATCATCATTGTCATCACCACCACTACTATCATCATCATCATCCACCATCAATATCATCCCCCATCATTTTCTCACTGATGTAAATTATCATCATCATCATCACTATCACCATCATCATCAATGCCACCATCAATATCCTCCCTCAATGATCATTCCCTCACTGATTTAAATTACGATCATAGTCATCAAAATCATTGTCATCATAGATACATTATCATCATCATTCTAAAAATGTTCTGGCTATTACCTGTATTACCTGTGTCAGTGTCAAATTTTCCACTGCCACTCTTAGCTCGTCTATGTCCTTTCTTCTTAAGACTTGAATTATGGGACTCGTTTCTCATGATAGGTTGGCCAGTTGCAGCAGTTGCAGCACAAGCAAGAACTTTTTCCAGCTCTTCATAGTCTATTTCACATGATTTTGTATGTTTACTTCTTTTATTTTTCTTCTTTACCACATTACTAGCATTCTGTTCTCCCTTATTGGAACTAGACAACTGATTTGAAGCTGCAGGTATGCTTAATTGATTATTTGATGCTTCTAAATCAATTCCATCAACTTGGGAACATTCTAGAGCAAGTCCGTTTTGTATTACCGTAGCATTTTTGCCTATAGAATCTGAAGTTGTACCAGTGTTGTTGTTTTCCATCAGTAAGTTTTCAACAGGTGTTGTCGGCCTTGAATCAGTAGTAGGTTGTGATTGCGTAGCTGATGATAATGCTTTCGGCGGCCGTTGACCTGGTATTTTAACTGTTGTATGTTTAAGGTTAACTTCCTTTTCATGAACCTCTGCCATGTAATCCTGTATAACCAAATGAACACATTAATGTTAGTTTTATGAAGACTAGATGAATCTCATTGAAGGGTACTTACATGTAGGTTGGGATAATAACACAGCATGCCTGTGTCAAGAAGGGTGACATATTTCTTCTTCCATTCCTGTTTTATGGAGTTAGCACTCTTCTTATACAGGTAACCCTAGAACAATGATATCAACATATATGATTAAATGATTAATGGAAAGATCTATTGACTGATGGATTGATTGAATGAATGGTTGGTTGATTAGTTGGTTGATTTATTTATTGGTTATTTGCAAGATTGACTTTTGATTGACTGACTGATCATGACTGACTGACTGACTGACTGACTGACTGACTGACTGACTGACTGACTGACTCACTGACTGACTCACTGACTGACTCACTGACTGACTGACTGACTGACTGACTGACTGACTCACTGACTGACTCACTGACTGACTCACTGACTGACTCACTGACTGACTGACTAATGATGACTGACTGACTGACCATGGCTGACTGACTGATGGACTGACTGGCTTGTCTCTTACCTGTTTAATAGGGATATCCCTTCCACTTCCAACATCAGTATCAGGGAGTACTTCTTTCTCTTTCTTATCTTTCTGTTAATGTAAAGAACCATTACATATCAGAAACAAATGAACAAGTCAACCAACAATCAAATCAAATTAAAAAGCAAGTAATCAAACAAGCAAACAAACTAATCTTAAAGTATAGAATTCATAAAAAAGATCAAGGGAGGATCAAGGGAGCCAGGTGGTGGCTGGAGCCCCCTTTTTGGGAAAGGTCTGAATTTTTTTCTTAAATTATTTCTTTAATAATCTAAATAAGGTGAAATACCCTTAAATACCTGGGTCCACCCCAATGATAGAAAAAAAAAACCCAAGGCAGATAAAACCAAAAAGATCAGGATTAATGATAATCAAATAATTGAACTGTTTTTTGTCACAATAAATGATTTAATTTAACCTTTATCAAGACACTTGACAAAAATATTCAAATATGGAATCATAATGGTTGTATTCATAGAGATGTTGATTGATCATTGATTCAATGGAATTCTATTGTACTGCGGTTGGCACAGTAACATGGCAAATTGTGACAAAATATTTTTTAGTTTTAAAACTGAAGTAAGTATTACAAGTGTAATTTATTAATTATATATATATTATTTAAATGTTCGGATTAAGCACTTCATTTCATCTTTTTGCTAATTTATATGGTTTACATTTTGTATAGCATTTAGTTTTGTTTTCTTTCTAAATTTTGTATAATACCTATCAATCATTGTATTAGTATAAGTATAGATTCAAAATTTGTAACTAAATATTCTGACACTGATGGCATTTATTAATGTTTAAACATGTCTGGAAAATTACAATTTGTATATTTTAAATGTATCTAGTCTTGTTGGTGCTTTTTTGATCTTTTAAAAAGAACTGTTATTCCAAATAGGCATCTTATTATTTCAAGGTTAAAAGAATTATAACCTTGATCAATTATGTTTGTTATCTCTTTTATTTACAATCTACCTCAAGTGGGTAGACATAACTTAACAGTTCAATTTATGACCACAAGCATGACCTAGGAAAACCAAAAAACCAAGATAGCATTGAAGATGGTAAAAATGTGTTATATCAACTGTGATGAATAGTTGTGAAGTAAGCTAGCAGACTTGGAGGCATCATGTATTAGAACAAAAAGAATGGAAATTTCCTTATGTGCCAAATGACTTATTTAATTGATCTGTCTGTTACCCCAGGTGATAATTTGATATTCACTATAATTCATGAACTACATTCACGATTGAACTTTGATCATTATTGTAAACTATTTTTTTTTAAATTGATCCAATGACATAATGTTCCAACTTTGAGTGTTACCATTAATAATCATTGTATTAATTTAATAACTGTTTCACTGAGTGCAGGGAAAGCATTTGGCTGTTTTAAATTAACTCTAAAATATTTTGTTATAATTGTGTGTATACTCTTCTTCATTACTTGCAATTTACACATTACTTCTTCTATATCATGAGTGAGTCATTCTCTATAAGAGGCTACTTTCTCCCATTTATGTTTACATTACTTTCTCTAATAATAATCTCTACACTCATTTATCATGCCTTTCTTTGATTCATTTCAAAATTACTATTCCCTAAAAACAACCATTCTCCAATTCATTTTTTATCTATTTCTCTCATTCTTTTGTCTCATTCATTTCTCATATATATCTTTCATTCATTTCTGATTTCTATCTCTCATTTCTATCTCTCATTCATTTCTGATTTCTATCTCTCATTCATTTCTCATTTCTATCTCTCATTCATTACTCTCATTCATTTCTCATTTATATCTCTCATTCATTTCTCTCATTCATTTCTCATTTATATCTCTCATTCATTTCTTATTTATTTCTCTCATTCATTTCTCATTTATATTTCTCATGCATTTCTCACTTACATGTTTTTCATTCTTCATTTCACTGATTCATTTCTCTGATTCATTCCAAAATTACAATTCCCTATAAGTGGCCACTTGCTCAAGTTAGATTCGTTCACTTCTCATTTACCTATCTCATTCATTTCGCACTCATTTCTCTCATTCATCTCTCATTCAATTCCCATTCCTTTCCCATTCGATTCTCAATTTGATTTACAAGGCTAAGCCAAAGAAGACCACATTTTTTTATTCTCATGTCAAAAACATGTTACCACATTTAAAGCAAATCTACTTACAGAACTAAAGAGCATGGTCCTTCTCCTTGTTGATCTCTTGGTGGATGAAGATGGTGTTGATGCAAGACTATTACTGCCACTATTATGTGGACTTGATGACAGGTTGCTACTTTGCTCGCCATCTTTCACCAAAGGAGAGTTAACTTGGTCATAAGATGTCAGAACAGGAACTTCCTTGGATTGGATCAGCTTTTCAATTGCTAAAACAAAAAAAAGTCATTAATATATTCAGTAATCTGAAAAACATTGTTCCATTCAAATCTTTTTCCCAAAATCGATGATTAGTGCTAAAGTTAACATGTCTGAGAACACAAATGTGTATAAAGGTTCAAAGGTTCAAAGGTTTTTATTTCCACAAATTACATAAAAGTTACTAGACGTATGATGTGGAGGATGCAAGAGAACAACCCAAGGGGTTAAATCAAGCTCTTGTGACCTTTTAGTGGCTAAAAAAGAACAAGTTAGTATGAACCAGATGTCTGGGAAATATTCCCTAAAGAGTAAATATGTCAAATTGATCTAAAAAAGAAAGCTTGAACATTTAAAATGAATAAATATTTGACATTATTATTATGCTGGAGATACTATGCGCATTTTCATTGGTTGAGAAGTGTGTTCTATTAGTGAACAAAGCATGGTGACGACATCATTTTTTAAAACATGCACTCTGATTGGTTATCTGACTAGATTGTGCACATTGATCATGACAGAGTGAAAGTTGGTTGAAATTCACAAGTGGAAAGTTGTTATCGCCTAAAATGAAAGGAAAACAAAGAGCTTTCAGTTTGTTCTTCGCACATCCCTTATTTTGTGCTCTTATCATTTTCCATCATGTTCTATTACTGAACAAAGCATGCTAAAGACTCTTCTATTAAATAAATAGAACAATACTCAGTGTAAATGTTTTAAACATCCAACACCATTACAATCATAACTAACATACCACAGAACAATAATTGCTTGTTTAGAAGATAGCTAGATTGATTAATGCATTTTTGACCAGGTAATTTTGGTAAGGAATAACTAACTACATGTGGTGAAGGAAACTTTCAACAGATATTTACTAAATTATATTATTACAAAAAGTAATTAGATTTATTTATTATATAGTGTAAATGAGAAAGACTCTCATTGTGATGACACAATTTTAAGCAATGAATATCATTTGACATTGAATAATAATGAATAATTAAAACAATACTATTATCATAATTTCTCATTATTATCTATGCAAACCAAAAAAGTAGTAAAACCAACTAAATATCACTAAATGCACCTTTATATAGCATTCATATACAGCTATTCTTGAAATGGTTGTTTATTTTATTTTATTATTATTTATTTGAAATGGTTGTTCAGTTGAAATACTGATTTAGCAAATAACAATGTCATTTGCATATATCAAATTTTCAGTTTTCTAGTTTTAAACACAAAGCTGCACATATTACATAGTTACGTAGTTTATTATAATAATTATGTGATTAAGTTATTTTGTACATTTTGAAAAAAATTTCTTAAAAAATTAAAAATCATGATGCAAATGCTATTTGCTAAATCAGTATTTCAACGGACACCCATTTCAAGAATAGCTGTGCGTACAGGATGAAACAAGTAGAGGAAATAAATATTTCACAGCTAAAGGAAGCGAAACTTTTGGATAATCACCACACAATACATTGCTGAGATGCTCTGATACTACACATATATATATATTTTTTTCTCTTTTGACCCTTTTCGTATTGATGTTTATTGTAACATTTTCAAAACAATTGGCATCTTTATGGCATGATATTAAATAATTTCATAGCTATTGTTGAATGTCACTTTTACACATAAATATTCAATAATCATATATACTAATATCCATTAATTCATATAAAATTCATATTGAAATATATTATTT
Organism: Diadumene lineata; assembly: GCA_918843875.1. NCBI lineage: Eukaryota > Metazoa > Cnidaria > Anthozoa > Actiniaria > Diadumenidae > Diadumene > Diadumene lineata. The sequence goes on along the minus strand of OU974069.1, from coordinate 21,580,637 downwards.
CTGTTTGAAATAAATGAACTTAGGACAGAGAGCAATATATTTTATAAAATTTTTTTATCTAATTTCACAGATAAATAATTACTCAATGACAAAGATTACCAAATACCTCCCTGGTATAAATTGTTCAATGGATTAGTGAAAGCTGAATTACTTTCATCAATAAGTAAGAAGATTTATTTTGTAAAATCGTAAGAAGCTTACATCATATTTTTACAATAATTTATGTACAAAATATATAAGGTGTTAATAAGATCTACAAGGTCATTACTGACATTACTATGTGTTAACATGTTCAATAACGACTGCTATTTATCATCCATGGTAATTGCAGAAACTATATTCCCCCATTACATAGTGCTAATATGTGCATCATTGAGGATTGTAACATTGCTTGACACAGAGTGTAATATTGAAATTACATATTTACACAAGTTAATTTTAAGCAAACATAAACTAAAACGTCTATATGTTAGTAATGGAAGTGATATTATGCTTCATAACAAGACAATATTGGAGTTATTGTCGACCATTATAATCGTATATATTATTTATAAGTAACACAAACTATACCAGGACGGAAGAAATTCTTGTAAAGCAATTTGTCAAGATTGTTTTTTAAGTAATTACAATCGAAAGGTTGATAATGTTGATTTATTGAGTTAATATGTCATGTTTTATATGGATGAAATATTTCGTCTGATTGAAGAAATCTCGTTCTTTATAAAATGCATCAAAACATTCGACTTTTTAGACTGAAAATTCTCCACTGAGAACTCTGATAACATCTAATGTTTTTAACAAATTTTTATTGACTCTTAAATCAAAAGACACATTTTATCATCCGGTATTTGCATGTGTTATGCATGACAAGTTATTTTGTTCCGGGATTTGAGAGAAATCGGTTATCTCTTGAGATTTTAATACAATACAACAAGAATGCTATATGGGCCTATGAAAACATACGTTTGAACTCGCAACATTTATAAGCACGCAACTAGTATAAATATTGCACATGTATCTCATTTGATTCCAACGGAAACTAATAAATATATATTTACAGAAATTACTCTCAGTGGAACCTTGGGGAGTTTGTAAATTTGCCGTTATTATATCCAATCATTGTAAGTCATGTTCGAGGGAAAAATTCAGTCAATCTTACCTTGCAAATCAGTGATATCTTTGATCACATCGTACGATCCAGAAAGCTGAAAGCTTCTTCGAATCATTACATAAAACTCTTTTGATGTTGACAAGTTCAAGCAAAACGTGAAAAGTCAATCACAGCAGAACGTAGAAATAAATGTTGAGTTTAGCAATGATAAATAAACATGTGCATAACGCACCCATTCGAAGTGTGCCATAAACATGGGTCAAGACCAAAACTATCACAAAATACGCTTCGTGTCTCTCAAAGACTGATCCACCAAATGATATCCTGTCTAGTCGTCTTCATCAGTAGAAATGAAGTACTTTTGGCTGACTATTGTACGTGAATTCTTGTGATTCAAACTTCAGGTTGGAGTGGTTGAAATTCTTGCTTCACAACAGTTGACTATTTCCTATCAGAGCTTATTATCATGTATTCGACTAACCAGATAGTTGCTTTTCATGAAAGTCCACTGTTTGATAACATAAAATACTGTATTTTAAAGCAAAGGAAATAGGATGTGTACATCTATCTATTTACTCAAGCTCACTTCCACATGCATTCCACAACCGATATGCAAATCTGTCATGCTGCAAAGCCCGCAATATAAAATCTTTTTCCGGTCAGCAGACTATCCCAGTCATAAATTTTGCCGCGAAAAAAATCTGCGAAATTACATAATCGCCCGGCAGATGAGAATACAGTTCTCCGTTTATCTTCGTGAACATTTACGGCACTCTAATCGTGGACATGGATTATGATACAAGGCAGTTTCGCCATTTAAAAGAAACCCATACGCAGGTGGGCGACACCTTGGACAATTTATTCACGATTGCGTTACTCTGTTGTATAGTTTGAAAGCTGGGTGTTGATGTCGATGATTACACGTCTAAATACGGTCAAAACAAAAACCAATATCGTAACGTACATCTTTACCTTTAGCTTCGATATCTTAATGCACATTTCCATTTAAACATACAAAGAGCGGAGAAGATTTTACGAGATAATTATTAAAATCATGAGGTCGTATGTCATCATAATGTGAAAGTGAATATAAAATATCGATCATCCACTAGATAAAAATACCACTAAGAATAAGAAGATTTCTATCGATATCTAAATACCGGCTTTCGTTTTTGAAAATTGCAAATTGAACATTTGTTAGGATAATTCAGATTTGTTCCGCTCATAAAAAAAGGAACAAAAACGAGTTCCTTGAAAGCTGAAACCACAAATGTATTGCGTATAGGTTATTTGAAAAAAAATTCAAATAGTACTGCAACCTACTCTAAATTACAGCAAAATCTCTACATTTGAGTTTATGATGATTATTTAAGTGGATGCCTATTTTTGACAAAATTCCATTGTAAATAATTGTCAATGGATGTCAAGTTCAGCTTCTATCAAAAGAAAGTGTACTTGTATAGGTGAACATATCTGAACTGAATATTGCGAATTAGAAGAACAGTGAATAGAATAGACTGTACCATGCGTTTGTAAGTGGTTGCGACAGTTTAAAGGTGTTGTAAAGAAGCTTTTTGCAAGTAAAGCTTCAAGGTGGTTTAGCTAAGTACATGCATGGCAATAGCAGGCCAAACCATGTTTACACAAAATAATAAATTACCTACTGGCCATGGTCACTCTAGCTAGAACAAAAAAAATAATCTAGCAGCCGGCAACTTGATCAAAATCACTAATCCCTTTTAAATTAGAGATTCTATCAGATAGGCAATTAAAATATTAGCATGTACAAAGTAAAAAAAAAACGTCTTATGTAAACAGAAAGATAGCGATGTATAAAAATACACGAAGTCACATAGTTGTTTCACTTAAAGCAACAAACTCACCATTATCAACGCCATTAGATAGATCAGCAAAGCCACGAGTACCAAAGAACGATAGTTTAAGACTGTGTATATGCATTTATAATCGACAAGACATAACACATGCACAGGTACTACTCATTTTCAGTAATATATTCCCGATAGATGTAAATCCAACAATACGTGAGGGCTTCAGCAGACGCCATCGACTACTATTATCTAAACAATAACTCTTATTTTTTCACGAGTAAACTGGACGATTCACAATCCATATAAGGAACAGACCGGATATAACCTCACACGCCCGTAAAACGTCTCCTACTGGCTTCCGGTTAAAGTACGCAGCTTGTAGGTTCAGAAAAACCGTAACACCATATCGTACGCCATGTAGATGACAGTACTTGGATTGACAACAGCACTGGTAGGTTGTTATAAAACTTTAGAGATATTGCTTATTAATAGTGCTTATCTTGGAAAGCCAGCACTGCTCACAGAGTCACATACAAGTAACAGCAATATAGTAGCAGAGTAAATTCAACCGGTGGCACTAAACGTGATCAAACCTTCTTTGTTCTAAGAGCAAAATGTATACTATTTACACAACGATCAGTTGCCCTTGGAAACATCCTCGACGGCTCACGTAATATTGGACTCACTGCAATGCACGTCCAGAAAAGTGCGGACATTTTGAGGCATATCAGTTTAGTTCAAGTGTCGGAACTTTGTGTCCTGCATCGTTCAAAGAGATTATACCACTTCATAAACGACTAAGTAAATTGTTGATCACAAAGACGAGAGTTAGAATGCATGTCCTGAAAGTATAAACAGTGTATGACTAAAGTCTGGAGTATTTCCTGACCTAACAACACGACGTAAACACCCTCAGGACATAACTGACCTTTCCTAACTACTTATACACGCTATGCAAAACGAGCATTGTATTGTAGAGACTGGTGACGAGTTTGCACGAAAACGAGGTCGGTCAGCCTTAGCCATTCCTCCATTTTGTTTTAGCTGCGTAAATGAACGTGTTTGTTCGATTATTTTCTGTATTTCTCGATGCCTACACACTGCTGTGTCCCCCACTGTACCTTCAAGGGATATCGCAATGCAGATGGAGAGAAAATTTCGTTCTTTAACTTTCCAAAGAATGCATTTTTACAGAAAAGATGGATTCAAGCGATTCGAAGAGACCCGGGAAAGGACTTTCAACTTACAATTCGGACTAAAGTTTGCTCTCGTCATTTCAAAAGCACGGATATGAAAAAATCACTAAATGGAATAGTAACACTGAAGCCTGATAGCGTGCCATCAAAATTCTCTTGGACTATATCGCCAAGAAAAAGAAAATCACCCACAAAACGCCCGAGTGCAACAACAACAACAGTCCATGTACCGATAGATGAATTAGAAGATCTAGTCACTGCACCTGCAGAAATACTCGAACCAACACTAGAAGAAAAGCTAATTGAATCAGAGACAGAAAATAATAAACTTAATGAAGAAATTTTTACTCTTGAAAGTCAACTTCAGGAGCTTCAACAGAAGTTAGAACAAATAGAAATAACAAACAAGACACTCATGGCTGAGCTGGAGTCAGAACGACAAGATTCTCTTCAGACGTTGCTTGAACATGAAGTAAGAACAGATGAGTTACAAAAAGAGTGCACACTTCTCCAGGACAAACTTAATCGTACAGAACAAAACATATTTAGCTTAGATAATTTACAATCGGATGAAAACATGGCGTTTTACACTGGGTTTCCTAACTATCAAACATTCTTAGCAATATTCAGATTTTTGAACACAGGAGATAAAGGAGAAAATGTAAGGTATTATGCTTCAAAGAAGAATGATGTCCAAGCTGATTTTTACCAAAGCCAAGAGGATGAAGACAGCATCGGGGAACAGTCTGACGACAGCCCAAATAGAAAATGTGGCAGACCAAGGAAACTGGCTGTGATTGATGAGTTCTTCCTTGTAATGTGCAGACTTAGAAGAGGGTTTGCTGAATGTCACTTAGCCCACTTATTTGGAGTTTCACAGGCCACTGTCAGTAGAGTATTTAGTACCTACATAAACTATATGTTTTTGAAGTGTGGACAAGTGAATATTTGGCCTTCCCGATCACTTGTAGATCAAACAATGCCTGCTATTTTCAAGGAGAAGTATCCAAATACCAGAGTGATTATAGACTGCACTGAAATTCGATGTGAAATGCCGAGCAGCTTGCTTCTCAATTCTGAACTTTTTAGTTCTTACAAAAATCATGTAACATTTAAAGGTCTTATTGGTATAGCTCCAAGTGGAGCCATAACATTTGTCAGTCAGCTCTATACTGGATCTATTTCTGATCGAGAAATTGTTACTAGAAGTGGCTTCTTGGATTTGAAATTTGATGATAAGGATTCAGTCATGGCTGATAAGGGATTTACTATAGGGGACCTACTTCCATTGGGTGTCTCCATCAATTACCCTCCTTTTCTGGGGATGAATGATCAAATGCCAAAGGAGGATGTTATTTCAACTCAGCAGATAGCAAGTGTCAGGATACACATTGAAAGAGCCATAAACTTAATCAAGAACTACCACATTTGGGATGGTGATGTGCCACTCAGTCTGATTGGAGTAGTAAATCAGATGTGGAGCGTTTGTGCATTTCTGTGTAATGCTCGTAATCCTCTTATTTCTGCCTGATGGCAGCAGTTTGCCTTGTATCACGCAGAGCAGTTTTTTAATTATCAATCTATGGTCAAATTTTAACCATGTTGCTATGGTGATTTACTTAAAAAGCTATGGCCCTATTGATGGCTAAAGAAAAACAAAAACCTGTTGAAGCTCGAAACAAGTAATGGGCGATACAACCAAAGTTACTGTAACTTGTGAGCATACATTAGTGTTTTATGCATTCATAATATTATACTGATTGTATCAATATTAGTCTCGTACTACTCTATCACCTGATGCCCACTCCTGTAATTAAGCTGAAAATAATAATAAACTTTATTAGATTAACATTGCAACATGGACTGTAAATTACTAGAGTGGGTTTCAAAAACCTCTGAGACAATAATCATTTTCTTCCTAATAGTGGGTATTCAACAATAGATATGTGTTTTACAGGTTTTTGAAAACCACTCTATCATTGTTATTATTATTAAGTGCACTTACTTAATTCTATTAAAATCAAAAAATTTAATACAAGAACTATTGCCATTAATCATTACAATGTTATTATAATTTGTTGTACTATTTACAAACACAACAATAATTTACTAATCTAAAACTGTTTGCAAAAAGCAGTAACAGTAGTTATCAACCATTTTTTTTTGGTACATGGTACATGTATTGTTTCATTTGTTTTTTAAATTGAATAAATAATTTATTGAACGAGTAAATATAATGTGCATGACTTAAAATCAGGTTATGAGTATTCCATTCATAATTCTAATAGAATTTAAAAGTTAAAGGTTTGAACTGAAGTATAAAAGTACTATGTGAAATTGCAAAACATTTACAGAATTTTAGTAGTGATTAATTACTACTTCATTATGTTCAAAGTAGATTTGGCTAATTGTTTCTTGTTTGTGAAAATTCTCTTGCTGCAAAGTTGATAAAGTTTTTAAAATAGTACTCTGTTAACTTTCCTTTCACTGTGTCCCAGAAAAGATCATTGAAGGGAATTCTTTGTATTGACATACCAACATTGGTATATACAACAAAGTCACACCATTGGGCCTTGGTTGCCCCCATCTGTCCCTGGACCTGATAGTAATACTCGTGAGTTTCTTTGAGTTTTGGCATTCCATTGACTTCTTCACAACAGAATGATGCATCAGAGCAGGCTTCCAAAGGGGTAACATGGAATTTTGTGTGTGGACACTTTATTTCCACTAGACCATATATATTGGTACTACATTCTTCAATAACTTTGCCATCTGGTGAAGCCCCAAGAAATGGGGCATCCTCTGCAACAACTACACCACACTTGAACAGTTTTACAGGCCTTCTGATTGAATACATGTATTTTTGATATTGTTTCAGTGCAATAGGTTCAAACTTCTTGCCATGCTCAATGTACTTTGAATGGATATCAGGTGGATTTAAAAGATTGTTTGCCAAAGTTTCATGATTTCTTTGCCTTACACAGACTCGTTTGAAATTTGAAGCTGTAAACCTGTATTTACGTTGCTTTTTCCATTCTTCCGATGCAGATTGTTTTGATGTTCTTTGCTCAATGTCATTCAGTTTTTTCTTGTTAACAGAAAGATGTCTCAGTAGCTCTTTTTTGTCTTGATCTAACTCATCAGGTATCTCAAATGTTTCAGCTGGGGAGAGTGGAAACCCTGGGTATTGTGTGGGGGTGTCTCTTGTACCTGTTTGGCATGTTCTTTCTGTTAAATCACAATAAACTTTAAAATTAGACTCTGTGAACTGCAATTGGTAGCTGGCGTAAGACCCAGATGGGCTTTTCCCAAATTTTGTCTCTTTCATTTCCAGATTTCCATTGGCATTCAAAATTTGGGCCAAGGGCATATTTTTATTAATAGCAAGTAAATCAGATTTCAGTTGTAATTCATCTGAAGCTTGTGATTTTAAATTATTTCTTGCTTCATATAGCATGCATTTCAATCCTTCTTCTCTTGATTGACTAATTGAATAATCAAGTTTAGTTTTTTTGACCAACACCTCCATGATCGGTTTAGCAGTAATTTTTTCTCCTCTACTGGTTTTGTGCCACACCTGAAGAGAAGATGTGCAAGAAACCGTGGGATTCATGTCCTCTTCATCATCAAGTTCATTTGTGTCCTTACACTTGTACATGCAGAATCTGCACATCATGAACATTAATGCAAAGATGTGATTACACAGTCCAGTATCTCCAATAGTGCAGGAGCAACACGCAGACTTTATTTCACCAGTCAACAGATCAAGAGCAATTCTCAACTTATGAGGGGGGTCATTCTTCAGGTAGCTATGATAGCAAAATGACTTAAAGTAGAAATAAGATTTGTCACTTGATGTTTGAATATTTGCTAGGTATTCATCATCAAGGAACCGCTTTGCCTTGCGGATGCCAGTAGGAAGAGAATGGCTTTTATTCTTAGGGTTTATTGCTTTGCCAGTCTTAGTAATATGCACATCAATCTCTGCACGGGTAAAGGGTGGCATTCTATGTAAACCACAAGACCAGCCATCAGAAGGGTACTTGACTGCAGTGTGAGGGGCACTGTTAGCTGAGCTCTGGGAAGCCATATGTAGTTCTTTACGTCGAGTATAGACTTTGTTTATGTCTGGGTCTGTCAAATTTTGGTCTTTTCCAGCTCTTATGTACTCTTCCACCCTAAAAAAAACACACAAGTTTTGCTAAAGAGTTTGCTAAGGTAAATAGTGTCAGAGCAGTCTTAAAAAGTTGGAAGTTATTTAATTATTGCCAATAAATCGTCAATATAAAATTTTTAACACGGATAAATGTTATCAACACGAAGGCGACTCGGCGGTCTCAGTGACTCAAGTTCTCGTGTACTTTATGGCGACTTAAAACTTAGTAAAATGACTTGGATGGTCGAGAAAACATTAATTGAAATACCTAATTGATTTTATGAACTATTATCCAGAGGTTAAAGCCATATTTCAAGGTTAGAACTGACAGAGAAATGCAAACTTACCGCTTCACGAGTTGTGCTTTAGTCTTTAAGCCCTTCGCCGGATCTGCTCTGCATTTCAACCAAAATTTTAACTCGTCGACTTTTAAATAACTTGGGTGTCTTCCAGCAAGTGAAGAACCTGGAATATCCGCTTCTGTAAGCGTAAGATTCTGAGAATTTGTGTTCATTTCGAACTCAAAAACAGTCTAATGTGTACAGGAATAAGCTCAAATCGCTCAATTTTTTCAAAATGGCGCGAAATGGTATGGCTTACCGACCTCGTTTTCGTGCCTACTCGTCACCAGTCTCTACAGTATAATGCTCGTTTTGCATAGCGTGTATTAACGGCAGAAAAAAAACAATTGCTTCCATTGATAAATTACTGGACTATCAAAATGGTCATGTAGCATTACAACGAAAACAATCATCTGCACAAATGTTACAATTTCCTGAACGCTTTCCTTGCCAAACTTCCTTTCGCGTTTCCTTTCTTTAATTTAATCCCGGTATTATTGTTTTAACTGTGGATCTATAGAAAATTAAATGTTTCAAGTACATTGAGTGGTTTTAAGTGAAACTAAATGTTTTTCGTCGATCATCATGCAAGGGATTCTATCGTTGTCTCTTGAGGACCCTTGAGTACTTTAATCATTATTTAATAGCCTGAATTCATATCAAAATCAAATGAACGTGTTCCTTTTCCTGATAAACATGTAAGCTGATATGTATAGTACGTTTCGCGTCTACCCTTTCCATTGTTTCCCTTTATCCCACAACACAGAGACGCCACCCAAAACATGATAAGGAACTAATTCGCGCGATTCTTGGTCCTCTCTTTATCGACCTCTTTCGCCTTTTTCGACTGTTCGCAGTTCACGTTTGTCTTCTCTTAATAACAATATATAATAATAAATTTATATTTTCTCTTCTATCGTCTTCTCTTGTCTTCTCTTGTCTTCCCTTCCCTTCCCTTCCATTCCCTTCTCTTCTCTTCTCTTCTCTTCTCTTCTCTTCTCTTCTCTTCTCTTCTCTTCTCTTCTCTTCTCTTCTCTTCTCTTCTCTTCTCTTCTCTTCTCTTCTCTTCTCTTCTCTTCTCTTCTCTTCTCTTCTCTTCACTTCACTTCTCTTCTCTTCTCTTCGTTACAGCTATTAATTTCACCTCCCTCTCATCTCCGTATTTCCTATCAACACATAATTTCACATCTGTTTCGTCCGTCTTAACACATCGCTTTTTCTCTTCAACACACCTCTCATTTCTCTCTGGATAAGACGAGATTAAATAATTTCAAACATCCTCGATTCCCAAGACCTGCTTCTCTTTTGCAGGAAGAGCGATGGAGCGAACAAAATCAATCTTTTATTGACCTGCCTTTTTTCTGTTGGATCATACTCTTTTTCTTCTCATAGCATTACGATACTAAAAATCTAAAGGAAGATGACGGCAAGTTTTTGAGTAGGAGTTACAAAAAAAACGTCTTTTCTCTCTTCATCCCTCTTTCATTTCGAAAAAATTGAGTGGATAGAAATACAAAAATCCTTTTCGAAAATAAGATTAGAAAATTAGATAAAACTAAGACTTAAAATAAATAAAATTTGTTTTGATGCAAAATACGTGTTCCTCTAAACCGATTGAACATGCAATTTCTTATGAACTATGTGTACGGCTACATTAGCGCTGCTACCACATCAAACGGTCACCCCCTTCAAAACATCGTGTATCCGTGCCTGAAAACAAACTATTTTCTCAGTCTCAAATTCAAGTATTGAAGTATTCAGCCTGAGCCCAGTCACTGCGTATTTGAAAGTCTCCCCATAATATACAACATAATGTACCTGTTTTGAAAATAGCATCCACATTGTCCCCAGTTAGTGCCGAGGCCTCCATATACACGCAGTGTTTGAGATCGCTGATAAGTTTCTTAATTCTTTGAAGGCTGACTGTCCCTGGGCACACATCATCAACGCCATCTATAACATAAAATAATGATTATTAATCATCGAAAAAATGATTTTTATAGCCACAATCCTAGCTTTCCCGTTATAAAATGTGGAAACAACTAAACCGAAATGGGTGCTTTAAGCCTCTTTCCAGTATTCTCAATATCCCCTTAACAACATCTTATGGTGGAAATAACCAGTCCATAATTTGCACGCAATTCTTGCATAACAAAGAATAACAACTCTGTGTCTGGTGATTTGATGAATATAGGCATTTGCTTGGGTTATCATGAATCTATAGTTTCAAATCTAGATGCACTTTAACCAGCAAAAGAATCTTTCTCGGATTAATACAACTGTATTGTGCCCACACAGCCTTTTTGCCAAGGTAACATTTACAAAATTTAAAGGAATGTGATTTATGATCACATTCCTGATTCCTGATTAGAAATTCCATGTTTACCACCCTGACAACATCCCCATTGTGCAAGGTTATTATAATAATCTTTTTTTTTTACTTTCACTGCAAAATATCCACATTATATAGTGGTTCTTTATTGGCACTCTCACACTCAATATCTCTACATTTACTAATTTAAACTCATTCACTGCTACTCACAGTGTTGATTTTTACTGTGGGAGGAAAAACTAGAAAACACATAACATACAAACTCAGTTCACATATCACCCAGACCATTCCATGTATCGACCCAGATCACAGCAGTGAAAGGCCCGCACTCTCACTACCTCTATATTTACTTTCCAACTCATACAAAGCTACTCACAGTGTTGTGTTTCACCGAGGGAGGAAAACCCAGACCCATCCATGAAAGAGAAACAACACATTACAAACAAACTCAGTTCAGTTATTATTCAGACTGGTCTATGCATCAAACCTGGGTCACAGCAGTGAAAGGCCGGCAATCTCACCCCTCGGCCACCAATGCCACCCTGATACTCTTTGATATACACCCTGATATTGGTTTATTGCCACTGTTTGATAAGGCTATTCTTGCAATGGTTCTCCAGTTGAAAGACAATTTAGACAATAGCAAAGTCATTTGCTTATCTCATGTGCTTTTTATTTATTAAGAAATGATGATTTATAATGTACAAAATACTCATTACATGTAACTAGTATATAATATGTGCAGCTTTGTATCATTGTTTTAAGTCAAATCTTAAAGCAATAAAACTGAAAACTTGATAAATCCAAATGACATTGTTATTCACTAAATCATTATTGCAACAGGACAACCTATTCAAGAATAGCTGTATTGTGTTACCTCTCATAGCAACAAGGATAACAGGTATATCAGCAATGTTTCTATACTGGGCCATCTTAGCATAATAACCAGGGATCATGCTGTAGCTTAATTCATCATCAAGACTGAACACAAAGATCACTGCATCAACCCATTGGGTAAGCTGCAATATAAACATAAAGTAACAAGTTAGTGAGTGAGCTTGATTGAGTAAGCGAGGAAACAACACATATTAACCCTTTCGCTCCTGGAGATTTTTGGCGTTTTTAGGCGTTTTTTGACACGTACAAACTTTTCCAGAGCAGTTTGTTTTTGGCTTCGATCAAGATTCCTGTGTTTTTGTGTTAACGGGGAGGCATGAAGCTGGCAAACAGGTTTAACACGTTTGAAACAGGTTTTCAGTCTAATCAGAACTTTGACGAATTCGCATCATTCGTGATTTCATCGTTGTTTTTTGCTATTATTTTGCCTCTAAACGCTTCTGGAAAAGCATCATTAAGCTTTCTAGTTGTGATGAGTCTACTGTTTGAAAGAAATCAAGCTGGTGAGATGATTTCCAGTTAAAATTCGTGTTTTTTTCGCACTCGTGAATTTTGGTGACTGTTGAAGAAATCATCACTTCAAGACTGTTTTAGAGGCAAAATCTCGGACTGCCGCGGCTATTTTTGCAAGTTGTGGTGATAGAAGAACACAACAAGCCTGAAAATTTGGCAGAATTCCGAGGTAGCGTTAGACTTATAAAAAAAAACTTGAAATGGGGGGAGGCTATGACGGCTGCCGAAAATTTGGTTGATTTCCCAGAATGCATTGCAGTGGTATTTTTGTCGAAACACGTGTAGTTCGAAATAGGCATGTTCGTAGGGATTTAGCGCTGTAAGTAGAATGAAATAAAACTTGAAAAACTCACATAAGCTTAGTAGAAGGCTGAATTTTCTCAGGATATTAAACCTTTTGCTTGAAGGCAAAGTTTTTAGCCAAAAAAATCGACCTGCAAAATGTTTTTGCCCAAATTGCCAGTTTCTTCAACCTGAATGGTACTTAACAGTTAGCCACATTCCTAGTGTTTGCTTTGAATGGTGATTTATGGCATGAATGACTTAATTCGGGAAGATATGATTTTTTAAAGCAAGGTAGTTGTCTACGGCCGGTTTTGGCCGGCACAGGAGCGAAAGGGTTAAAAATGAAAAGAAAATTTCTTCTTTAAGCCAAAAAAAAAAAATTAAAAAAATAGCAATATGTTTTATTTTTAGCAACTTACAGTAGCCATCAAGCACTGAGCAGTCAATAATGACCAAAATTAATATGATGTGAAAATTACCGGGATGTTAATTTGTTTGAATGTTGCCAAACATGGAACTGTGCTACATGTTTCATTCACCTCATTAGTTTCTAATTAGATATTGTTACCTGTAAGTCTGGTGGTCCAGTCTCATCTCGTATTAACAATAAATGACTCTGTCCATCATGGATCACCTCTTTCTTGTATCGACCACTAAATGATTCCATCTTAGGGTAGATACCAGTCAAGTAGCGTTGTACTAGGAATGATTTCCCAGAAACAGAACTACCAACAAGTCCCTGTGAATAAAGATATTTTTATACACCAGACAAACTTCTATATGGGAGAAGGTGAGGAAGGATACTGGAAACTGAGAAAAGTGAAGATGTATAACAGAGGCGTTGTGCATCACTTGGTGGGAAGTGGATAGGTAAGGCAATTGGCAAGGGAGCATTATAATTACTGAAACATTCTGAAAATGAATGAACAGTTGAAATGAGGTATAAATGGAATCTATGTCAATGGAAGCTAACCAGAGAAGCTAACAAACTGGATGTGACACATTATGTGGTCTGGGTTTTTTTTTTTGACAACCTGTTCTGAAGTCATTTTTAGACTGGTAAAAAATGGTACCTACACAGGGTGTCAGATTGACAGACCACACAAACATTCTTTCTCAATAAACCTTTATCCAGGTTTCATTCACTCAGACCCTGTGTTTAACAACTTGTATTAGAGCCAATTTATACTAGAGATGACTCAGTTCTGAATAGGTTATTGAAACATCAACCAAACAGTGTTTATCAAGATTGCACTTTATGACAACGTTTTTTAAATGAGTGTATAGAAATGTACACTAGTATTTGCACTTACCAATCTAAGTTCCAAATTACTACTTATTTTAGAAACTGTAAACTCAGGACTGTTGAGAAATGTCTCTGAAAACACAATGGGAGATTACATGAGTTCTGTGCAACATTTTTTATCATTACTTTTGCCTAACAAGTTGACTAAACTAGGCCTGGGTCTAAATTTTTTTTTTAATAAAACATTTTCAGTTGAGGGGAATGTGAAAGGAAATATAGTGTAAGAGTCAGGCCTCATGGCTCAAAATAAGGGCAAGTCAAGGGACAGTGTCCTTTCACATTTGCTACTTGACCAGCCAAATTGGATTGACAATAAACAAGTTGACCAGTCAGAGAAAAAAAGGCTTATGTTGTAGATATAATTTTTAACATGAAAGAATATAATACTTTACAATTAATTTTGACCTGAAAAACGGGTAATATGAACTATTCCAAAATGTATTTGAAAGGTCCTCTTGATGTTCAGCCATTATTTTAAGCCCTTTGGCCTGATGTCTGATGTATAAGTCTATTTACATTCCAGTATCAGGAGAGTCTGTCAAAGTCCATATTCCTCATTTACATTATATAGTGAGTTGCAAAATCAAACAACAATATTATTGAAAGAAATTGTTCACATGTATCCTTAATGATATATTTGAATGATGACAGCCATAAATAAATAGGAAAACATCAAGTTGTTTACTTAATTCAACAAAGCATGATATAAAACAACAGTTAAACATTAAAAAAATAGTAATATCCATAAGATTCAAGTATAACATTTTCAATTCTCAATCTATATGGTTTTTGTATTACTTTCAAAGTTTGTCTCTTTATTTCTTTAAAAAAAGTCAAATTATTCATTCGCTTTGAGTTGACAAAGAACTGCTTTTAATGAAACCTCTGTTTGTCATCAAAATCAATATGCTAAGCTTTTAGTTCAAACATTTCCTGCATAATTTACCATAATAATATATATCTTAATTTACAGTTCAGGATTTTTGTTTGAAGATTTTGTAAGGATTGAAGTTGGATTAAAAACTCATTAAAAAGATTGAAATATGATAAAAATGAAAACAATAATGAAAACATCTTCAATGGCACAGCTAAGGAAAAATACTTTGCTTCTAATGGAGATTATCCAGACTCTGAATAAGCTACAGTAAATACATTTTCAAATTTCCAGAAAAACAACTTTCCTACACTGTCTGGTAACATTCAAAATGACAAGGATATCATTTTCTTTGATTGCTGTTCTTAGAGAAAATATAATTGTGTATTTATCATAAAAATGAGGCTCAGTAGTCATTCAATGCCTTCTCACCATAGATTTTGCTTTAAGAATGCAAAATATAGTAAAAAAAAACTACCTTTGGAATTACAGTTAACATGAGAGTATTCAAAACAACGTAATTGACTGCCAAATTTGGGGCTTGTAGAGCGAGTAGTTGATGAACTATTGACGATCAATGATTCATATTATTTGGTAAAAATATAAGGCACTGCCATGTTAGAAGACGACTTATATCTTCCAACTTCAGTGGTCTAAAAATGAAAGCAAATCCAGTATTTTAGACCTGTGTACGTGAATTGAATCAACAGGAGTCTATGTGAGCCAAAGTCTCTCTATAACAGAGATGAATTTATCTCAATATTTATCCTTTGCTAAATTTGAATATGCAATAGCGCTGTGTGACACAATTTAGACCTAAATATCTTGCAAGTGAACCACATTTTTGGACCCATATCTCCTCAAAGTCTCTTTACAATCATTAGCTATAACATAAAGTGGCAATGTTTCTATTTGATTAAAAATGAAAACTTTCAAACTTTTGATGAATTCATTTTTTTTTTTCTGATAATTCTAATGTTTCCAAAATGTATGTTCTTCTAGGGTAAAATAGAGGCATTGTTTAGCTATCATCATCATCATCCTTTGGCAACCGAGACCGGGATGTCCATGACAACAGCTTGCCACCCAGCACAGTCTCTCATAGTCTGCCACGTCAGTTCGTCCACTTCGATCCCAGAATCCCTTGACAACATCACTGTGGATAGGTCAATTTTCCGTTGCAAATCGAGTCTTCTGTTCCATAGCAGAAGAGTTGAGATGACTTCCAATGTCCAGCAAACTGGAGGCGTCGACATGTTAACGTTAGTGATATGGGTGGTAACTTTCCATAAATTCTCTCTCTTGTTGCATGTTCAGAACAGTGAAAGTTTTGCAACCAGTGGAGGTTAAATGTATATGCCCCACCTAGTTTTCTTTGTGTTGTTTGTGTTAGAGTCCAGGTTTCTGAATACAAATTCACCCTAATTTTCAGATTTTTAAAACTATTTTCTCACAATAAAATTAAAAAATGCTTAAGTTTTTTATGGAAAAATATATGAAATTACATTGGGTTTTTGGAAGCATATTCCGGATTTTGAGTTTGAATCTGATCTACAGATACAGTTCTCCAAAACATGAGAAACTCTCTAGGGTGGGTGATAGTACAATATTTTTTTAAGTTGCTTCCATTGCAAAATTAAATGCAGAAATGTGAAAGTTTCACACAATCTTGAAAATGGTAACAATTGGGGTCTTTAAGATATGATTGTGATTAATCAAGAGTTCCATGCAAGTTTTCAGTTTTGTTGGTACAAAGTTACACCTGACTTGTGTAAATAATGGCTACAAAATTCTTATGTGTACAATATGTAGGCAAAAGTTGTGTAATCTAGAATGGCCTTATTTGTTAAATTACAGTGGAATCCCCCTTTACGAGCAGCAGCTGCTTAATATAACCACCTCATTATTGCTGCCATTTGTTTGGGTCTTGACTTAAATTCCATTCTTACATTTTATATACAAGTTACATGCCTAATACGGCCAACTCGCCTGTTAATATATGGCCATGCTGTGTCAGTGAGATGTTCCCTCAGTGGCCGCATTAACAGGGTTTCATGATACGGAGAATGATTATAATTAATGTTGTTTTATCACCATGAATTCAAAAAGTTGAAAAAAATAAATTGATCAAAATCAAAAGGGATGTTTCAATGTCAATATATCAATGGTACAGTACATTTCATTTTTAATTAAATTAACTCTTGATAATGTTATTGTAAAAAGTCTAACTAGTTCCATTCCTATTTTTGTGGTTACTTGATCACCCCATGGAAGAAACCACTGCTGTTTTGTACCTTCAAAATCTGCATTGGTCTAAGCAAACGTCATTTTACTTGTTAGCAATAGTGCTAGTAGCATACAATCACACATATAAACTATAAAATGCTAGAAGTCATAGTAAAATAAATATTCTCACAAATGATCCACAAGTGTATATGAATTCAAAGTAACCACATGCGTTGTTTGAGTGACTTGAATTTCTTTTTTTTTTTTTTTTCAACTAGAATATGCGTTTCAAATGAAAATAAATTTGAAAAAAGATCTGCAACCCTACGTTTTCTCTTGAAAACAACTTATTTTATCTAATGCTTTTACCATCATCCATATATCATGTTGCATATTTATCATATTTTTGCAATCATTTGACATTTTTGCCTCTTGACAATCAAGTCAGCATGCAAATTCTGTTGTATTTTTATACTGAATCAGAATACTTGCCTATTTTATTTTGTGTATGACTTTTTGAGTTATTTTTCTATCTTGTTAGTAGATTTTCTCATCAAATTTTATTTGAATAGACAGATTTATACAAGCATCTGTTGAGTCTATATAATAACTTGTCAACAAATTTAATATACTCTTTAACAATATGTTTGACATTTATCTCAACTCATCATTTTGCACGACACTACTGCACATATTTGAAGCAGTGAATTTATTATCATCGTAAAAGATAAAGAGCTAGGCTATATATGTACGTTGCATGTTTGAGTGTGTGAGAAAATTTTAAATGGATTTAAAACAAATGACATACATTAACCTTCATTCAAATGAAACAGGAAATTATTTTGATTCTATCGACACATTAAAAAGAGTAACGCAAATACATAAAAAGCATATTTTCAAAAATGTGCCTATTTTTTACGTTTTTTTCCGCGTAAAAAGTTGTCATGACCGAAATTGTTCAACTTCTTTTGTTTTGTGAAACGCATGCATAAACAAAGACAAACAGACTTTTTTGATGCTCATTGTAAGAGTCGAAAATTATAAAGCCTAATAAAACGGTGTTATTTTTCGTCTGTACGCTTATCAGTAGAATTATCTTTAGCAGATACCCGTCACATTTCGTCTTTCAACAACAACTGGACTAGAGTAATATTATATTAGATTCCACTTCTGTCTATCTCATGTTATCTTTATAAATACAACTAAAAATAAAATCGTTACAAAATGACAACGAGATTTTATTTTAGATGAACCTTAAAAGGATAACAACATTTTTTTAGTAAAGGAAATATTGTTTATATATTATGTTGATAAGACTTATTTATTTCGCACATTTAGGAAAACGTCTGAAAAGCGTACATACTATCGTACTGCTAGGTACAACACGGCTCAAGTTACCTTTATAAAATAGTAAATATTCAACTTGACATTCTCTACCAGTTTAATGACCAAAATATCAAACTAAGAAATTTAACACTGATTCAGTGATTTTCTGGAAATTTCTGTCGATTCGTCGTGTTTACGTATAGACGGTTCAGGTCGACAGATCTACCTGTTTTGGTGTATGTAGTCTGGTGATGGTTGCTCAATCCAGTAATCAAGAAAAACACTCCCTAAAACTAGACATGTACATAATGACCACTAACCTTCTAAACCATTGACCAGCTCTCGCATCTTTCTTTTCAAAGGAACATTATCTACTTGGTCAAGTAGTTCGAATAATTGTTGGATACGAGGATAAAATGACTGAAAACGCTTGGCTTCTTGCCTAATAGCCAAGGCCTCGAGTGAATCTGATTCTGGCATGTTGTAGACAGAATTTTTTAGTTTATAATCATCACGCTTCTGGTTGAACAAAGAGCTAACTCATGATTAATTTTCGTTGTCCAACACACCAAATTTCTCCTTTTCAGCTGTTTTGTAGGAATTATTCAATGGCTTAGCCACCAGGCTTGGAACAAAATATGGACTTCAGAGGTCCCCTGAGTGGCTGGTAAGGGTAGCCATGGTTTCAGGGTCCTGATCACCTAAGCAAAAAGTCATCACGATTTTTTCTTAGAAAGATATTTTATAGAGAATTTATCCATAAATCCAAAAATGGATAGAAATCTATATGGTCCCGAACCCATTTTCGAGATAAAAATTTTTGAACGGAACCATGTTTTGACATTTTTGAAGAATATCTAAAATTGGTTGGTACGTGGGCATCATTATATAGTCAAATAGTTGTTTCTTCCACGTTTTATTTTGAGCCAAGCTTTCGCTTTTTGAAGAACAAATGACGAAAAATGCATTTTTCACACAAAAAATTATTACTCAAAAACTAACAAAGCTATTGACGTAGTTTTTACAGGCAATCTCAACCAGACATTAATTTACACAAATATGTGAAAATAAATTGTATATGTTTTAATATTTTGTCAAAATTTATAGTTTTGTTTTCGTCTTTGACAGTTAAAATCGCTTTGAAAAGTGAGACACTAAACCACTTACCATCGCGTGTTGGTTGAAAAGTCATCAGGATTTTTTCAAATCTCGCCAAAAGAAAGATTTTTACAAAAAAATAAAAGAAAAAATTAAGAAAAATATAGTCCCGCGCAAAAAATGAGGATTTTGACTGGTTGAAGCATAATTTTCATGTGCTCGCAGGCACATGTTTCAAGCGTTGTTGTTTTTCTTAAGTGGTCAGGACCCTTAACCATACATGAGAATTCACCAAAAAAAGTTGCAAATTTAATTAACCATTTTTTAAATTTATTTATTTATTTATTTATTTTATTATTATTATTATTATTATTTTTTATTTGTTTATTTTTTGCAAAAACATAGCACAACACAACAAACGATCATTTCATTTTGCTACTCCATTTTGGTGTCATTCCATTTTTTTCAGGGGCGAATTTAAGGGAGTGTCCTACGCTGGACGGAAGATTTCATGATCAGCATTTTCCGTGTATATTCAGGAATTTACGTAAATACCTTTTTCGGGGTGCTATAGGGGACCCTAGCCTCCAGCACAGGCTGATCAGAGCCAGCCTCCTAACTTATGTCTCGTCTCTAAGTACACAATCGAAATAGAACTAGCCATAGAATTGTGATAACACTTCAGTAAAACATTTTGAGTTTTTCATCAAAAATATAATTTTTTTTTAAAGAATACCCACTTTTGTCAATTTAGCGTCTAACATTCGAAAATGGGCATCATTCATAAAAGAATCTCTTTACTGAGCTTGATCAATACCAAAATATTTTGAATGTGCTTTAATGTGCTCCTTGTACATTGGGCTACCCATATGAAGCAAAAGATTTGCACTAAAATTCAACAGCAAAGAGAAATAAAGCAAAAAATAACAAAATGTTCGAATTTTTACGGCCCACATGGACGCTTTGAACGAAACACTTTTGGAAATATCGAAAAATCTAGCCATAGAATGTTGTCATGGATCATAAATGTTTTAAAAAACGTGATTTTGAATGATATTATGAAATAAAAAGATAGGTGCCCGTATTGGTTTGCGAGATATTTTGAAAAATATCCTCATAATTAAATAATATCAAGACTTTTCCGAGTATGGACTGGGGCGAGTTTGGAGAAATTAGTAATTTTTCGCTTGAAAATGTGAAAACGTTTCGCATTTTTACGTTAAAGTGTTTCTCAGGCATAACTCTGTATTTATTGATGATTAGAAATGTAAAACTCTAAAATTCGAAGTATGCGCAGAACTGTGCGCAGTGCAAAACTACGGAATTACCTTAACTTTAGTCAGTAATAACAAACACATCAACATTTATTTTACAGTAATATAATACATTGCAGTCAATTCATAATACACCATCGCAGTTATCCTGATTGATAAAATTTCACTAAACGCTTGTAAAGGGTAGTTCTTTGGACTTTCAAATAATTCAAATATTCACAATAGTTCACCAAATAAAGCCCAATTTCTTTCGACTTCTCTCTGGATCTCCGTACATTTTAGTATGATTCCCTGAGGTAGTGGCGGTAGCATAGTTCGGTAATTGTACTCCAGTGCCATCGCACACTAAAAAGCTTGGTCTTAGACCATTTTTGCCATCATATTGAGGACCACGCCCTCCTCCAGGTCCCTCTTGTGCCGCCTTGATAAGAGGGTATGGGTTACGTTTACGATCCTTGGCATTCTTTATTACCATTGCCGCATATTCTTGGAATTGACTCTCTTCTTCTTGCATAGTTTTATCATTTTTGGCATCGAAAAGCAGATCTGATCTACGTTCTTCAACTTGACGGTTTTTACGTTCTCCCTAAAAGATATCAGTAAAAAAATAAACGTTTTGATTAACGTGGTATGACAACTGATACGGTTGATCAGCGAAAAGGAAAAAGGGAAAAGAAACGCCAGAAAATGTTGTAAAAGCTATACATTGTATAGAATTTATCTGCTGAATAAGGATTTATCCATGGTGGATAGCATCATTCAGGCTTTATACAACCGGCCCTTGGTGTTTTTGCGCATATAAGACCACAGTTTGTTTTCTCTCAGAAATAAAAACAATTTCCTGCCATTAACGATGAATATGCAATATGTGCCTATACTTACCACTTGTTGGGATTGGAAGGTCTTCAGTTCCTTGGATTCGTTCAGTTTCTCAAGTCGTTTTTCTTCTTGTTTAGCATGAAACTACAAAAATAGAAATAAAAAGAGTAAATTTTCAAAGTTCCATATTATTTGCAATGAAACGTGAACCTGGAGAAACATACCATGGATTACGATTTAAAGTAATGAAATTTAATGAAACGCAACAAAACAACAAAGCAGCTTTGTACATTATTTGAAGCACTACAACAGACCTGAAAAAGACCTTTTTGACTGTGCGCGCAAATCCAACATTGCAACAATCGGTTACTATGACAACTAACAGAAAACTAACTGAATAAAGTGACATGAGACAAAGTCATATGCGACCATATTCAACTTACCATTTTATCAGATTCTATTCTCTTTTTCAAGATTTCTTGGTTTCGGGCTCTCTCTTGCTTCTCCTTCTTTTCCTTTGCTTTCATCTTTAAACAAACCACAAAAGTACATATTAATGTAATGAAGATCTTTGTCATATTCATTTTTTTGCTATTTGGTGTATAACGTTTTGATATGATGACCATTTTTTTAACTGACCATAGATGGCGCAGTGAGTTTGGGTGCGGCATTCGTTCCTCTTTACCGAGGACCAGAGTTCAACAACTTTATAAGTGACTAATATTTTCTTGTTTTATTTGATGCAACTATTTTAAGAGGAATTGAAATTATTATTAATTTTTCATGGGGGAATACTTACAATTTCTAACCGATGTTTGTGTATTGCTGCCTTCTCTTTTATTCCCGTTTCATATTTTGACTTTTCTTCAGCCTACAACAGAGAAACACAAAGCTGTTAGTCCAATGAAAATGAATGAAATTAAAATATGACATTACTTATGTTGATGGCTACCATCTTAAAAAGTGAGAAAGTATTGGATTATTCTTACTTCTCGGATAAGGACGATAAACTGGAGGTCCCGTCTCGCCACACTTCACATTAACCATTAACGGGGGGACGTAAAAGAACAACTGAGGACGCAGGTACGACCATCCTCGGTGATAGGCCTACACTAATATATACTAATTACTAATCAACCTCATGCTTGTAAATCCGGATTACATACTACAAATATTAAAAGATTGTAAAGCGCATTGAGACTGAGTGAAATGCGCTATATAAGCACCACATTACATTACATTACATTATTTCATGGATGTTACCTCTCTCTTTGCCTCTCGTTCAGCTAATGCTTTGGCAATTCTTTCATCTTCATCATCCACTTTTTGAACCATTTGGTCATGCAGCTTCTTACGCATGCGCTCTGTATGCTCTTGAAAAACACTGAAATAAACAATAATGGTTGATAAGAAAATAGTTTCAAACTAGGTGTAAACTTGTTATGTAAACAAGTTGCAATAGGCAAATTCACAGTGTGGTCAAGAGGGTCAGTGACCATGATTCACAAAGGTTTTCTTTAGCCTCCATTGAGGACATATTGTGAGGTTCGCAGGAAGAAAGAAAGAGATCTACATTTTCTTCTTGAATTCACATTTCTCAAAATAAGTAAAATTAGCTTTCATGCTTCACATTACAAAAATTACAGTCAAAACTACCTGGATCACAAACACATAGAGATCACAAAAGTCTTTCTCAAGCAAAACTCACCCAGACAAAATTAATTATCATATCAATAGTATTCATTAATTTAATGATTTATTCATATTTTATAAGTTATGCTAGCCATTGTTTTAAAATCATGACTTACTTGAATAGCTCAGTCTCCTTTTCTTTCCTCATCTTTGACATTTTCTGTTGATAAATGCAATTAAAATCAATGGTGATATTCATGAATCAATCCATCAGGTTGAGCAGGAAGTTAAGCGTTTGACCACTGTGGCCAAACCACCACTCAATAATGGACCACTGGTTTAATATCATTATCCTAGAAGACCTGAAAGTCTATTCCATTTGCAGATCATGTAATTTCTCATTAATTATGTACTAGCATCATAGTGACTGGACAAGTCCTATTGTTAGTACACAAGAGCAGAGGGCTCAATTCATATAAATAAATAAAAAATCAATCAATCTTTCAATCTCATATCAATCTTACCATTCTCTACTTTTCATGATACCTTCTGATTTTTTGTGGTACTTTCAAATAACAAAAAAACTCACCTTTTTAGCACTAGCAAAATGTCTGATCTCTTCATCTTCTTGTTCTTGTCTATTTAACTCTTGTTGGCGAAGTTCCTAAACAAGCAACAAAGTTACTACCGTGACGATGTTTTTATAATGAGTACTGTTGGTTGTTTTAAAACTTATGACAACAACATCTATCACAACATGTAATGTTTTGAACATACCTCTCTTTTAGCTAGCTGCCTTTGATGTTCTTCCATAAGTTCTTTCTTTTCCTGTAAAAGTAATGATAACAACATTATTTTACAAAATATATGACAAAGAAAATAAACACTAATTGATGTGATAATATACCTTTTGGGGAGGAGGTTTGTTGGTTCTTGTGTATGTCATTTTTTTTTGTGTGTGTGTGTGTGTGTGTGTGTACAGACTCAGATTTTATTGTTATTTTTGTTGACATATCCCTAGGTTACCAACCTGTCTTCTTTGTTCTTCAATAGCTGCTTTGGCAGCTTGGTAAAGTTCAACTTGTTGTTTAACATTGTTGCCTTCTTGTAAATCACATTCTCTGGATTTAACAGCTTCTTCAATATGATCTTTAACTCTATGAATGCAAGCAAATAAATGCATAAATTGATGAATAGATAAATACTCAATCAATGCTCTAAAACTCAATAAAAATTAATGTTTTCAGTGATTTCACAATCAATCACTAATTTCATATCTATAATAAAAACTATTACTTACTGCAATAATTGAAAATTGGATACATCTCTTGCTTTGTGGTATCTTTGAAGAGCTCTCTTCTGGTCTTGTCGTATCGCCTCTTCTAATTGCTATATATGATGAAAACCAGACAAAATTTTGAATTTAAAAGTTGGAATTAAAACATTTCAGGATGATCTCTTGCTACTGACAATAAGTGAAGAAAGGTTTCATGCAAAGAACAAAATAATTTTACAACAACAAGCATATTTTCTTACCCTTCGTTGTAGTCTCAATAAGTGTTCATCTCTAATCTTTTCAGCATCAAGATTACTCTTTTTCATGTTGACTTGTGCTTCTCTTTCCTTCACTACTTCTGTCAGTAAGAGTGCACTCTAAAAATAAGATATATGTGGAATATTGTGAGCTCCATAAATCATATATATAATAATATCAAATAATATGGCCTTTAGAAGTCATATATTGTTTATTTGTGACCAAAGATGCATTTTTTTATTTTCAAACAGTGCAATACTATTAAACATTACAAAAGCTATTTAGAACCCCACACCCATATACAGTTGTGATTTTACAAGTACATACTGTAATTAGCAATAAAATCAAACATTATATATACTTACATGAAAAGTTTTGACTCTATCTGTTTGATAATATTGTTGTGTTTTAGCTCTTTCAATTGCTTCCTTTCTTTTCTGTGCTTGCAATTTTGCCTCCTCTATGTCAATCTTAACTCTTTCTTCCTATATTGGGTAAAAATAACATCAATAATGTGTACAAGTATTGAAATATAAACGAATAATGAAATTTTACTCAATATAATAATAATGTAATCCACTGTAAACAATTAATCCATGATATTTTGCTAATACTAAATAGCACTATTTTTGAAAATTCTAAAGTTCTCTTTTGTTAAATTAACACTATTTTATTTGTATTATTTAGTAATTGGTGTTTCATGCTTTATATAATCATTACAAAATGTACCTCTTCTTTTTCTTCCCTAATTTTTCTGGCTTGAAGCTTCTTTATCCTTTGACCCTGTAGTTAAAATTGTAAATAAGTATTTGAACTAATATAAATAAATTAGACAGCTAAAATTTAATTCTTACTTCGATAGTGTTTTCCCAATGTTGTACCATCTCCTTGGACATGTTATGAAGAGCTTCTCTGTCTTCATGGAGTGCTTTCAGCCTTGCTTCTTCCTTATTATAATGAGCAAGGCTATTCTGAATCCTGTTCCAGTCGCTAGGTTGAATAACCGTGACCTAAAAGACAAATTACCAGTGTTTAGATAATTTCGACAACATGGCTGCCTTGGAAACATTTCATAACTAAACTTACATCTCTCTGATCGTATCCTTCGGGAATAACACTAAGTTGCACATCGCCGTAATCTGAAAGAAGTTAGGAAGACATTTAACAACATTTTAAAGCAGTATTTTAGCTTTTTCGTTGGGAAAATACCTCTTCTTTGTCCTTCTCTTCGACCGTGCATGATTGTCGTGGAAGCCATCATGTATTTGACCAAGTTTTGGGAGATGTTGCTATGGGAACTCTTGATAAACGCTACCTCGCGACGGACAAGCCTGGGGAGAGATTTGCACGGCCAACAAGCATCTTGGTTCATCTTGGTACGTAAATATCTTATACTGCTGGCCGGCGGCCGAAAAAACATTTTTCTTCACAGAGTTTATCGTCTTTATCGTATCCACTTTATGTGAGTTCATATACATAATTTTGATGTAAGTGCTGTAGTTTTAATGCAAAAAAACATAATTCTTCCATATAATCTTGCTTCCATCCAAAATTTCACTGATGTTTGACTATTTTAACTCTGGTATTTTTACCACAAATTGCATTGGAAATGTAGCGATAATTTCGATTTGACCTTCTTATTCTCCATATTCGACTGGTCTAAGTGTAGCAACATACTTGTTATCAGCTATTTGAAATCAGCTGGTCTTTCAATTAACTTACTAATCAATCTACAGGCAGCCCAAGCTCTAGAATGCTTATAGCAATGGTGAAATAACCCAAAGCATTATAAAGCTTGGACTGCCTGTCGCCAAATCAATCAATACATCATATTCATCAGAACATTCACAACAAATCAATAATTCAGTCAATCAGTGAATGAATCACACAAATCAATAATTCGATCAGTCTTCTGTATTTTCTTATTAAATTTTTTTTTTCACAGTGCTGAAAATGGAGAAACCTCACATTCTTGTTGTCTTTGATTTTGACCATACCTTAGTTGATGGGAATACAGATACATGGGTTACCAAGCTATCACCAATAGCAAAGACAGCCATCAGTGAAAACTGCAAAAAACAAATGTGCTGGACTAACATCATGCAGAATGTCTTCACAATCCTTCACCAAGAAAACTTTTCACAACAAGACTATGAGAATTGTTTGAAAAGTTTACAATTTATTGAAGGAATGAAGGAAACTTGTGAGTTTGTCATGGAAAACAACATCCCTTGTATCATTATATCAGACTCTAACACATACTTTATTGATCACCTCCTAGTTAGGGATGGTTTGAATAAAGTCTTTTGTGAAGTATATACCAACCCTGCTGAATGGAAAGAAGGTTGTTTACACGTGAAAAGATACCATAGCCATCAATGTAGCATTTGTCCAGCAAATCTATGCAAGAAGGAAGTATTGGAATGTTTTATAAGCGAATATACTGGGAGAAATCCACCTTTTAATCATGTTTTCTATATTGGTGATGGTAAAGGCGATCTATGCCCTTCATTATCATTGTCAGAAAACGATTACATATTGGCTCGAGAAGGTTACCAACTTCATGATTTGCTGATCAAGCACAATGACAAGTCAATTTTAAAGGCAACAGTTAAATCATGGACTTCTGGTTTTCATATCCTTGAATCAATAAAAGAAGTTATTGGGAAATGTTAAATCAAAGCTTTGCAAATAAAAAAATATATTATATAAATATAAATATTTATGAAGTGGTATCCAATTGAATGGAAATTCTAACTAGCTGAACATTGTGATTTTCTGGTTATACAATATTTTTTTTAAAGTAAAGCTTTAAATGGTCAAGTACAGTTTTAGGTGGTACAAATGATATTTAGCTGAGTGAAAACTTGTCTGAGTTGGTAGAACATCAGAATCTTTGTGGTTACTTTTGTGATATGGTTTGGGAGCACAAGTTTACAATAATTGATGGTTTTCAACCATTCCCAGGAGAGTGAGTGGAACAAAAGGGTCCACCAGTCACTGTGGTGGTTTTCTTTTGAAAAGTCCACCAGCATGGCTGCCATGTCTTTTGTTTAAATTGTCTCCTGGGAATGGATGAAAACCATCAATATTCTGGATTGATAGCTTGGATCAGAGATAGGGAATCAGGGCTGATAGACAGGAGCTCTATACCACTGGAAGTAAACTAATTCAGCACTAATTTGTCAGAAGATGTTACACCTGAATGAAACAAACAGATCAATCTCAAACTGCAGGAAAGGCTCATTTTATTATTAAAAATTCAATTTATTTGTCAAATGTCAATTTGAATTTGAGAATCACATGAGTGCTTGATATATGATTTATACCAGTAATTATTCTAAATAATAGCATTGATCTTGTCTTACAACTTGAGGCACATCGCTGTATGATGTTTTTGTAGTTTTCTTGCGTTTACTAAATATATCGTCTAGGCATTTTTTCTTGAACTGCTTCCACTTGTAGTCCTGTACAAATCCTTCAAATGCTTGTTGCTGTGTGGGAAATGAATCTAAAAGGTTTTGCCTCATGTTTTCCATGTATTTTCCTCTTTCTCTCTTTAGAAGTGCAATATGGTTGATGAGTATACAATGAACCTGTTCATAAACGAATACTGTATCAAGGATATTGAAGCCTGTTGGGTTTATTTGAATGAATCACATGATGACCAATTATAAAGACAATGAATGTGTAGATTGATGTAATAGTTGAATGGTCACGTTGTTACTCACATTCAAAGTGTTGATAAACATTAGTAACCTATCCAGTTTATATATCTCTTTGCCTTGTCTATTTTTTTACCTTTATTCTATCTGTCTGTTTATTCAAACATTTGTAATCCTCCTTACCCTTCCAGCAGATACAATATAGGTTTTCCCTAAATCTTCTTCCACTCCAAAGTAGTTGCCTTTTTCAAGAGTTTTTATCACAAGTAGTTTTCTTTCTATCTTTCGTCTTCTGTGTTTTATTTCATTAGCCTTTGCTCTCTCAGTGTTTAATACTCCTACTTTAATTGGAGGCAGTGTAAAGCGAGCTTTTCCAGATGGCAGAACATTCTTTATCAAAGTCACATCACGAACAACTAAGCACTTGCCACTGATTATGAAGAAGGTGAAATCAGGTGGCGGGTCTTTCCCACTGAGGATAACCTGCAAACAAATTAGATGGTTTGATTTGGAGTCATCAGTTCCTTTATCTATCAAAAACTGATCGAGTTGTTCTACATGAAGCTAACATTGATCCCCCGGCTGATTCTCGTTCTGCCCCTCTTTCCATCAATGCTATACGTGGTGATATGTTTCATGGACGCATAGTCTTCTCTAAGATTGTTGTTTTCAAGTTAGTTTATTTTTCTATGATGATGATGTTCGAATTTCACATGCGTCAAATTTAATTCATCAATGACGATAATAAAAATAATAATGATAATAGATAGGCAATATATAATGTTTGAATTGTGGACGTATATGAAATTCGACTCATAAACTCATCCTAAGGATCCAGAGTAAACGTTCCTTTCAGCATCATGAAAACGAGATAAGGTAACACGCTAGTTGCTAGTTGCTAGTTGCTAGTTGCTAGTTGCTAGTTGCCAGTTGCTAGTAAATAACATAAGGATAATATAAAAATATCGGCATAATGGACGTCATCAAAGTTTAACAAATTCATTTTTAATCGAATAGAAACATCCCCACTATATGGTATAGCTAACCATTATAAAAGACTTAAATTATGAAGATATGGGTCCGAAAACGTGGTTCACTTGCGAGATATCTAGGTCCAAATCTTGTGTCACGTAATTCGAATCGAAGGATAAATATGGAGAAATTCATCTCTGTTATAAGATTTTGGCTTACATAGACTCCTGGTGATTCAATTAATTACACAATCAAAAAAATAATTGAAAATACTGCATTTGCGACACCATACATTTTTACCAAATAATACGAATTTTTGATCGTCGATAGTTCAGAATCTACTCTTTTAGCTCTTTAGAAGCTCCAAATGTGGCAGAATTACGTTGTTTTGAATGCTCTTAAATGATATCGATGATTTTCAGTAGGATTTGACAGCTTCACAACTTGCCAGGAAATGTCAGGATGTGACGTCATCCTTTTTATGGAAGGTCCATTCAGCCTTGACCATGTTCCCCGTGTTGCGATCAAAACCTGATTTTAGGAGAAGTCAAACTGATTTTAAGTAAATGAACATAAAGTTATAGTTTTCTGCGATTTTTAAAAATCGACACCGATCTGTTTTACTTCAGTACAAACCAAGGACTTGGGATTCCTGTGTAAAAACTACATAACGTCCATAAAAGAACAAACGCATTTATTGCTTACTACTAAAAAAAATTGCACTTTTTATTACTTTTTAATTACTTTTTTATTACTTTTTTGATACGATCTTTTTATATAACGTCCCCAAATACATTTTGTGGGAAACGGGATCGTTCTACTTTCTTTCGCGAGAAACTACCTTAGTGGTCAAAAATGTGAAACGTTCGGAAATGTAAATGAATAACGTAGACATAGAATTGATTTAGTACCTCAAAATATCAATGTATTCTCTCAAAAAACGTTTTCCCGTGGAATTTAGGAACAAAGTTTGAAATTTTTAAAAAAATACATCAAGATATACGGCCACTCAAGCTGAAAACTTTGCTTTTAATTTCAATTTAAATGTTCTTTTTCTTTTTCTTTGATGAATGCTAAGAAAATATCACTCAAGGATAGAGCAGTCTTTCGTATAGCAGGCGTACGTTCATTTATTCCAAAAATGGCAACTAGCAACTAGCAACTAGCAACTAGCAACTAGCAACTAGCAACTAGCAACTAGCAACTAGCAAGTTACCCAAGCTGCATGAAAACATACCGTGTTAGGACTGAAGCTTTGCAGCTTGGTGTGTTGAATAATTTGTTTAATATCACTAGCTGGCCAGTCTTTAAATGCAATATTGGTAGAGAGTACCGATAGTTTCTTCTCGTATTCGATTTGATGACTCATTCGAAGAACCTTGAGTAAACAGGGATTAAAATACATAAATGTTTCACCGAGTGCAACATGTAGAAATATCTGCCTCGCATGGGCTCCTCACGGGACTCCAACCACCGATCTCTCCGGTTTTCCGGACGAGATCTTGAAGGCACTGAGGCGGGGTTGATCTGTTTTCAACTGTACCAACTATTGTTGAGCAGTATTAGTTTAGTCATATGGCTTGGAAAGCACTAGTCTCGGATTAACAGTCGTTATCAGATGCTTCGGCCTTTGGGTTATATTCAGAACAACACAACTGATATACACGCTGCGTTCGAGTCTGACACTGAGTACAGCACATAAGCACGTTAGAATAGAATGGGTATGATCATAGACAAGACGAATTGTCTTAGAAAGAAAAACATGGGGTAAAATAAAGCTGTAGAAGATCAGATTCATTTCCGACTGCCAGCCATTCTCACCACTGTCTTCAGTGGGCCGGGCTTTGACGTATACTGTGCAAGCTTCAGTCACAAATTCTATCACATGCCTAAGTGAAGGTAAGAAGTTTGAACTCGCCCTACCTCGTTGAAGTCGTCTTTATCAACAATCAAGAACTCGGATGGTTCTTTGCAGATGATCGTAGCAGCTCTTCTGATGTTATGTAAAAGAGCTAGTTCGCCGAACGAGTCACCTTCGCTCATTTCACCAACAATCTACAATACAGAGAACAAATCATCGCAAACGTTATGAACTTCTGCACATCATTTAAGATGTAATTAAATTGCATAGCTGGTAAAATAGTAGAGTACCGTTCAATATATACAACCTGAATGTGACGCTCTCCTGTTGCTTTGTCTTCTTCAACTCGTTCCACAATGACTGTCCCATGGACGATGAAATAGAACGAGATTCCAACATGACCTAGAAGCAACAAAAACAAAAAAAAAAACAAAAAAAAAGAAAAGAAAAAGAAAAGAAACAAAGAGAAGTAAATAATAAAGTTCTGGTAAAGGAAGGCTTGGTAAAGGAAGGCTTCGCAAAGGTCTTCCAACAAACGAAAGGTGTTCACTTCCTTTGCTCTTGTCACAAACACTCATTTCCTATGGTATATATAAATACAAAAACTATGAAGAACAAGGAAGTCGAAACAATTAAGGATGTCTGAGCTAGGCCGAATCCAGCTCGGGAACTCTTGTAATCATTCTTGTCCCTTAAAAAGAAAAAGCATGTTGTGCAAACAGATTAGCGCGCTATTGATGGGGAGAAAGCTTGCACAAGTGCGTGGAATGTTTTTCACTAATGGACGGACAAACCTTGGCGAATGACAACTCTTCCAGTATTGTAAGCAGCATAGTAAAGCACTTTAGCCAGTTCTCTTTTGACGAACATAGGATACCGATTAAAGCCTTTCATTCGCTTCACAATACGAAGAACCCTCTCCACTTCTGCTGTTGAACGGTTCCATGCTGGCTTGCGCAATATCTTCTTCACTTCCGCCGGAATAAAACCGCATGACTGGATGTGGGCCTTGAAAGCTGAACGAAGACGAGGCTTTAATGTTATATAAAAATACAATTTAAGCGACTCGGAAGGGGTGCTGAAAAGTACTACATGTAATTGTTGTCTATCGACATATAAGAATTGTCTTCATAATTGATGGACATGGATAATTACAAGCAAGAGGGCATTAGCACAGCTAGGAGAAGGGATCGCTCGTGTTGAGCTTTTTTCTATCCTGACATCCTTTTAATTCTATAGTTAGAACAAAGAACAATGAAAGAAGCTAGAATCGTAGTAAGATGAATATTATCATCATGAGTGAATTTTAAAAGTCTCTTCGAGTGACTGACCATTAACGTTGAAGCTCAGTCTCTCCTGTCCATCTTCTGTTTTTGCAACAAACCCCTTGGCTTTAGTGTGGTCGTCACCTTGTTCGGCTATATCCTGGAAAATGAGACAATGTAATGTCGGATAAGAGATTTGGAAGGCGAGTAGTGAAATTCCACCACAGTAGTGCGCAAATCCACTCTCAAATGTAAAAGTAAAATGAATAGTGGTCAACGTTTGTAAAGCTAAAATGAATTTTATATGAATTGACTTTCAGAAATGGTTGCGTTCGTAGCCTACCTTTATCCGACAAGTCTTACATTAGCTCAATCCAATCAATCGATACGATATTGCATTGCACATCCAAAATTCACAAAGGGTTACCCGGCAAAATGTTGCAAATGGCATTGCATAATTTGTTTCCTCAATCAACAAAATCAGTTTTTAAACGAAATACATTTAGCCAGCCATAACTCATCTATCTACTTTGGCCAGATCGATAATAAATTAATAAACAAGCGTCTTTTACCTGCAGAAGACTGTTCAGTTTTCTCTGCTGTGTGATCGCCTTTGCAAGCCTCTTAAAGTTCAAATGTGATTTTGCCCTTTTAACAGTACTTTTCTCTTCTTTCTTCTCGGGTTGGTCACTTTCATTGAACGAACCATATGTTGGTAAGAGAAATGGGTTGTCCATTGTTGGCCGTCGTTTATTATTACTAGGACTTTGCTTTCCTTGGCTCAGATTATCTGAATCTTCATCGATATCCAGATCCATTTCTAATACTGCTTTACTTCAAACAAATTTTACGCTATTGAACAGTGATAAAATGGTGAGCGACCAGATCATTTCTTTTTGCACATACTTTTCATTGCAATGTATCAGATATCGTTCTAATTGATGAGATTGCTATTGTTGTAGTAGAAAATTACTGCACGCGCGAAAAGCGAACTCTGAAATGCGCGCGCGTGTAATAACGTAATTCACGGCACGCGCTTTTACGTCACGCGTCTTTGTTACGAAGCCAGAAGGAAGAACAAATTATCTGAATCATACAACTCTACATTCATCGTTCATCGCAGTCATGGAAATCACTGTGGAGCCAAAAGAAATAAACGCGTTGCCTTCCATTAAAACACAGATAACGACTGGCAAGTTTAAGAAATTGGCCACGTCTATCAAAACACAAACACGTTTGTTAAATACTGAGACAAATCAATCCAAAATCGTGCAAAATAAACTAGGTAAACGTAGAGAAAGTAACCAGCCAAGTTTTGACGCAAATGGTAAGATGATTAGCAATTTTTGTCTGTAAAGAGTTGTTATCACTATGGCAAAATCAATTTTATAATTCTTTATCTTAATTATCACCTTTTAATTCTAAACACTAATTGCTTATTATTGACTCCGGCGTTAACGTCCTTTTCCAGCTTTTAAATCCCATGTGTGTCAGTTTAGCCATGTTTCGAATACAGCAAGAAGTCATTTGACAAAACCACCATTAATGAGAACAAGGTCTGACCTGAAAGCTATCACAAGTATCGTTAATACACTTAAAACATTTGAGCGATACCCACAAACTGTGCGGAACCAGTTGGCCAGAGCTTTGTACTATGAATGTTTTGAAGATGGTAGAGTCATCGTCAGACAAGGTAACACTGTCTTTATTTTCATTATAATTTTCTTACTCTGTAATTTTTTCACTTCTCGTTTGTTCATGAAATAACTGACGTCAAGTATTTACAGCATAAAGCCCATCACTTTTGCCAACAGACAAATATTTGTAATGGAGTTTTGTACACATTTTTGATACTCTTTTGATATAGGGGAAGTATAAATTAAAGTTAAAGATATGACCTGATAGAATAAAAGTATAAAAGTTTAGTTGTTTAAAAGATATGACCTGATTAAAAAAACGTCTTTAATATGTATTTGAGAAATATTCTAGGTTGGCAACGGTATAGTGAACTTCGCATTGCAAATAAAACTACAACATTCGTTGTTTAAACCAAATGTTTGTATCGAGTATTTTTTTCAGGTCCCTCCCCCTCCCATGTAAAAATGTTGGTATGATCGACGACAATCTTTGTATGAAATGAAACCTCATACAACATTCTTTAAGGAGAGGGGGAGGTGGACTGTAATAACGTAGAGATAAAAAGAAAAAATGGTCGAGAACAAAAAGGTGACAATGTCTCAACAACTTAGTGTAGTGTATAATAGACCTTCCCTGCATTCGCTTAACTGGCCACAAAACAATTCACACAATGCTGGAGTTAATAAATCCATACATTCTCCGTATTTTAAACACTCCAGCCTCGACGTAAATTTATTGTTTAGTGGCCAGTCAAGTGAATGCAGGAAAGGTCTATGTTCTTGATTGCTAGCTATGAAGCTTGGTTCCGAATCGATTTACTGCTGCACACTTTGACTGTAACAATAGCTGACGAAAAAAGAAGCCGGCTCTAGATTCTCGTCAACATATCATGTAATTAGCATTATAAAGGTATTAACTAAAAAAATGGAATTTCCAATAGTTCCTGTTCAAAATTGCTGGAAAGCAAAATGCTGATTTAAACCTTTTTTTATTATTTTGTCAAAAGTAACAATATCACCATAGGTTATGCTGTTTTTTTTAATTGTCTATCTATAGTCAAAGAAATACAAGAAACGTGCCTTTTGCGCTGATCTCTTTTTCAAAATTCTGTCACTATATAATGTATGCATGCAGATAATAACGCCTTGGCAGTATGGAAAGGGTCGAAATAAAACATATCTTGACTCGTTGATGTGTTTTATTGTTGTAGGAGATGCTGGGTATTCATTCTATTTCATACTGAGTGGTGGAGTAACTGTAGAAGTGACCGACAAAGATGAAAAGACAGGAGAAGACATGACACAGGTTGGTAGCCTACAATAATGTGGCCGAAAGCCTAAATAGTTAATAAATCAAAACATACTCAATTAAAAACCATCTAGATAATAAGTATAATATGACTTAATACCAACAAACAATCTGTTGGTTGAGTCTGTTATCATCCTCAGTGATATACCTAATTGTTATGTATCAAGTATGGTGGAATTGCTCCCGGCGGATGGGGTATTTTTCATCTCAAATTTGATAGCCACCTCAATCGTGTCCTTATGATCGTAACGCGCTTAAGACATACTCTGAGTTCCTTAAGCCGCTTTTTTCTTATACTTGTCGTTTTTTTCCTGTTAAGTTGGTGTCTAATCATGACTCGAATACATTTTCAGCCCAGACAAGGCTGGAAGAGAGAAATCAGTCTTTGATGTTCCCTCCCTTAGTATTAAACATACAAATAAGGCTCTTCTCTTCCAGCCCGGACTGTAGATGTCCATCATTAATCGAGCCATGACATTTAGTTGGTTTATTGTTTCCAGGTTGTGGGTGAGATGTACGCAGGGGACATGTTTGGTGAGGTATCACTGCTGCATAACATTCATCGCACTGCCACCATCATAACTAAAGGAAAGTCTGAATTCTTGAGGATGGATAAATGTGACTTTGATATGGTAAACCAAAATATAGAACCAATATGAAATTCAATTTAGTATCAATGTTTAAACTATTGTTCATAGCACTGATCTGGAAAAAGTACTCAATTTTCGACTGTGACTACGGGACTTGGATTGATGACAGACATATTCTTGACAACTCGACATTCTAGTTTCCAGGCTCACTCATCTTTCTTGATACTCGACCCAGTCTCCTCTTAGTGTTAACGTCTACTATTTTATAAACCTGCTAATTCTCCGATGCGGTTAAAAAAGCGTTAAATCCCCGGCTATAATGTGTTAATTCCCTGGCCCTCCCCGGGGGTTGAGGATAGGGGGTTTGAATTGACTGGTGCATAATCGATGAATGTAATTAAAACTAGTGGCTACCTGGTGCAAGCTTTCTGTCAGCTGGCTGATTGATTCCCCGGAATAGCACAAGTATACAGGATAAAAATTATTCATTGCATGTAGGCTACGTAGCGGCTGTTCCTCTCCTCGTCCCCAATCCCCCTCCTAGTCCCCAAATCCCTTCCCCTCCCCTCTCCTTCTTACAGAATTAAACTGTTGGTTAGGGATGGTTATTCGTTGATCATTTGTACTAAACGAAGTCCTTGTGCTGTCACAGATTCTTAGATCAAGTTATGAAAATGAAAATGGGGCAAGGATTCACTTTTTGAGTACTCTCCCTGAGTTCGATGATTTTACGAGGAAAGAACTACACCAACTGGTTGCAAATTGTAAATTTGTTGAATATCAGCCAAACAAGGTGTGTATATTGATGAATATGTTACTTTCTTGCTCTGTCGTGTTCTCAAACACAATCTTGTGATCATGAGCGAAATATAGAGGTCCAGAAACATTGACATTTCGCGCTTCACTGATATTTATTTGATGGAAGATTTTATTTTAATAAGTTCATAGTTTTTCAATTTAATCCTCTTGGGAGATATTGAAGAAGTCAGTCTATTGGGGCCGGGAATATATACACCGTAATCACAACCCTCATGCAATCATCTTGGGAGATATTTTATTTATTCGTGTGACATTTGACCGGGAAAGAGAAATGATCAATAAATCCCCTGTAGTCGCTCGCCAATGGCACCTACTCGTTCTTTTAATTTCTTAACACAAACGTTCGATTAACGACCATAAAAACATCCTTTAAACGTGAGCAGATGAATTCTCACTTCATGGAACGTGACTGTCTGAGTCTTTTTTGGCTGTATCACGTGAACAGTTGAGTTCCCACCTCCTCAGTGAACGCGAATGATCGAGAATGAATGCCTTGTCACGTGTCCGGTCGTTTTTGGATTAGCATCATGCCGGAAGCGCCTAGTTTTTTGAACGGAAAGTTTGCTGATTGAGCTTGCAATTTTGGTGCAACTGGTTTATAGTAACAAGTTGCATTTGTGAATTTTTGAAGTCCTCAAAGTTATAAGAATGTCTACAACACTACAAACAGCCAAAAACGTTAACGCACGCTGATGCGTTCAAATCGACTCATAATGAAAACAAAACCTGTAAGACCAAACAAATCCGGCAATTTTAATAAAATTATCCACTTGCAATAACAAGTATAGCGATGAATTGGAATTACACATTTAGCCTGAATTATCTCACTTGGGAAGGTGACTCGATTCGATGATATGAAGTCAGCGTATTTCGCGTGCACACGTATCCTCGTATTCGGTCGTATTCGGATCGTATTCGTATATTGTATTCGCATCGTATTCAGATCATCTTCAAATGTTACCTCTCTCGATGCCGTATTCAAAAATTTATTCGAATACAAACATTTTTTGGCTACTGACGTGTTGACAGGGTCTAAGTCCTTGAAAAGGTTAATGTCAGTATGTCAGTATTTAAATGACGATAAATAAATGACAACTTATAAAAACGACACCTGCAAAAACATGTCGTGTTTGTGCTGTTAAGAAAACGGGACTGCTTCTCTGAAAGCATCTAAAAAATTGTTAACTTTATACTTCAATAAAAAGAAAACAGTTTTATTCAAATACAAATATAACCATAAACTTTTTGTGATTTACTTTGCAGTATTATAGCATGTTTTTCCTTTTATGTGGTAGCTTTTACCAGTTGTTGTTTGTCATAATTTTTGTTAAATTTTGGGTTTAAACTGCCAGTTTGGTCTGAAGAAGGAAATGTTATTTGTCGTGTTATTTTGACATTTCTTGTCCTAATCGTTTTTTATCTCAAACCGTTTTCAACTGGAAACGTTTACGTCCCACGCATGCATTTAACTTTTCTGTAAATCAAATCCGAAAAATCGATTATTGGTGATTATTTTGCCGTTTAGTGAAACACTCCAATATAGATTTTTTTATCTACTGAGAAAAATAACTTATAGTGAGCAATATTGATTGATCACTTTTATAATGAGTTTAGTCTATACATCGGCTTTATCCTGTTTTGGTGAAAATAAAATACAAACGATGATTTGTGATTATAGAGTGATGTACTTCAGTAACAATATTTTTTGCTATGAACAGATCAGTAAACCAAATGAAACCAAGAAAAACAGAAAGCTGACACTGACAATTACAGAAACGATTGAAAATGTTTACAAATAAATGTTACTCAATTTTTACCAGTATTATTTTATCTCTCAATGAAAATGCTTTATATTGATAGAGTATTTTTAGTTATCTATCATGATCGCTGGGCTGAACATTGCTTCAAAATGATACATGCACTGCTATTAAGATTTTAATCTTTCAAG
Organism: Diadumene lineata; assembly: GCA_918843875.1. NCBI lineage: Eukaryota > Metazoa > Cnidaria > Anthozoa > Actiniaria > Diadumenidae > Diadumene > Diadumene lineata. The sequence continues at coordinate 21,541,822 of OU974069.1, read as the reverse complement.
AAAAAATGTGAAATAGTGATTGGCTAAGCCAATGTTTCACTCTTGTATTATTATTTCTGTTGTGTTTGTACATCGTGATAAGTCAATATAAGCAGTCAGCTATCATACAGAACTAACATTGATTGGTGCAGTCAAAATGTTGTCATTGAAAGTTATGATTAGGATTGACTAAAATAAACAGCCCTCTTTTGTGTAGATCACAGTGTAGTGAAAGAGAAAAAAGGAAGACTCGCAAATGCGAAATGAACAAACAAGACTCAGACAAAGTCTATGACGAAGTCGTTTTGAATAATAGATACATTGAAAAAGTTTTGGGAAGCATTTTGTCTTCATTACCACCGTACATTTAAAAAAGTAACAACTGTACAGAAAAAACTGAAAAACAAGGAAAGAAAAGAATATCGAGATAAAGAAAAAAAACATTAAAAAGTTCGTCTTCAACTGATAACTACTGAAGAAGTATAAAAAACACATAAAAGAAACGAAACGGAAGAGGAAAAGAAAAGAGAAATGAGAAGATAGATTATATAAGAGATTAATTACATGGAATGAAAGAGCCATTCAAAATCTGAGGATCAACAGGAAAAACAGCACATTTTCAGTCATCTAGAGATAAAATTGATTGAGAGAAGGAGACAATCTCAATGATTTAAACGGCTAGCTGTAGTTTATTATCACTTATAATGTCCATCAACTATATATGCCTACACTAAAACGACAACCAGACCAAATGAACGCATTTTATGTAAATCAATATTGTTATGAGCGACAACGAGATTTGACTGGAAGATACGAACTGCAATGCGACTTTATCACATTTTTATTCACCTATGAATAAAAACACGTTATAAACGGTGTATTATATTACAAAGAACGCAATGGTATACACCTGTCAGTAAGACACGATACGGCCACCGTTTGATTTTTCATCAAATTATCTCCACGGTTCAAGTTGGGCTAAATTATTTTTATCTCAGCTAGTCAGCGATATTCTAGATTCAATTTAAGCACTGCTTACTAATTCACCATGCGTCTATCGCATGCCAAGTCAAGTTGAACATCCGACATAAAGCCAATCTAAATACAACACTGCGTATTTGCTCAAGTTTGTTCATTGGAAAACATCACACTAACTTAACGAACACGTTGGACTGTAGTCTGTTGACTGACAAGAAAAGTGTTTCTTCTCTAAAGGTACAACTATTGTATCCCAGTTAAAATGTTTTCCAACACGACGAAGAATTCTAGTGTAAATATGGACTGTACTTTGCCAACTTTACCATCATTTGCCGTACAAGCTACATTCTTGTTTGTTATATTAATTGTCACTCTCATTGGTAATTTCGTGGTGTTTATGACAGTCATATTGACTGACTCTTTGCGTTTTTTCACCAATTACATCGTGGCTTCATTAGCAGTTAGTGATCTATTGGTAGCATCGCTGTCTTTACCATTTCGTATCCACCAAACACTACATAATACGATGTGGTGCCTAGGGATAAATGCTTGTCGTTTCTGGATATGTATCGACTTGTTTTGCTGCAGTGCATCGGTGTGTAACCTTGCTTTGATCTCTCTGGATCGCTTCCTGGCCACTAAATACCCATTAATCTATCACGAGATGCTATCCCGGACAACACAGGCCATCATGATATCATCGGTATGGATATATGCTGCTGCAGTAGCGACATCAGGGCTGGCAAGCTGGACGCATCCCAACAAACCAGCCTTTCATACTAAAGATGGCTGCTTCAAAGATGATCCTCACTTTTACACATTCGCTACGTTTGTGGGATTTTTCCTTCCTCTCGTCGTTATCCTCTTGGCGTATTCGTATGTATTCAAGGTGTCAGTAAGTCATTGGCGTGCTATACGACGTCTCACCGTCCCGGCTATCGACAACGTTGCTCATCAAACCCCTTCACGGCGTATCGCTTTAACCCGCGAAATCAAAGCAGCCAAAACTCTAGCGATTGTAGTTGGTGCATTCGTCGTCTGTTGGGCACCCCTCTTCATTATTGCGTTAATTAAGTACTGGTGCAAAACCTGTTTTCAGAATCCTACTGGCAATCCAACAATTGAGGGAGCGTACACATTCTTGAATATAACTTTCATATACACACTACCTAACATTAACAGTACTTTAAATCCTTTTATTTACGTCATATTCAGCAAGACACTACGGCAGGCATTTTTTCGGATCTTTAATAACGTGGCAAACAGAGTTCGATGTGGTGTTAATGGACACGCTGAAAGGAGAAGACCGAACGAGGAAAATGAGGAGGTTCGTGGGAGGACGAACGCGGACTTGGCTGATGAAACTACGGCGCAATGACAAAGTATCACAGGTTTAAAATTTGGATAACCTTCAAAGGCTGCACTTCGCCATTGACCTTAAGTTAACAAAGACAAAAATAGGGGCTATAATTACTATTTAGATCGTATATGTATAACTATGCTACAACAACCCATGAAAGCCACATAAAAAATATGTCTTGAATTCAAGAGACTGCTTGCTTTCTCAATACTTGGCTGGAGCAAACAAACATTATATAGCAAGGAACAAAATAGAAGCAATGACAGTGAGACAATGACTGGATCACCGGACAAAGATTGGGATAAAATTTGAATAGATAGTTCGAATAGCCAAATCGACACTGGTGCAAACAGTACAACGGAAAGAATCCAGTCAGAGAGAGAGATCAAAAAAAGAAATACAGTAGGAATTTAGACAGTTCAAATTTTCATATACCACTGTATGATAAACACGTCGATACAAGTGACAGTAGAACGGAATGAATCCTGCAGATTAAAAAAGACCTCAAAGCAAACTGATACTGGAGCAATTTGTACAACGGAATGAATGCATAATTACACGAAGACAATCAGAAATGTACAGAAGCAGAGTAGTTTGAGGCAATGGCAATTAAACAAATCATAAATAACTGTATAATAATTAATTTCAAATAAAGTAATACAACGAGAAAATATGATTAGTAAATATATTGATAACAAATAGATATACACCAAGAAATAACAAGTCAACGGTGTGAATATGAAACAAGAACAGACAACATGGCGTACGAACATCCCAGACGTACGGAAATAACAGACTGAAATTGATTTATAGATTAGAAAAAAAAAAACCGTGATTAATTAAAGATTGAAATTAAAATGAAACATACCATAATTCATATACAAGCAAACAAACAAACAAACAAACATTTAAGTATTATAAATAAGACGAACTATCAGATCGACAACTGACAATCAATTAAAAACTCTTTAGGATTTCATGCATAATTTATAAAGAAATTCGTGTATAACAAGTTCCAGTCAAAATATGTTCTGACAAAGCAAGCGCACAACGGAATCTTGATTTATTTGCTTCCTGAAAGTGAAAAAAAAAGATAAACTGATATGAATCAAAATAAAACACGTGGACATTAATATATTTTCAAAGAGTTTTATGGTTGGTTTGGTATCATTTTACTGATGCTGCTGTCAATGTATGTCAGTCCTTCAACTGTTGATCTTAGTTTTTTTGTTTGTTTTTATATTTTCGATTTGATTTGTTACCTTTAGCTCATATCAAAGCGGCGTTCAATAACCTTTATACAGTACCTTTATTTACTCTTTAAGCGGATTTGATTATTAATTTATAGTAATGATATTAATTTGCGCTATACAAGTTCCAATAGTTATTATTATTATTTTTATTATTATATTATTTCTTTTCCATGATTCACAGTTTTTGCACTTTGGTTATCACACTACTTTTGGGGTTTTCAAAAATCGTTGTATTACACTGATATGAACTAAGATAAGCTATCTCAAAATAGCCGACAAAATATAAAAATTATAATGAGGTCAGTGTAAGTACGTAATTTCAAGTTGAGAACTCGAAAGCGACATTGGAAAAAAGGAGATTTATAGCAGAACCACAAATATAATTTTATATATAATAATTATAATTTTCCCATGGCTTTTTATATTTTAAATCGAAAATATAAATCTCATTTTTTTTAAAATATAATCTTGCAACAAATCTTCCTTTCTTATTTCAATAGAGTTTTCGGTAGATCAAAGAGGTTTTTCCTAGGCTAGGCTAAGTCTAGCACTTGTTAGTGGGAGTCATCTCATTATTGGTGATGATGGCCATATATGATTGGAAAATGAAAGCCCGTGTTTGATCAAAATATACTAAGTTGAGCCCGCAGGTGAGATGATTGTAGACGATAAAAAGCACGGGCCCTAGTCACCTCAACATTTCATATCTTATAAAATATCCATCATTCAGGCAATTTGAATCTAAACGAGTTACAATTCTTATATGAAAGTAAAGACGGTTTTGTTCGGTTGCTATTCTTGGAAGTAGAAGCTACAGCTCATATCCAGACCGGCTACTCTGTTTCTTTTGATGACAACGTCCTTGAAAAAATTGTCCTAACTGTTGACGTGCGGAAAATTAAGATCGCCTTCAGTGACCGTAAATGAATGAAACTTTTGGTATAAAAAATTGTTAGCTTGCACGCAATGGCGTATTAGACTAGGGAAAAAGGTTGGAAGTGACATGTGCCATGTGACAATAACTAGACTGACCGCAAAGACAGTCGGTAAATGTTGTGAATACAGTTAATCCAGTAAATACTACTAATGATAATAATCTTGATTACTTATACCGCGCATGTTGTATGTTCAATACAACCACGTGCGCACTATATTGGATTATAAACAATATACAATTTTAAGAAAAACATATCTATGAATATTTAATAAGTTACTAATTTGTTGATCGATATGTAACTAGGAATCCAAAATCTAAAATCCTGTGAAAATAAACGTCCGGTGTTGATGAGCTATCTGAAATATAAATGTCTATACTAGGGTCTTGAATCGATAAAAATTGCTTTCCTTTCTGATGTTACAAGGCGGTACATTCAAAAGGGATGTGAAAGCAGAAGCAAACGACCTTACAGTTGTAAGCCATTGCGATTGCACGCAGTTCTGAATGGGAATGACCGCAATGTGTTCTAGGAACGAATTGACCTCCCAGGTCTTCAGATTGTATATATTTACATAACTATAACTTCCTTTCCTTTAGTTTTAATCAATGTTGGGTCTCAGTCAAATGTCTGAAAGCGGTTTCTTTGAGTCTTTTTTTTAGTTACCGCGATATAATAAATCAAGTTATTTTACGTCAAAATGCAATTTAAATAAGCAAAGAACACGTTTGATGAGGTCTTTTTCTAATTAGTTAAACATTTTTATGTCCTAGCTAGATGCAAACACCTTTGTGTTTCAATTTGAAAGCTACTTTATCTTGAGTCATGCCGAGACTTTGGGTGGTGTATTAGTGCTGGTTCATAATGAAAGAAATAGATAGATCTGCCAAATGTTATAATGACCTGAACCGCTGTATTTTGTTCTGAGCGCAGTTCAAAATAACAAATCAATATAACAGAGTAAATGTAGATATTTTTCTTTAATTCAACATTATGTATATATGATCATATATAGTCTGCATTTTGTATATTGTTCGTTTTATATGTTTTTTTTTCCACAATCCTCAAATTGTTGTATGTTTTCGGAGATTGCAATATTAAGAGGCTGTCTCTCTTAAAAACACCAACTCATTTTGGCTTCCAAAATTGATTTTCTCCTGAAACGTTTTTCAATATAAAGGGTTTAGTATAACTATCACAAATACCTGTTTGGTTTGGCAAGAAACCTTAATATTGTTGAGCTTTGAGACGTTTAAAAGGCTATTTTTTGTCACTTGAAAAAGTGAAAAACATTTATTTTTATAGCGCTGCACAATATTCAATCTTCAATCAAAAGCAAGAGAAAACATATCCATAGTTTGGTTATTCACTCTAGTTTTTAGCAATTAATTTATGCAGTATCAAAAAGAATCTAAATCCAAATCAACGCAATTTTCCAGGTATTGGTCCACGGTTCTAGCAAAGAAAGCGATGAGTTCATCTATTTTATTCGATCTGGAGAATGTCGCGTTGTCAAGGAGATGAACCTCGTTATCAGAACCCTCCCTTTGAAGGCCACTCCTCAACTCATACTACCGTCACAGAAATCGTACAAAGACTTTCCACTGACCAAGTTTGACACGATGAAGAAGTTTTATCTTGTTATGCACTTGTTAAAGAAAGGAGATTTTTATGGCGCTGGTGAAGATTGGTACAACACCAGCATCATCACTACGGAAAAGGTGAGATTATAGATAGTGTTGCTTATGAGTAATGCTAGTGATCATGACAGTGATGACTATATGGTCACGTGATGATGACATCACGGATTGTGCTAGTGATCATGACAGTGATGACTATATGGTCTGATGATGATATCATGTATTGTGGTAGTGATGATGACAGTGATGACTATATGGTCACGTGATGATATCATGTATTGTGCTAGTGATCATGACAGTGATGACTATATGGTCACGTGATGACATCATGTATTGTGGTAGTGATGATGACAGTGATGACTATATGGTCACGTGATGATATCATGTATTGTGCTAGTGATCATGACAGTGATGACTATATGGTCACGTGATGACATCATGTATTGTGGTAGTGATCATGACAGTGATGGCTATATGGTCACGTGATGACATCATGTATTGTGCTAGTGATCATGACAGTGATGACTATATGGTCACGTGATGATATCATGTATTGTGCTAGTGATCATGACAGTGATGACTATATGGTCACGTGATGACATCATGTATTGTGGTAGTGATCATGACAGTGATGGCTATATGATCACGTGATGACATCATGTATTGTGGTAGTGATCATGACAGTGATGGCTATATGGTCACGTGATGACATCACGGATTGTGGTAGTGATCATGACAGTGATGGCTATATGGTCACGTGATGACATCACGGATTGTGGTGACGATATGATGATGGTGATGATGATGATGACTATATGATCACGTGATGATGACATCACGGATTGTGGTAGTGATCATGACAGTGATGGCTATATGATCACGTGATGATATCACGGATTGTGGTAATGATGTGATGGTGATGATGACTATATGGTCACGTGATGATGATATCATGGATTGTGGTAGTGATGATGACAGTGATGACTATATGGTCACGTGATGATATCATGGATTGTGGTAGTGATCATGACAGTGATGACTATATGGTCACGTGATGATGATATCATGTATTGTGATAATGATATGATGGTGATGACTATATGGTCACGTGACAATGATATCACGGATTGTGATAATGATATGATGATGATGACTATATGGTCACGTGATGATGACATCACGGATTGTGGTAATGATATGATGATGATGACTATATGATCACGTGATGACATCACGGATTGTGGTAATGATGATGATGATGATGACTATATGATCACGTGATGATGACATCACGGATTGTGGTAATGATATGATGGTGATGACTATATGATCACGTGATGATGACATCACGGATTGTGGTAATGATATGATGATGATGGTGATGAGATCGATGATCATGTTGATCGGGTGATGACGATATCATGATAATGCTGATAATGAAAATAACGATATGACCATCTAATAATGTGAGTTAAATGATGCTTATGTTGTGGTAAACAAAAGAAATGATGATAAAAATAATGCTAATCAATTTGCATGATGGTATGTTTTGCTAGCTGGCTTGTTGTACACGGTTTAATTTTTACTAATACTTCGGCTGTAGAAGAATACGAAAAGTAGTATTAAACGCTGTTTGACAAATCATAGAAATAGGTGGAGCCTTGGATTAACTATTGATTGTCTTAAGTGAAATGTGTAATATTTAGTTATTTTAAATAACGTTGTCATCACCAAAAGGCACTGAGTCAATCCAAGACCACTGGGGATGATGGGTAAAAGTTATGACAGAATGTAGCATGGCATCTTGGACAGTCAAAAAGATGAATATTGATCTTTTAATCTATGGAGCGAACAGAAAACAAATCAAGTCATACCTAAATGGCGTGAATCTCTTTTCAACTGATGCAATATTTATGGCAGTAATATTTATACCCATAGTTTCTAGCAGTCTTGGAATGACCTATTATTTGGTGATGACAACGTTATTTAACATAGCTATATACATTCTTAAATGACGTCTCCACAGGTAGAAATAGTCCAAGTCCCTCGTAAAAGCCTTGGCAATCGCAAACACGGCATGCTTCTATCATCAATGCGGGAACTGGCCATCGAAAGGTTTCGTTCACCTGAGAGTGTTTTTCGAAGTTTTGAGGTGGAAACAAAATGGAAAGAATATAAAAGACAAGTTGTTTTACATGCTGTCGAGAAAAGAAAAAGTTGTTTCAAAAACTGTACGGCGTCATTTGACGATGTACCTTTGACAATAAGGACCGCATACCCTAATCACAAGGAGCATTATGAGATTAATAAATTACCCACAATACCTTTCAAATTTTAGTGGGATTAGTATTATAGTCTAGGTTACTTAGATGTCATGATTTGTAATTCGATTAGAAGAAAAAGATGCAAATAAAATAAAGTGTGGGAAAACAAAAATGAAAATAAAGTGTAAAACAAAGTGTTTATGCATGCGGTCAATTTATGTATGAAGTAATTATTAAAACAAGTGAATGCACGCTCTCTTCGTATCCCTGAATTCTTTACCAAACCTCTCGAGTGGTTCTCATAAACCAGGTCCGGATCCTGGATTGTTTTCAGGAGGGGGGTGCACTACCCAGTAAACATGAAATACTGTGGACATTTTGCAAAAATGTTTAAGAGAACAATAAAAGACTTGAAATCTTATCAGGAGGAGATGCACACCCCCTGGCGCCCTTCCCCACGATCTGCTACTGTAAATCCATGAGTTCTTATATTGCTACTTCGCATTGTTTTTCTTTTGTAGTTATTCTTTAATTGATAGTGAATGAGGCCAGTTGTATCATGGGCTCTTTCCAGTCAGTGAGCATCAGTGAGTTCATTGAAATAAAATTTGCAGTTTACAAATGCGAAAGCCGCAAAATATTCCTTGCCATTGCATATCGTTTCATCCCAGTGTTGAACTCACTTCCACCTGAGCTCAAAAAGATTACGGCCGTAAAAACTAATGCAAAACTACTGAATTGAATCTTTTTTTCTGTAAATTTGTGTTTTTCACATTACGTACCTTCAGTTGTCCTTAATATCAAACTGCACTGTACCTCGATATCCTTTCGCACAATAAAGAAAATGCATATTGATCGACAGTAGGTGAAATAAAGAAATGGTGGCCTGTACACTCTGTTAGTTGTTGGGTAGAGTACTACTAAAAACACTAAATGTGTGTCAGAGTTATCACTATTTACCATTAATGAGCACTAACTAATATAAAAATGATCGAATAAATGAATATATATAATAAAAATAAAATAAAAAAAATAACAGCAAAAAAAAAAAAAAAAAAAAAATGAGAAGTGAGGGATAATTTTCTTTTGCTATGTTATTTTCTTTTCATGAACAAATAATCATATAATCAATTGAAATATTCAAATCTTTATGCATTCAACAACATTTTATTATACGCAAGAAATATGCTATTAAATAAAAGAAAACAATAGAATTAGCATAAAATAGCACCATTTAATGGTATTTATGTTGTACACTTTTAGTGTTTGCACTCAAGATTGTAATTGTCGTTGGTAATATCGCTGTGGGATCGTCACGGTTGCACTATACTACATACCCAGGCTACGTTACCAGCAGTGTGGTTGGTCTCGTGATGTAGTGTTTAACGTACACATACATCGGACTAGAATACCGAAGACTTCGATTCAATTCCCGCCAAAAGCATATGATATTTTTCTCTTATTTTTCATGTCGGTAGTAGCAATGTTGCTAATAAGGTAACTATGAGAACGGGTTACAGAAACACTATATCCACCTGCAGATCTAATCAACTACATGAATCATGGCGACATGAAACGTTATCACGGATCGTCATCTTGAAAATAGGTAAGAGTTTCATTATTTTTTGTATCTAATCCTATAGAAAACTACCGACGAATTTTAATAATTCGAGTGAGAGTGGACCTGAAGAAAGACTGTTGTTCGGTATGAGGTTTGTGTGTAACTCATCTTTAGAGTAAGAGAGAGAGAGAAAATACAATATATAAAGCTTTTTAATTTAAACACATATAAGTCATAACTTTTCATGATATCATCAAATTAATATTTGAAGATAACGGTTATCAAAATGTAAGTATTGATATTTTTTGCATTTAGTTTAGATTTCAATAGATTTAATGATAATATGATTTATTGGATAGGACGTTTCCCGATGAACCATCACACAAATTGCAAACACAGTTAGATTTAAACTGTCTCTTGTAAAATATTGATTTTATTGTTCTATTGCCTTTCAAGTTCAATTCTTTTATCTTAGTCAGCATACATCAGCTAAAGATCTTACTCCTTGAGCTTACTTCTTCATAATTAACCATCCCCGGAGCCCATCAGGAACCCCACTAGTGATATTTTTAGAAACCAAGCTATTTTTAGTCTGTTATTAATCCCACGCGGCCAGTATTAGGTACTCGCTCTTAAGCTTCAGAGGATTCATTCAAGGAGTTACTGCTATCGCTTTGAACGTCTTGTTCTTCTACCGAATCTTGAGTACTCGTTTCGTCGTCACACTCGTCTGGCTCGTAATAAGCAAACCAAAACCATTTTTCCCTCTCCTTCTTCAAAATTCCCCACAACTTTCAAACTAAATAAAACAAACGACTCAGTCCCCTCGCTTTTCGCCATTTTAAGTCTAGAAGGAAGCGAAGGCAGAATATTCTGACTCGGCGGCAATAAATAGACTTAACGGGGCTGATGATGTGTGCAAAGCTCAGTATTGGGGATCAAGGGTTCTCTCAGCTCCATTTTCTCTTTCCGTGTGTTCCGGCCTTAGTTTTAAAAAGAATTGTTGCACATCGATGATTTTGTTTCCAAGTTTTGTTGTTGTTTAGTTTACGTATATATGTACTGGCCCTGAAATTGTTAACGGTCTTTTTACTGAGAGCTGTTGACTGCAACGAACCTCATAATATAACACTATCATGTATTTAAATATCCATTTCTGATTTTAGCTTGATCTTCTTTCTCATAGTACACAGCTGGTTTATGGTCACACGATATTACTGACAGTAATGAAAAACAAGTTAGTAACACTCGTTGTAGCATCCGTGACTTTTCTCATAATAATATCAACTTGTAAATGTGGTAATCTTTACGAGTATGACAGACAGTTACACGAACAAGACAGAGAACAATGGCACTATCAATCCGAACATCAAAACGAAGACCATGAGCAACAACAAGAACTCGTAGAAAAAACTCAAGAATCTTTCCAGAAAAACGTCTCTGATGGAAACAGACGAATACAAGAAGGAGATGAGAATTTCCACGAAACTTTTGAAAGCAACAGCGAAAAGGGAACTGCTGGGAAGTCGTTTGGTACCAAGAGAAATTGTATCGGCGGCCGCAAACGAATAGGTAAAATCCCTTTATTTCATAGTAAATGCCAGTATAATCCCAATAATTGTAAAGTTGATCAGATTGTACAGAATTCAAGCAAAACTAGTTTGTGAGAGTCAAAGGCACACCAACTCAAGAGTTTCCGACAAGCCAACGTAAAGGCTGCGCTACCAACTTTGCATCACACTTTTTTTTAATTTCTTTGCTTTTTACATATCTCTCCAGAATGTATCATAGTTTTAGAGTATTAATTTGTTGGTGGTTTCATTGCTGCTTACTAGTGGTTCCTTTTTTGTTATTTTCCAGATGATGTCGTCATGAGCAAAAGCCATGCAAAGAGTTTCCTAAAATCTCGTCTCCATCGAAGATAAACGATTGCCACCTTGCAATATAATACACTTCACAAATCTACGTCAGCGATGTTTTAATATTAGCTGAATATAACTACTGTGTTATACTAAGAGCACACACGAACACGCAATCAGTTGAGCTAAGGATTCATCATGGGTGCTAAGGGACCATCATCCTTCCCGTTCAAAACATAAAGGCATGTATCAAAAAAATCTGTACTAAATGGGAACAAAGTTGCATCTATACCGAGAAAGTACCCTGCGTAATGCACAAAATGCCTATAAATAAAACTGACAATAAAAAAAAACTAAAAAATAATTAAAAAAAAACAACAAGAAAAAAAACCCACACACACTCAAAAGTAAGTTCAAAAGCCAAAAAAAAAAAAGAAACTAAAAAATGACACCATAATTTATTATTTTTATTACAAATAAAATTCCAGAATTATGTCACAACTTAATTGCGTATGATTTGAGGCGTCTATTGTATGTTTTATATTCTCATTTTTACCACAACTTCTGTACTGTTTAACTTGTGCCATTAAAGGAATGATAAAAAGATTTTGACAGGAGGCTATCGGCAATAAAGAGCTCTAATTGAGAAAGGGAAAATCACGACACACTTCTTTAGCATAGCGAGTAAGAAATTATAACTAGCTCCTGGATTTAAGTCCGAGGATAATGTATGTGTTGTTCTATATAGAAGCATAGTCATTTTTGCCACCAGATATTTTACTCTTGCATGTTTGACAGCAAAATACAAATCCATCCTAAGGGGAAAAAAAATCTTATTAATCTGCCTGATCGGAAGTGAATCCATTTCCCTTAAAGTTGAAGCGTAGGGTCATTTGCGATTCTACATAGATTGTAAACCATTAGAAAATAGCCATGCACGTAAACCCTGCCCGGCTTTTCGAGGATGCTCAATCGTGAGTCGTCTGGTTTACGAGTGTTGTCAAATGTCATACGTGCTTTTTATGGATATTTTGTACATTAAAATAGAGATACAAATATAGATTAAAGGAAACAAATATTTCAAAGTATTAAAAAAATTATCTAAGAACAACAAAATGAACTGAGGTATGCAAAATCTATTAACAGGCAGAAAAGCGAACGCGATAGCTGCATTGTTGAACGGGCTAATTTATAGTTTACCTTGACGAGAAAAGGAAAGTCTGACCAGAATCCAACGTTAGGTAAGACATCTTTACCACTGGCACCCTTGACAAACTTCTGTACCAGAATTCCTACCACTAAATAGACGATAATAATGCATGCAAACCTAGAACACAACCTGACATAAGTGGTGTTGTTGGATATTCTATTACCTCAAGAGTATTTTTGTTTGAGTGACCCCTTAAATGACTGTTTTTTTTAGCTGTTATTTTGTTTGTTTGTTTGTTTGTTTGTTTGTTTGTTTGTTTGTTTGGTTGTTGGTTGGTTGGTTGGTTGGTTGGTTGGTTGGTTGGTTGGTTGGTTGGTTTTTACAAGCTTTGGGACCACGGGCTTTTTTAGCTGATATATAAAAGAGGAAACGGTGCTCAACTATTAAGAAAGTATTGTACATTTAAATAAATAATGTTTGGTTGACCATATGGATGCCCGTTATTTTGTGGACAATGTTTTGTGTATTTATTAACGTTCTCATTCATATAGAATGTACTAAGATGGGGAGGAGTAAGTAGATGTGAAAGAGCCATTTAAGTCGCCACAATTCTTAAACGTGACCACCCAACTAGACTGATTCCATAAGTCGGTCCCAGTCAAAGAGCGAAAACTAAGACTTATGGAATCAGTCTACTCTGGGTAGGGCTATCCTTATACAGAGACTAGCAACCTATATATTCCTCTACCTTACTGTCACGCCGCGTCACGCAGTATTCTATGATTGTAAGCAACACTCAAACGCATCTAAAATGGACTATGATTAGCACCGCATTTTGTTTCTGTAGTTAGTTATATGTACTTAAGGTGGGAAGGAAGGCTAACATGACCTTTGAATTTGAAAATTTTTTTTACCGTTTTCGGAGATTTGCTATTCATAACGCTCACTCATAAAGTTTCACATTTGTACATACATTATTTCAGGGGCGGCGGAACCGGGGGGGCCGGGGGGGCACGGGCCCCCCCACAAAATATTTTGGGGGGGCTCGGCCCCCCCACAAAATATTGGTTAAAAGACATTAATGCATGAGTTGACACAATTAAAATTTTTTTTGTGATTTTGGGGTAGGAGGTGGGGAGGGGAGGGGAGGGGTGGGGATTATAGTGCCCCCCCATGGCTGTTACTGTTCCGCCGCCCCTGTATTTGGGAAGTTATGAGCAACCAAAGTTCGGTATCTAAGTGGTATTTCGCGGTAAAAATCATGAGCTTAGAGTATCAAAACAAACTAAAACTAAAGCGCCGCGATTACCAGATGACAGATGCACGTTGAAACTTTGACAGTTTTCAGCTTGTTCGCACCTACGAAGAATGAGCCGTGATCCTAGCTCCAAAAACATACCATATAATTTTGCTTGCTAACTAAATAAAGTTATTAATTTTATGAGCTTTTTCAAGCTTTGCACGTTTAATGTTGAATTTCTAACTTTTATGAAATGTTTTTGATAAGCGAAGTCGCTGGAAAGTCCGCCATTTTTGTGCCGATGAATTCTTACGCAAAGGTCATGACAAATGTGCTTTGTTTGAGGTGACGTTGCTACGTGTCACGCCAAATACCTCATGTGATTGGTTTTCGCGGGAGTAACGCACCATCGTATATGGGTTTTATTCCCTTTTTTGGAGCTTTGGATGGCCTTTTTTGACAGATGATGACTCAGTGTAACGCAATACGATGTGGGTAGTGGACAAGAGAGTTTTCTACGCTTTGCGAAAGAATTTCATGCTTTTTTCTACCATAAATAGGCTTTCACGGCACAATCTGTGATAATTAAAAGTAGATTTTGGTATTAAGCTTTAACTGGATTCTTTTCAAAATCAAGATATCTAAAGTAGAGGTAATTTAGAAACTTTTCACGGCAGTAACTCAAAGTATGTTGTTTTGTGTCGGATTTACAAGCGTGACAATTTTAAGCAGAATTCTTATAACAAATCTTCGCACAACCCCTTATCAAAAATATAATTTTAGAGTTACTGCGATGAAAAGTTTAGTAATTTAATGTAGATTAAGCTGCCAAAGTTTCGAAACAGTTGATAAAAAGCTTTTCATTTTACAGTCGATTTTACTAAATTTTCGTGATTGACGGGTCACTCAACAAATGTCACAAATACCACACATTCTTTTTGTTTAATATTAAAACTGAATATTTTTCAGTAAACAATGTGTTATAAAGTAAATTTTGTTTAAATTTGGTTCATTTTGGATGAAAGTAGAGCCCTATTTTACTTAACTCAAAATCTCTAAAAAGTTGATACCGGATGCCTTCCTTCCCACCTTAAGGTAATTCCGTAGAAATAAAATTAATAGAATCAATAGAATTACTACTCTATCCAATACGAAAACAGCAATACTCACGTGATCAATAAGATAGAGCCGATACTAAGAGGCGATGAAGGACAACCATATTTGGTGCGAAGAGTAGATTTCTGTCAGAGGTAAAGAACATATAAATAGACCTTTTGGTGATAAAATTCAACTCCCATTCATTACTTCAATGTTTCGGCTTTTTCTGCGAACTCAAACGCTCAATCAAAACTCCGAGCTTGACTACTCACACCGACGTCTGTACGAATTGAATCATGATAGGTTAGTTTATATTCATCTGGTCATCGGAGGTTTGATTGACAGGAGTAAAAACAAATCATCAAATCTGAGTTCGCAAAAAACCGTGGACAATTGCAGTAAATTGCCTTTTCTTGTGTCAATGAGCGAAAGAAACGTTACGTAATTAGTATATGTACTGTGTATGAAAAGTATATGAAACATAGGCCTTTTCTGAGTTTGATAAACAGGATGCATTGTGGTCTAGCTTCTCAGGTACAAACAAAAAAAAAAACACCATATAAGTCATAATGAGCAAAAGATACTGATTTGCATCAAATCTAGACCATAGTACACCATGTTTATTATTTCAAGGAAGGTCTATGCTGACACTCACATACTCACATACGTCCACAGTTGAGGTTGTTCTGAAGACACGAAATTATCGAGTTTGCCTTCGGTGCTGTCATCACATGATATAGTAATCAATGACTGAGTGGTACTGAAAGCAATCAAACAACCAATCCAATCAATTAACCAATCGATCGATCAACCAATCAATTAATCAACCAATTAATCAATCAACCAAACAAGCAAACAATCAATCAACCAATCAATCGATCGATCAACCAATCAATCAATCAACCAATTAATCAATCGATCGATCAACCAATCAATTAATCAACCAATTAATCAATCAACCAAACAACCAAACAATCAATCAACCAATCAATCAATCAATCAATCAATCAATCGATCGATCAACCAATCAATTAATCAACCAATTAATCAATCAACCAAACAACCAAACAATCAATCAACCAATCAATCAATCAATCAATCGATCAACCAATAAGACAGTTAATACATCAAACAATTAATCACTAATCGAGCATTCGGTCAGTCAGTCAGTCAGTCAAACATCAATCATTTAAACAATCAATCAACCAACCAGTCACCTTGTAAGCAACAAGCGCAAGCGCAAGCGCAACAAGCGAGTTAATACCGTATTTTTCCAAAGGACAATTCCAAGCTATGTTTTTGATAAATTAATTGTGTGACCTCAAAGGCGATGTACCTCATGGATTCAGAATTATTTACTTACGTGGTTAAATAATTCCCTTTTAATTTCATGGTACATGAGCCAGATGACGCGTCATGGATATATTCTACACTAGATTGAGTACCAATGTTGGCGAATACATTAGAACTGGGTTGTGTAGGATCACCGTATCTCATACATGCCTAGAATATATAACAAAACCTCGTCAATGGATCAAGAAGTCATGCATGATAGAAAAAACGCCGGTGGGAGATTGAGACTTCAACACCGCGAAATCAAGCAAGCAAGCACTGAAGCAAGCATTCAAGCACGCAAGCTTGATAAACAGAGCCAAGTATTTTTTTTAATCTTAAAAGACACCGCCAGAATAGCTGCCAGAGTTCTATGAGGTTGAGCACTCAAATTTGCGAGGTGCGTTTTAGTTCATTCAAAACTGTTTTTTAATGCACAGTTGAAAAACACAAGGAGGGAGAATTAAATTAGGATAATCAAGGAAGAAATTAATGAATTCGTAAGTGAATCTCCCATACCCGGGTTTCTTGGTGCTGCTTACGTTTGGATTTTTTAGTCATTACATCATTTCTACAGCGTGACTTATATATGCATAATGATCAACTTACAGCTACGTTTTGACATGAATTCAAGTCTCCTTTCTCTCTTCTAGTATCTGACCATGGTTTACCAGGATTGAAGCTATAGAACTGACCAGTTAATTTAGTGTCGTGGATATCTTTAAACCTAGAAATATTAATATAAAATCGCAGGTGGCCCATACAAGCTTTGAGAGATGACTGTAAAAATAAATAAATGTTTTAATGAATTAAAGCGTTGTTTATGTGCTTTTTGTTCTTAATAAGTGATTTTCGGCCATTTCCACGATTTCACAAAATTAAGAATTTCATTAAAACATTCATTTATTTTTACAATCATCTCTCAAATATGAATAGGCCTCCTGTGATGAAATCAGTGTAGATATTTCTTTTTCAATTGCAAAAACATAATCACAAGATTGTGTAGCTATAAATGAATTGATCACTCAGTCAAAACTGTGAAAAGCGATTGTTTTCTGTGATTGCATAACATTCACGTGATTAAGCTGCAGAATATATATTTAAGTCAAATAGGTAAATATGTGCAATTTCTTCTGTTCTTGCTACACTTTTATAGTATAGAATGATCAGTTAATAATTTAGACATAATCTGACCGATAAGCATTTTATACTGCTCATTTCCTTTAGTAGCTTGCTTACGGCATAAGCGTATACCGTAATTACTCACTCATAGAATCTTCATTTGAAAACAACAAAAAGCACTTCACCAACTTTTATTTATCTATCAATTAATCAATTAATTAATTTTTCATGGATCTTACAAACGTTGATTAGTCATCTATATAAACTCCTTGCAACATGTATTAAATAAAGTACTTACTTTGGCTGACCATTACTCAATGCCAGTGGCCATAGATCGATTGTTCCTTCATCTGTTTCAAACTTTGCACTGTCTATTTTCTTGCAGTATTTAAATGCCCAATTTATCGATAAAATGCACGAGAAATACAGCAGTACATGTATTAACAAGCTGCAGGAACGCATAGTGACGATTATATGGAAACACTTTTGGATCGTACGATCGGAATATTGCGATCGTTCTCGATTATATTGTAACCAGGCTTAAAACAAAAAGTTGTGCCCTGACATGCTTGGATACCTTGTACAGACTTACTCTCCCTCTATAACTATGACAACTAGATGAGTAGTATCACAGAGATGGGCGTGTCATATCGTAGATATTTTACTCGTCTGAAGATACGATTAACATGGATTAATCTTGCTTAATCTTGCTCAGTCTTGCTCAAGTCGGTTTCGAACAATTATCAGAGAAATATAACGGAAATAAGCCATGTGGGTTCGGCTCCAGCAAAGTGTACATTGAGCATGTGCTGTAGATAAGTTGCGAGCCGTGAAATAGCCGTTAGGCCTCAATAGTGAAAGATGCGCAATGGCCTTTTAACAACGCAAAAAAAAAAAAAAAAAAAACAACAAAAAAAACAACAAAAAAAAACCAACAAAAAAAACAAACAAATATACAAAAAAAAAAAAAAACAACAACAAAAAAAAAAAAAAAAAAAAAACCGAGTGCCAGTGCAACCAGCAGCCGTGGACAGCGGTTTCGGCCTTTTGGGGGTAGGTACTTCACATAGAGCAATGATCATAGATGATCATAGCAAACACAGACATAGCCAAGGACATGTTCAGGACATTATAGTTATCATATGTGAAGTACCTACCATTTTGGGCCTTGTCAGTATGACACAGCTAGAGCACTGGCAGATCATTCATTTTAACTCCACAAAGGTAAGAGGAGTAACCTGCCCCACGGATTGAATCCCAGGATAGTGTCTGTGGAGGTTGAAATATAAAAGCTAGATGATATACAAATATACAAATACATGTTTGGATATTCGATTTTATTGATTCCGTTTTTACAGTTTGTCCTAATAGTTTGGAAAAGTACTTTATGAATTTTACAGTAAAAAACTAGACTAGCTAAAAACCAAATGCGATGTCTGCTAATATGAAGGCTATTACTCAAGAGGGAACTTGCTCCTGAAACAATCTCCCGACATGTGGTCTCGTAGTAAACTCCCTTGTCTTTAGCGAAGAAGATGTGCATCAATCAGAGTGACTTTTAAAGTCATGTGATTTTTTAAGTAGATAGAATTGATCCACTTTTCATTTCGTATGAAATAATCTTAATACCATAATAACTATGTTTCGAAATCGACAAAAATATATATGTTGTCAGTATGCACATGGTAGACGCAAACATAAGCACAAACAAAGGAATGAAGTCAAGCGTGTGACGTGAGACGTAAAGTAACAGACTCCTTGCAGTTCGTTGGAATGCACCTCAACCTGGAGGACAAAACAATGGATTTCAAGGCTTTTGTTTTATCCTCCAGATGGGACTGCTTTGACGTCACATGCAAGGGATCTATAAGCATTTGTTACGCCACAAAATGTAATAACTCGCACAAAATGTAATACTAACACAAAATGTAATAAAAACTGACACAAAACGTAATACTGACACAAAATTTAATTAAAACTCACACAAAATGTAACAAACTTCCTAACACAAAATGTAATAAAATTTGACACAAAATGTAATCAAGAAAAAAACTATATCGCTTTTACAAATATTTTATTTTCTTTAAAAGAAATCAACATCATATAATTCAATACAACATATTTCAGTTGAACTGAATTTTTCTGTGGAATCGCATGATCAATTTTGAACATAATTTGGTATTATTATTTTCGTGAGGAAAAGGTAAAAAGAAATAAACGCTACGTTCAAGATCAAAATTGTAATTAGCACTGAGATTTGGCGTTTACTTGAATAACATAGCATGTTATTTCAAAGTGTACGGTTGATGGCATTGTAAACAATATTTACTGTAAATTAGTAATAAAATTAAGAATTAAATTGTCCAGGTCTTTCCTTGAAAAGTGAGTAGTGGGGGCTTGGCTGTGAAACTGAAATGACCCTGGAAAGTAACTATTTATAACTATTTGTCACTAACACTAAACCAGAACACAATGAAACAATATTTATGAATGTACGTTCTGGTTAAGTGATAGTAACAAATATTTACTAGATAGTTACTATTCGTTGGTATTTAGTTTGCTTTTATTTCGTGATTTTCCTGCGTTTGTTCTGGCTTTATTACATTTTGTGTCAAAATTTATTACATTTTGCGTTAATAAAGTTATTACATTTTGTGTCAAAATGTATTACATTTTGTGTTAGCAAGTTTATTACATTTTGTGTGAGTTTTTATTACATTTTGTGTCAGTATTACATTCTGTGTGAGTTTTTATTACATTTTGTGTCAGTATTACATTTTGTGTCAGTTTTTATTACATTTTGTGTCAGTATTACATTTTGTGCGAGTTATTACATTTTGTGGGGTAACAGCATTGACGCAAGCACAAGCCGAGAATTATAGACAACACCTTTTTCACTCCTCTCAATTCTTTTTTTTTTTCTTTTCTCTGCTTGCGCTTATGACTTTAGTTTCACGTTTTACGTTTGTGGACACCTTGTGATATTTAACTTTTGAGAAATTATATATTTCTTTCTTTGTAAAAGATTTACCAATTCTACTGATATCTAAGAGAAACCCTTCTTCATTTTCAGTGAACTAGACTGCTCGAAGCGATTTTTAATTTAGTGTGTGCCTCTTTAACACGTGAAAAATTATGCGTTGTCACAGTCAAACCGGGAAAAACTAACTTGGGGATGACATGTGGCTTCTCTATCTCTTGGTAATCAGTAGGGAAAATCAATTCCATTATATCATCGATATAAGTATTGCAATTGAAGCATTTAGTTACCCTTGCGATCAGGTGGTTTCTCAATTTCTAAAGGAGCGAAAAACTCTCCCTGCCAACTAGAACCAGTTCAAATTGACTCGTAACCGGCAGATGATCCGCCACTACATAAACTTCCAATCTTAAAAACAGTAAACATTGCACCATCCTGCAAGAAATAAAAACAGTCCTGATAAAGAACTATATCAGTGTTATGTAGGCTTCGTTTCAACTACAAAGCAGCATAATCATTTAAGACAATAGTAGCTTGCTTGGCCGGGTCTCTGGCTAAACAGGTTCATCGCAAGTGCATCAGACTACTCGTCAATGGAAATGCAATTTGCTCTCTGAAAATGTCTAAAAAATATACAAAATTTAATCGTTCTTTTTAAACTATCTTAATTCTACTCGTATAAACGATCGGGAATGCTCGTCGGAATTTTTCAAAAATACCCCTAAAAGATACCGGGACGTTTTTCAAAAGGGCGTGGCTTCACAGATTTTCACCCCTAAAAGATATCAAAATTATGAGTTCCAGTGCTATGAATAAATGGGCTAGTTTCTTTTTCAACCCCCGAAAGATACCAAAAAGTGAGGATTTGGCAAATCTCATATTTTAAACACTTAAAGAGACCAAATCCACCATGGTATTACTACTGCTTTTCAATGTCTTATTTTTGGTATCAACTGCGAATAATCGACAACCAGCATCCGGCATTCCCTGACAGACCATGTTTTTTCATAGTTAATAGAGGTTTTTTTTAAAATAGGTGATACCCAAGAGTCGTACAAGTCAGTTTCTTTCATATTAAGCATAATATCCCGAATAATTGGTAACATGTCGATTTCTCAGGGGTTAAAGTTATCCACTGGACAGACGTTACTTACCGATTTCTAAGAATTTGCATAAAATTCATCTGCTATGTAACAATTTATGGTAACCCAAGCGAAATACGTTTACAAGAGAATGTATGAGAATTTTTAGTTTGGATGGCGGAAATATTTTAACAAAGGTTCTAATTCAATAATAGCCCTGAAGTGTGATGACATTTCATCCCGTCTCTATACCATAATAGTTTTTAAAATCCTTTCATATTCAAATTTTATATTCCCTCGAGAATGCAAAAACAATAGTCATAATTAGTGAACAAAAGGATTGTGGTCTAGAGACGGGGGTAAAACGTCATCACGCTTCAGGCTTATTGTAAAGGCGCTTATCCACTGCACTGCATTGCATGCATGGTCTCTGATGTTTACATATAGATACATATATCTAAGTAACTGTATATGCCCTAGCATTGCCCTGTAAAATATGATAGAGTGCAAACACTAAATTCGAGCAACATTTGTCACTCAGTAGTAGCAAATAGCACAAATTAAACAAAAGAAAACAATAGAATTAGCATAAAGTAACACTATTTAGTGGTATTTATGTTGCACTCTTTAAGTGTGTGCACTCTACCAATTGTATAGACACTATCATACCTGTACTAAAGTAAAGAAGTCCTTCCAAAAGGTAAAGTGAGGAATCATCTCCACACCTGTCGCACCTCTAGAAAATTTTGTCCATAAAATTCCCCCAATCAGATATAAACCAAGACTGCTAAAGAATCTAAAATTTGAACATTGTGCCATTAGGTTTCAGCCATCACCGTTTTAGGTATATGTAAGGGTGTAGCAGAAGGGTAGCCCCTTCTTTACCAAACTGGAATCCAATCCAATGTTTAATTAGTCCTGGGTGCATGGCCAATGTTTTGTAACAAGGTGCTTTATGAATCAAAAAGCATGGCCCATAGACAGGATCTGGGGATCTAAAGCTTTTTTAGCATTGATCAATTTAGACTGTATATAACAAAGCAAAAAAAATGTTTTTATTAAAAAAAACTGGTGAAATGTTTTCCCTGTACATTGCTCTGGTTTTGGGAGCACAGATGGCTGTCCTTTCAAAGTCTGATGTATCCAAATGTCAGATTCAAAAGTGAAAATGTTAATGTTTTCAGAAACTCAGAATCATTTAAGCACATGAGGCTTTTTTTACAATCAGTATCTTCATTAGCATTTTTGTGTGCATCCAATTATTAGGTCATTTCAAGACACAGGAAGCTTCAGTTAAACAGGAAGGAGAGTTTTTTAGAGTTGATCAAAATATACATTTTTTGGTACATTATGTATAATAAAATGTACTTACATAATACATAAAATACTACCAACACTCAGACCACTACTGATTTGTACTGGGCAGGCATATTTGGAATGTAGACGAGTTTTCTGAATAGGGAAAATTAAAATAATAATTGTTGTTATAAGTACAATACTTATCCCACATACATAATGTTGATTTGTCTCTGCAAAAAACTGGTAGATCAAACTTGATGACATTGGACTGCAATGGATGGAAAAGACTGTTGGTGTGTGATATGTCATTTCTCTGTCTTTTCAAGAGCAGGTAATTTGCATAAAATGCCTTTTTGTTAATAAATGATTATCTTTTTTGTTAAATGATTATATATTTGTTCAATAATATTTTTGTTAAATGGTTCATTTACAATTGAACTTACAAAATGAACTCCATTATTTGTCAAGTTGGATTGAGTGAAGGTTTCAAGGCTATCTTGGCCACTGCTGCAATACAATTCTACTTGAACAACACTATATCAGAGACAAAAAAATAAACTATAAATTACTGGATGTTATCAATGTGCAAAAATAGAGGGATGAGTAAAAATTGATTATAATATTTTATATTTTTGTATAACATTTTTGTATTGACATTCAATGATATTCCCTATCTCTGTCATACTCACTGCACTCACATTCACTCTCACTTTCATATAATTTATATATATATTGGATGAGGCTGAATATGATATGAAGAAACATACAAATTGTTTGCATATGTGACCTGGTAGGATAATTCAATGTTCATACAACAATCAGTTTATTTGCACTCGTGAATTATTGGTTGTTACAAAAAAATATAAAATATAAATGTTTTTTTTGAGCACAGCTACTTAAAATAGCTTAATGCTAAAGGACTGAGTAGTTGGGGTCAGTTGATCAGGTATAGTTTATAGTAATTCTGGTTAATAGGGTATCTGTAAAATATCATTAAAATGATAGGTTGTTGAAGACTGAATTAAATTAATGAAATGAACTTAAACAGACCAAACAAATAACTACACAGGACAACACCTTGAGTTGAACTAATTTATTTTTGTAAATCATGAATTTATCACATCTTTTTGCACACGTCATTTTCCAAATAAGGTTGAGGAAATGTCACGCAATCTCACCTGGCTACACATAAATCAGTTCATTGGTGTCATTCAATAATTGGTTTTATATGCCTTACTGTTCTTCTATCTTAATGTCATATGAAGCTTATTAAATAACTACCAATTAAAATATTGTACACTAACTTATATAATTCCCACTCTTTCACATAAGGTCAGTACAATGTTCTAGGTTGTACTGACATTGTCATCAACCACTCATTTTTTCTATCATTTGGATAGCCACCAAATATATGGCAGCTAGAAATTAAACATGTTTGATCTAAGTATTCTAGTATATAGAATTCAATGTTAAAATGATTAGGATGTTTACAGGTAAAATGTTGTCTGGTTTAATTTTTTTCGTACTACTGTGAATATAGACATCTATCATTGTATCAAACACAAACAATGGGGGTCATTGAGGTCGTTTCAGAGATAACATGCTTTGTAAATAATAATTATAACAATAATAATATGGTTAAATATTTTGGCTATATGAAATGGCACAAAATGAAATACTTCATATTTACAGTACATGGAAATATATTAAAATTTACAAATAAAGTAATAATGGGGGATATAGCACTAACTTCTTTAAAGCAAATTGATGATTCAGTGCATGCAGTTTTGCAAAAAAAAAACTACAAAAAAGTTTCTAATTGAAGACTCTTTAAAAAAAAAACTTTGAATGTACAAAATAAGCAAAGAAGAAAATACTAATTAATCTTTTAAAAAATCAATAATGAAAAAGCCAAATATAAAAAAATATATTAAGAAAACAGCATGCTCATGCTAGCTCTATATCTTGCTAGTTGAATGATACACTACCTGGATTGAAGTAGAAAAATTCCATCATACACCAGACTGCATATACCAGTATCCTGATCCAGAACAAACTTGGCTGAAGAACTTTTACCTATGTTAGAATGATAAGCAGAAAATCCTGCATTCCATGTTGCACACACCTAACACAATTCAAGACAAAGTAAAGTATCATGTTGATTAACAGTCAATTCAAATTGATTATTATACATTATACTCAGTATCTTTCATTTCATTGGTCGAGAGCCAACATATATTTCTGAACATCAGCGTCTGGGTATTATCTGTAGGTAGTGTTGGCACATGTCAGCGTAGATCTTTTCAGCAGTCTGATGGTTAGCTGTAAGTATTATTGGCGTGCACCAGCGATTTCCACCTAGTGGTTTTACATGGCACATTTATGCACGAAATAATTTTTTTGGAATAAAATAGTGTCTTTACATTTGTTTTTATTGAGCATTAATAATGTTCAGACAATGTATAATAAAACAATAATAAATAATAGTGAATTGTAGATAATAATTTTCTGTTACATCCAAGGCATGAATTAGATTTTATTATCCAAGCTTTTGGGTTTCAAACCCATCCTCAGGGAAAATGGATGTACAGGTATTCAAATGTGATTGTGAAATGATGATTGAATAACAATCAAATGAAAAAACAAGTCCAATAATGACTCTTACCGATGTATCCTCTTTGCACATATTGATTTGGGTTCGA
Source organism: Diadumene lineata (assembly GCA_918843875.1). NCBI lineage: Eukaryota > Metazoa > Cnidaria > Anthozoa > Actiniaria > Diadumenidae > Diadumene > Diadumene lineata. The sequence continues at coordinate 21,515,988 of OU974069.1, read as the reverse complement.
TTACCAGTGGGTTTATAGACCCATGATTTACAAGGATTCCAAGAATATAAGTACTTTGAAGTCTCTTTATCCCATACATTTTGAAACCTGATCATAAAACATAATGTGTCAAATATTTGAATATAAAAGAGAATTAGCAAAGAATGCTGGTCTTGGTAGTAAAATGACACCATAATGCAAATTGCCTATTGCTAAACAAAGGAAATATAACAGACTCTGATGGATCAGCTCTATACTGAGAACTAAACTCACATGCTAGGACTCTTGATATGATAATAATTGCATCAGTCAATAGAAACTCCTGACACTGACCCCCAGGGAGGGCCACAGTTTTAATGTTCCATAGGGTGGGTGGAGGTGATGGGAAATTTACACTGTATCAATGGTAAACAAAATAAAGTAATGTCTTAAACAGTGAGTGTACATTTTTTCTCAATGGCATGGGGAAAGTTGTCACTTTACACTAGAGAAATGAATTATTTTCTCACTATTCCTAGCTAACGGATCAACAGGCCAACGAACTGTGTCAATTAGTTGACTATTGCATAAGGTAAGATATTGTGAATAAGTTTAATTATTATAACTTTAAGGTTGTTGGATAATTTGTTTTGTTGGTGTTCAACTATATCACAACTCCCAGCACCTGTAATCTCCTAGATAATGGGAGGGAGGTGTAGGGGGTTCATGGTATATTTGACCAATTTTGCCTTGGTATTTTTGGAGCCTCCTAAGGCCTTGTAACTTGATTGATGACAGATTGTTTGAATGACAGATGCATTGGCTTATTTAAAGGGGGTCACTGGGTGCCCCCACTTTTCAAAGTCAAAACTTTTTAAACAATCTGAACATTGAAGATGTCACATGACATCAAGTATCAATTTGAATTGTGACACATCCTGGATATGCCCCAATCTCGTACCCATATTTTCTTGTGGTAGTATGGGAAAGAATGAGGGCTCTGGCATAATCCGATACCAGAAGCCATGTTGCAGTAGAGAGAGAGACGTGGTGGCCTAGTTGTGTTGTGTCCTTAGGCAAGATAATTTACTTTCTCAGTGCCTCTTCTTCTCGGATAAGGATGTAAAGCCGGAGGTCCCGTCTATCTTCACTCTGACTATGTTATAAGGTGGACGTAAAAGAACCGCTGAGGACGTAAACAAATCTCTGGCAGTGACCACCTCAGTGTCTGTCTCACATCAAGGACCAACCATTGCCAAGATTAGCTTAGCTATAGGCAATTACATTGATTAAAGAATTAAAGTTGTTTATTCACATATTCTACTTTGATATTGCATGATGAAACTTTAATATTTAATATTTCTTTTGTCGTCATTTTGAGGATGTTACTGGACATGTGCTCATAAGAAAATACAACCATAAAACATGGCTACCAGTATCAGATTATACCAGAGTCTTCACTCTTTGCCGCAGGCCACAAGAAAACACAGGCTCTGGGTATTAGATGTGTAAATAATGTTGAGCTCAATTTTTCTATCAGTTTTTATTGTCTATGACAAAGGCCAGGAAAGCATGTTTGCTCAAGTTCTGTTGACATCCGATAAGTATTTGCAGTATTTATTTTAGTTTAAGTTAAGGTCACATGACTGATATCATTCAGTACAAGTAGGAAATGGTACTTTGGTTGCAAGCAGTTGGATAAAAAAGCTACAGCATTTTTTCTAAAATGTTTTCTTTGTTATTTAGCGTCATGATTGCACTTTAATTGGCGGAAGTTTTTTTTAGTGCATATAGTTTCTTAAACTTGTCCTCAAGCGTCTACAAGTCCATCTTAATAGGTATCAAACAAAGTGCATTTTTCCCTAGCTAAAACTTCTGCAATGGGAGCTACAATATATATGAATCCGCGTCATGAGTAAATTTAATCAGGAGTTATAATCGTGGACAAACTTCATAAATTGTTTTACAGAAATACCTTGCTCTTCCATTGTCATTGGAAAGTGCCCATAAGTTGATTTTTCCTTGGTCCGTAGATGCACTACAAAAATCCAACGTTTTGCACGATTTAAGCTTTGTGCAGTTTGACAGACTAATCAATAGAATCCAGACTAAAAACGTTAATTGCAGATGAGATGTGTAATTGGTCGCCATTTTTAGTAGAACCGGAAGTGGAAGAGAGGTGGTACCGTGACACGTGACTAGAGCGTGACAAGCTTTATTTTTTTCATTTTAATTTTATTTCCTCCTATCTATGTAGATCAAGCAATATCTTCACTACAAAAATCTTCAAAATTGTAGGTTCGGGATAGAGCAAGTTAGAGCGGTTGGTATATTCTACAGTGATATTTTGGGTTCCCTGTATTATTTGTGAGAGTCAGTAAGAGGGTACTAGGGATAGCGAGAGGAACGCCTTTTGAGTTTCTCGTACCATTGCAGAGCATTTGCTCCATTTGTACAATTTGTGCTAAATTTAATAGGTCGAAATGAGCTGATTATTCAAATAATTTACTCACAATAGAATTGTTAATGATAGAATGGATAGCAATTCGAGCAATGATGATGAAAAAACGGGCAATATAGGCCGCAATGGCAGCCCAGACCCTCCTGCAGGACTTACCTTCAACGCCATCATTCCTTCGAGTTTTGGTAATGAATACGAACTAGCTTATCCTTATGATACCGACGAAAGACCAAGACATATAAATAAACTGCTTCCATCTCATGAAAAACATAAGTCTAAAGTGTTTATTAGACGACATACAGCTGCTAGAATAGTACTACTAGAGAGAAAACTAAGAGGTGCTGCCAATGATTGCAACTGGGCTGATGTCTGTAAACTTATTGATGATGGTGTTGATCCCTCGTGTGCCGACTCGAAAGGAAGGACAGCTTTACATTTCGCAGCTACACATGGAAATGAAGATATAGTTAAGACTTTAATATCACATAATGCTAATTTAAACGCAAAGGATTTGAATGGCAACACTCCTTTACACCTAGCAGCTTGTTCTAATCAGGTTAAGATTGTTACATTATTGTTACGTGGGGGGACTGATATTAATGCTCTTGACTATACTGGAAGGACACCACTAGATGTTGCAGTTTCACGACTAAAGATGTTACATATTGATGATAGTGTGAGAGTTGTTCAATCAACATATCGAGATCAAGTTGGACAGATAATAGATATGTTGAAGGAGTACATGTGCATCTCAGGGCAGAAGGACGAGGAAAAGGAACTTGATGATCTATGTAAAAAACTAACAGAAACAACAACAATTGAACAAGTAAGTATGATGCACTGCTTTCATCAACGTAAATTACAAATTTCAGCATTTTGAATTCGAAGTCAATAATGCTATTGCCATGGGAGCTGTTTCATACACAACTGCTTGATGACAGATTGTGAAAAAAATAACAATGCATCAGCGAAGGAGATATAGCTGTCTCCTCAACAAACATCATGAGCATTGGACTCATATAGAAAAAAACATTGTTGAATGGGCAGGTTGGCCAGCAATTGATATCTAAGGATTACTGTTACTTATATAATCAATATAGTTGTAGCTACTTATATAGTCAGTTATAATGTAATTAATACACTGTCTTTACACATGAATTTATTACGGAAACTGTTAAATGCATGCTCATTTTCTAATCAGAGTTTGCAAATCATACAATTTTGATGGTATTGTGCTTTGTGATCCTTATACTTGGAAAAGATGTGCTACAAGTTGCTGGATGTTTCTATTTTCTAGACGATCTTTAATACAATTCTTTGATTTGTTTTTAGGTTGATGAAGTCCATGATTTATTGTCCAGTTTTACTTCGTTAAGTTTATCCAAAGGTCCTAAGGAGTAGTATATTTCTGTCAAGGGCGCTTTCAAGCTAGTTGGTCTATAAAATTGTTTATTTATTACAGAATATATTCGAAATGCTGTGAATTATCACATCTAAAACAATTGTAACTCTACCAGACAAGCAAGTGATTTTCTTTTCTGAACTGTTAATCGACTTGTGACCCAGATATCAACAGATTAACTCCAAATATAACTTACTGTGTCATTATCATTATCACAATGTTGGGTTCCCCCAGAAAAAATGAACACCTAGTGTGTCGGTTGCCATACCTTTTGTCCTAAAATACAGCCAAATTCGTTGTATTGCGACCTGCCGTGTTAAAACTTTGTTTTGATTTGGTCTTTTCTGAACTGTCAATCTATTCAAAGGCGCAGTTTATTTTAGATTAACCAATGACAGAATGTGTTAGGGTAAACTCTGCCGTATGAAGTGCCGGCCTATTGTGCGAGAGGTCTTTCAATTATTGAGAAGGTCCATGGTGTACTAGCCTCGTAGGTGACAAAATGTCCTGTTGTTAGTACACCAGTGCCTAGAGCACAAATCATCAAATAAAAAAATCATGAAATTGATTGGCAGTTCAAAAAAGACTAAAATGAAAACAAAGTTTTGAAATGGCAGCTTGAGATACAATGACGTTAGCTGTAAAAGCTTATAAATAAAAGAAGGAAGAGAAGGAAATCTGATTTTGTGCTCTGATTGTTCTCTGATTTTACAAGAAAATGAAAGTTATTAAGAAAAAATAGAATTCGGGCAAAATTATAGTCATTTTCATGGTAAAGAATATTCATTCAAATTATTTTCCATCATAATATGTTTTCCAAATATTTCCACCACACAATTCTGAACTTGAACATTATTTTACTACCACCAGCACCTTTTCCAGTATGTTTACATGTTGAATACATTATGGATGATTTAAATTGATCTCTTCCAGTCCATCATTTTCATTGTCCTCAGCATATCCCATTGAATGTCGTCTTTGTGTTTGTAACTTCTTCTTTAAGTAGCTTTGTTGGTCAAAGGTCTCATCTTCATCAGAGTCAACTATTTCCTGTGAGGGGTACCCTTGTGATTGTCTTCGTTGCTTCTTTAGTCTATCCATTAAACTTTCTCTTGTTTGTTCATTGTCTTCTTGATTAGAATCCTCATCTCCAGTGGATGTCACAAAGTCATAATGATACAATTTGCTGTGCAAAAATACAAATTGGTTATTTGTTGTTTTTGTTGTCCCTTGTGTTTCTTGTGTGTTTCTGTTGGTTGTTGTTTGCTGCTTATGTAGTTGATGTGTTGTTGTTATTATTGTGTTGTATGCTGTTGTTTTGTTACTGCACTGTTATCATTAAAATATGAAGATGTGGGCTCTCACTTTAATTCAGTGCATGGGAACTCAACATTTCGTAATTTAAACAAATCTTTACCATTCAGATTTATTTGTATAGCGCTTCTCCTATTTCCAATATTTTTCAAGGAAAGGTTACCTTGGGAGCTCATGAGGTGAAACGTGAATCGAAAAGCAATCTTTTTTTAAACGTTACATACTTTTGCGCCTTTTTCCTTTTGTAAAAGAAGACAGCAAAGATGATGATGGTCTTAAGTACAACAGCCCCACAAATCAGACCTATTATTGTCGCTAGTTTCTTTGACGAATAGTTTTTGTCTTGGAGAATGGATGGTGATGTCTCTGAAATGAACAAAAGAATAGAAAGTCTTGATCAATTATGGAACAATCAGTGGGCGACAAGTAAAATCAATCGTCCACGTGTATTGAGAATGAGCTCGAAAGAAATCCAAGCTCTCAACCCACAGCCTGTTAAAAGCTTTCAATATTTATGCTAGAGAGCACGCACTAAAAGTGTACAACAGTTGTCACTATTTAGCAGTAAATAGCACTAATTAAACATAAGAAGACAATAGAATTAGTATAAAATAGCACTATTTAGTGGTATTTATGTTGCACACTTTAAATGCGTGCACTCTATAATGTTAGGGCATAGTTACTATGTTTGGGCATAGTTACTATGGTTTGGGCCATTAGATCTCTACATTCTCAAAGTCATTAATAATTCATAGCTTTTTTAACCAGTAGCATCTGCATATTTGAGTCACGTGCAAAGTTTGGATACCACGATCCAACATCGTCATGCAAATTAGATCCAACGTCCTAGGATTTGGATAATTTTAAATGATAGTTTGAGAAGTTAGATCAAAAACTCGTGCTTCGTGTTTCATCACGGGACCCAAACACCTCAAAGGTGCTAAAAGCACTCGGCCTACGGCCTTGTGTTTTCATCACCTTCTCGGTATTTGGATCCCGTGATGAAACACTCGCACTCGTATTTGATCTATTACATGCATGCTAAAAATGTTTTCCTAAGAAAGAAACACACATATCATTATCCAAACATTTTTTTATATATATTTTGAAGTATACATGAAATTGAGAGTTCATTGTTTGAACCCCTGTGTAAAAGAAATGACATGATCGTTTTGATTCCATCAGTGCCGATGTCATCCGACATATATAGTAACCTAAGTTCGTGTTTTTTAAGTACCCGTTTTATGTTTTGAATCCCAGTACCACAAATCATATATTCAATATCAATGGTGGACCTAGGGGTAGTCTGACGGTGAACGCTGTCCCAATTCCCACTGTTTTTTATATAAAAGGTTTAAACGAACAGCACTTATAAAATAAAGACAACGAAGTGGCATGGAAAATTATATCATTTGGACCCTGCCTTTTGAAAAATCCTGATCCCACACTGGCAATATTGTATTTGACCTTCGGAAAACCCTCTTGATTTGTGTGGTAATCAGGGGCGGCTTTAGCGAGGGCGAAGGGGCCGCGGCCTCTCTATTTTAATGCCTGTCTCCGCCCCTGATAATAGTCATGATTGTACCTGTGTGATCAGGTCGTAGAATGCTAATCAATTTCACGTTTTCCATGTCCTCTGGCTCTGCGCACTGTAACGAGCCACCATCAAACTCTTCTAGACCACCATTATTAATGAGATATTTGATGATGGAGATTAGAGAAGTCAACTGCGACGATTCGCAGGAAAATGGGTTGTGTGCTAGATACCTTGAATGTAGAAAATGTATATACTTCAATTCACCAGTTTTTCATACTCAATGACTGACTGATTGACTGACTGATTCGTATGAAAATGTTGGTTGTGGGCTAGACGTCTTTACTAAGAAAATGTACACTTCAATGTATGAGTTTTTCATACTGACTGACTGAGTGTTTGACTGCCGACTGATCGATTTTACTTACAAAACCATCAGTTTGGTATTGTGGAAGAGTTTACTTGGCAGGATCTTCAAGCTATTCTCTCTCAGGTCTCTATATGGTGACAAACAAATACAATAGATAAATACGAGGAGGCACATCTGTATTTACCATTCATATATGCTTATTATGCGGATGCATATTATTTTGTACTTACAGATCTGATAGTTCGGGAAGGTTTTCTAAAGCGTTATCATCGATTTCGCTGATCTTGTTACCAAGAAGAATTCTGTGATAAAGGTATTGCATACAGTGAAGTGACTACAGAAGTGTTAAAAATAGAAATGATAAAGTGAAAGTAAAGCAAATTATAACAAAACATGTAACAGAGACAGCGCCGCTACTGATAGTTATTTTGCATCAAGAAACTAGTTGATGATCCCTACAAATAAATACTTGGCAGAAAACTCACAGTCGTTTTAGGCGTGTAAACGGTGCCAGTGATGCGGACTTCAGTTTCTGAATTTGACTTCTTGACATATCCCTGTGTGGATGGTAAGAGATATCATTCATATTTCACCATTACTTGTACAAACATTCTAGCCATCATCATGATATTATAAGTTCGTTTACATCAGCTGAAATATTACCTAATTGGAGTCCCACTAAAATTTTGCTGCTTTTAGTGGTTCGTGGGGAGAAGAGGTATAAAAGAGATATGGGATGGAAGGTAAATAATCTATTTGCAAACTTAGTGATACTAAATAGTACAATTTTATGATAACTCTATTGTTTTCTATTGTCAATCTATAGCAATACAGACCTGCTTCATGCTCAACGATCACGCCACAATTAACTTTTTGAGCGTAATGATACTAAAATTATTAAAATCACATCAGTCCCATGCAAACAGTTCTTTCGCCCTCCTAACAAATATTTTAATATATTTTTGCACGCCAATATGCACCAAAAACGAGCTTGTTATCGTATACTTACAGAACTTGTACTTGTGAAGCCAAGTCTCTTGTAATAAAGGGCAAATCAGTCCAGGATGACTCGTGACATTTCACTGTTGTTAATTCTCTATAGCATACACATTCCTGAGGACAACTGATATTAGTTTGTTCATCTTGGCCTAGAGCGACAGCAATTAAAGTACATAGTAACATTTTTGTAAGCCATTGTTTTTTGCACATCGTTAGAATTCTCGCACGCTCAAGCCAGTGATTGAGTCCAGTGCAATTCATGACGTCATCAGTAATTAAGAGGTACGGTAGACGGGACTGCCGTGAGTATTTAGGTTGAAATGAAAGTGTTATTCGTTTATCTACCAGACTGATTCCATATAGGTCGGTCCCAGTCGCTGATCTCTGTCCATCTTGAATAGCATGCGACTTCATGCCGGAATCAGTCTCACGGACTGTCAGAGCTCGCAGTAACTGGAAAGACCGGTGTTACGCTTACTTCTATCAAGAAACTATAGAAATGATTCATTTTGCATAGTTGCTAGGCCGTAAATACCATACAAAAATATTTCTAAAATAGGTTTTTTCATTTTTATTTCTCCTAAGATTTAGAATATTGTCAAAAATTGACTATGATGACTATGATACTTGCCGTATCCATTCCTTCTCTAGCCTTATTCTCTATTGAATCGGTCTAGTTTACTAGCTTATATTCATTTATTTGCAAGTTAAGATTGTTTAGCAAGTGCCTGCATATTTAGACTATTCGTTTGTTCGGAATTAATCGGCATTTATTCCCGGCTCATTAACTCATTCATGAATTCCACTATAATTTGTCTGTTTGTTTCTTTATCTATTCTTCCTTTAGAGTCTTGCAAAGTAAATATTGAGATGTTCGGGTGCTCTTGTTTATTTTCTGCATGCGACACGTTTCCTGTATTTCAAATCTTGTTATGTCTATTCCAAACCATTTCAGTCTTCCAGACGCGAAGATACTAAAAGCTTCCCCGGTCTTCGGGGTGGCTTGCAGGCCTTGCACACTCAATTTTCAACACAAAATCCCTCCATTATGAATGTCATATTATTAATTTTCTATTTTTGGTAAATTCATCATTGTGTGTTATTTGTTTGTATACATCAAATTCAGGTACTTTTAATCCCCACTGGATCCGAATAAGAACATGACGTGATTTTGGGGAAACACCACTGGCACTTGTCACGCCATTTTAAACAGAAATACCTGTGTCACGCCAAGTAAGTAAAACGCTTTCAAAAATTCCTCAAAAACTGGCTTTTTGAACAATCAAAAAACTCAATCGACTAAATGTTACAAAGGGGAAGAAGTGTCGGAAAAAAAGAATTCTCAGCCGTGGTAGAATAATCTATTTACGATAGGCTTGTTGATTTCGTCACGATGAGACAGCGGATATTCGCGTTAGATAAATGCGCAGACGTAATCATCCTAAATACTCATCAATCATGCTTTTTCATACCAACATCTAAAGCTCACGTCATTTCGTTGTCGTTATTTGTTAGATAGTGCTAAAATTCTGTGGTTGATTGCTTACTTGCCTCTGGAATTCACGTAGAAAGTTTTTGAAGATTGCCTGACGAATCGCAAGTTTTTGCTGGCTGTATTTGTTGTTGTGGTGAAAAGCTGCTCGGGTTGAAAGCGGCATTTGAAACATCTATGCTTTATCAGCATTAACAACAAAGGAAGCTAAATACAGACGGTCTGCTGCAATCCGTCGTATTATGGCGGATTATTACGAAATTTTGGAAGTGGACAGATCTGCAACTGACAAAGACATCAAGAAAGCGTAAGATACCTTTGCATTATTTTTGTATTCATAAACTACTCCTTTCAGACACGCCGACAGTAATATGAATTGAAAGTTTAATTATTATGACTAGTAGACTGTGCTAGCCACTGTAACGCTTTCTTCTTTAGTACATTATGCATGTTCACAACTTTAAGTTTGTTTTACCCAACAGCCGTGTTTATTTGTTTCACATTAGTCAACATCAGAACGTCCTACATTGTTATGGAGTGAAGCTCTCGTGAAGTTGAAATCCTTCCTGAAATTTCTAATGGATCGAGTTTACTTTGTTTGATGATAGTGACGATAAGGGTGCTATTAAATAAGCTTCGGTGTTTTAGTTTGTATAATTCAGTACTTTATGTTGCTATAAATGTTGAAAAGTTCGAAGTGAGGTCTTGAAAGCATTTTCATGTTATGAACAACCTGAACGTGGAAGGTGCTCCTCAAATGTGGCAGCTGACGAAATACTGTTTTTGGATTTTCTTTGATTTTGACACAACCACGATAGAATTTGTCCATTATCAAGTCCAGAACATTCTTATTTTGCCAAAGAAACTACACAATCTAACAGTTTCCGTTGGATAGTATCTTAAATTCACTGTATTTTTATAGCATTCAAAATGATTAGGGATATTACATATTCAGATGTTCAAATTAGGCAATCATTGAAATCGTGCAAGATCTTCTCAATAAAACCACAAAAGACAACACCTCATTAAAGTTTCAAGGTCTTCTTCATCTTCCTTATTTTGTTGTTTCACTTTCGTTTTTATCGGTTTGTTTTGATTTGGCACACTTCAATTCACAAAAATTTAAGGTGTTTATTATTATTTTATCGAGATGGCATATTTATAATCTGTATATTCGAAAAATACCAATCAACATTTACTTTATTTTTATCTTTACATAATATTTGAACTATTTTCCTTTTTGGTGATCAATTGATTTAAGAATGTGTTATAATTTTGTTGGTTTCTTGTCAGGAAATATTTCTAATTCTGACAGACAATTTATTGCAAATATCTAATTAACTTGGAACTTGAAATTTGCAGACCTTTGATATTTTCAATTGATTTTTTTTCTAATATTTTAAGGGAATTTATATTTTGAGCAGTTTCCTTTCACTTTTATGGACAAAATGCCATGTCTAATAAAATTTTAAAAACTTTGAAATCACAATATTTGTTAATTGGTGGTTTGGGTTGTGTAATTTCCTTATGTTTTAAGAATGTACTGTGATTATTTTAACACATTCTATAGGAAAATTCAATGGATGACGAGGGAATTCCACATTGAATTTCACGAGAAAAACAATATCGCACGAATCGCGAAGCGATGAGTGCGATATCGTTTTTTCGAGTGAAATTCAATGTGGAATTCACGAGTCAGGCATTGAATTTTTCTTGAATCTCATATCTCAATCGAAAGTTGTGTTTTTTCTAGGTGCGAAATGAAAAGCGTACGGGCTACCTGTGTAATGGTGAATTCCACGCTAAATTCATCTCCTCGATAGCCAATCAGCGCGCGATTTTCGATTGAGATGTGGGATTCTATACTGAATCATACAATGACTGTGGGATTCACACTTAAATGATTCCACAGTTTATCACTGGGCACATCCAATGAGCATGCTCATCAGAAATTTAAAGTTATAATGAGATAAAACTAGTAAAATACCAGCGTGGGTTGTGTCTGTGTTTCTATAGAAACAGTTAAAGGTAATAGTAAGTGTAAATTAGACACCATGAGGCGATAATGGTGATAGCAATTTCAGGCAATAGTCTACAATAGACTATCACAATGCTATAATCTTTCTTTTTCATTTGTATTTTATTGCTGCAGCTGTATTCCACACTCTTATCTATCAGCGTTTACAGTCAACAAACTTCACACATGAGCTATACACTTGGAAGATTCTAAAATTATACCACTTTCATGATTTCAATCAAATATTCTACTTCCTTATACAATTATTCAACTGTTAAGTTTCAGAAACAATGAATCAAAATAGGCGATTTACATTTACATAACCAGAATGCTTTGCCGACTTTCTTTTGTATCGCAATTAGTGCAAATTGTTTTATTAATCTCCGCAAGGATTGAAATATGAAAGAAATTTGCAAAGATTGATGGTAGTGTTGGTAAAATGATGTCATAATGCAAACTGCCTATTGATATCAGAAATAAATAAAAATAATGTAAAGGAATTCATTTTAAATAATGAATACAATGTTAGTACATGTTTAAAATACAAATTGATTATTTCCTAGACTTGAAGAAACTTCAGATTCCACATGTCCTGCTTTGCTATAATCATGTCTCCCTTAAACCATTATGAATATAAATAACTTTAGGGTTTACCACCATACTGATTTATGTATATTGGACATACTTATTATAGTTCACTGATGAACTTTTGAAAAGTAAAAATGATAAATGTGTAGTTTCAGAAAATAATGTATATATCCCCTGCACCACAGAAGATTTTTTTTTTTCAGATCCTTAATAATGATACCAATTATTTACTATTCATCATTATTATTAATATTGATTATTATTATTATCGGGGATGGGAAGGGGGCTATGGTATCTACCGGTAGTTTTTATGGACAATTTTAAATGAAGTGATGTAAAGTTTTCTCATTCATTTTGACCTATCCCCTTTTTGCACCATCCTCCTCCACAATAGGAGTTACCTTTCCCCATTACCATTGGGTGTCTGAGAGAAACATATTCCTTGCAACAGTGTGGTAACTATGACCACCACTTGACACATTGTCACATCCAATTTTAAAAGTGGAAAGTGTATTTCCTTGCCAATGAACTAAATAATGCAATATAGCATGTGGGAAAGATCAAAAGTCTTTTTGTAGGCTAAAAATGTTTTTGTTTTTGCCATTTAGTTATAGAAGACTAGCACTAATATGGCACCCAGACAAAAACCCAGACAACAAAGAAGAATCAGAAAAAATGTTCAAAGAAATATCTGAAGCTTATGAAGTTTTGTCAGATGGTATGTATGTTGTAGTAGATTAATGGATTGTGTGTATTGTGAAATGTTTGATTGAAAGCTATATTTTTCTTACAAAACAAGCAAAACAGCAAGCTTTCATTAGAAATCATCTCACCTGCATAGTTTCTTTCAAACAGTAGACTCATCACAACTGCAACATTTAATGATGGTCTTCCACAAGCATTTATAGGCAAAATGAAAGGAAAGACAACACTGAATTCACAAAAGATGCTACTTTGATGAATTTGTAATTAGACTGCCCAGAACAAATTTGAAGTTTGAAAACTTAAACAAAAAATTAATTAATTAATTAATTGATCAATTAAAAAAAACCACCATTTACACAAAAGGGTTACCGGTAACCAGTTCTTTGAATTTACTACTCTGACTGATGCAGTTCTAGCTTTATCCTGGCTTAGACACCTTACTCCAATTCATGACCTGCCTACAGAAGACCATCATGGAACAAGCATTTGTTAACTAGTTTTTGTTGTTTCTATTGTCAGAGAAAAGAAGAAAAATATATGATAGATATGGAAAAGAAGGATTAATTGGAGGTTTGTTTATTAATTAAAATGGATAAAATACAATATACATGTTTGAGATCTTTATGAGTATTTATATTATGTCAGGTTTTGGCTCTATCATTGTGAACTGGCTAACACTATTGTATTCTATTGCTGCTTTGCTTTGTTGTTTATCTTTCAATCTTTTGTTGTTCTAGTAAACACAGATTATAGGGTTATAATTTAATGATTCAATTAATAGATAATTTGACATTTCACCCACTAAATGTGCATTATAAGTTATTACTTTTTTATTCATGGTTATTATGTGACGTTTATTAATTCAGGTGGAGGAGGAGCAAGCACCAACATGGATTTCAATTTTGGATTCCATTTCCATTCCCCTGAAGAAATATTCAGGTTTGTAGTCTTATGCAAAAGTTGACATGGGTGGCCTTGTGGTGAAAACACTGGCCTTTCACTGCTGTGACCTGGGTTCAATTCCAGACCAAGGTCACCCTGTGAACTGAATTTGTTGAAAGTGTTGTTCTCTCTCATGCCTCAAGGGTTTTTCTCCAGGTCCTCTGGCTTTGCTCCTTCACAAATAACCAACACTTTGCGTTTAGTGTAGAGAGATTGTAAATAGGGGTGTAGTGAGAAGTGAGTGTGGACTGGAGGATACCTTAAGGAGTGGTCTAAGCCAGGATGCTTTGCAGACATGTGGGCTATCATCCCGAGGGGGGTACTCCCTTCAAATCTTGGTAGGGGTGTTCCGCTGGGATCCTGTAGGGGTTACCCTGTTTATGACAGAAAAATACCTTGTTCCATACCCTGTTTATGATAAATGATTGAATTGTATAGCTGTGCTAATATATCTATCACAAATATTCAAGTCATTTATTAAAATCAATGATCTTATTCTGATGATTTCCTAAATGCAAATTATTTCTGGGCCCTGTGTATAACAGTAAATTTGGATTAAAGTGAAAATAGAGTAGAATTCAATACCCTGTTCATGACACCAATGTTGAAAATCCATACCCTGTTCAATGGATCATGCCCGTATAGTTGATATAGGGTAGTTCCCACCCCGGGGCTATCATATGCTTAGAGCAGCCTTTTTTTGAGGTGACTGAAAATGGCTGTTAGAGTTCCTTATTGGTTAGTGATTGATTTTTGAGGTTATTTTGTATAGATTTGTTTATTTTACTCATATGTATATAATGACAGAGACATGCAATGTATCATGGCCTTAGATGTGGAGACCTAGTCTGCTGGAAAATAGAGATGCTAGAAGCACAAAGTGACAATCAATAAATCTTTCAATTAATGTTTAATACTAATTAGGGTACAAGTGTTAAAAATTGATTGAATGAATGAATTATCACAATTTAAATTAAAAATATACAATTTACAGATTTGGGTACCTGTGGGCTGTCCAAAATAACTGAAATGGTTAACTGATAGTAATTTAATTTAAAAGTACACAGTTCAGAGTAACTATAGTACTTCAATATATATGAATATGATGTTGTTTTTTTGTACAGGAATTTCTTTGGAACAAGTGATCCTTTTGCAAACTTTTTCGATGGTAAGATTTGTAGAGTGAAAAGTTAATAAAATTGACATTTTTAATTAACTTAATTATAAACTTATAATTAGACCTCCTGCAAAAAAGATTATTATTATGAAATGACCTGCTTGAAACCAAGCAAATAAAACAGACAGATTGCTGGTTACTTTCTCAATCATCCAGCAAAATTCATACATTCATACTGCAGCTAATCAGTCAATGCATTCATTGGTTCTTATGTTATTGAGAGCAAGGATGGCACAGTTGGTTAGTTTGCAGTCTTGAATGCAAGGAGTTACAAGGGTGATTCCCAGTGACTCAACCTCCACAAATGTAGCTTGTAGTAGATTGAATTACCACAAAAAGGAGCATTCCATATTAATTTTGATAGAGAAGAAAGTGTTTGAAAGTTAATATAATTCTGAGCTCTATAAAGTTAAGTATGACTTAACCTTTTAAAACCATGGAGCTAGCCAATGTCAGAAGCATTCATCAGAAAACATGGGCATAGAATCATTTTTTTTTATATCAAAACACAATAGACCCCTCAAGATTGCTTTACTTTGATTGCTTTGTAGATGATAGACAAGGCTTTGGGTCAGGTCTATTCTCAAGACACAGAAAAAATCAATCAAACAACAGACAAAGAAGCAGAGCAATGGATCCTTTTGGAGGTTTTGGAGATCCCTTTAGTAGCATGGGTTTTGGTTTTAGTAGTGGCTTTGGTCATGATCCTTTCGCGTCAGACAGGTATAAAATAAACTAATACATCATGATAATTATAGATCTCATTTGAACATCATAAGAAGAAAATTAGAAACAGTCAGTCATTAAGGTGTTACAAAATATGATTGATCTTCTTGGTATATCTAACTATATTACTTATTTCCAAACCCAATCAAATCTTTATTCATTTTTAACAGTTTTGCTTCATTTTCCAACTTTGGAAGTGGCAGTGGAGGACGAGGGTTTGGTAAGAACTTCTTTTGTATAAATATTACCGGTATTAACAAAGCTAAGATACATCATTGTAGATACTTTGTATCATTTATACTTGAGCAAAACCTCACTTAGTCGAGAAATTATTACTTTGCAACATAAACGACTTAAATTTTTGAAAGTTGATCTGTGGGTCTCAAAAAACTTCATAACTACTGAATTTAGAAATGACATTCTTTATAATAGCACAGGTTGCAGTTTTAGATGATTTATAGATTTGCAGAGTATCTGAGATGATGACGTTTTTGCACTTCCGTCTTTATTTCTATACAAATTAAAGGGTAGCTTTAATGCATGCTTGATTTCACAACATTTCTCCTGATTTCCATGGTGATAGTCTATAAAGCCATGCATGTATGTTGCATTGTTCATTCTGTGTGTTATTTTGGACAAATGCCTTGCTGTGTAATTAAATTCTTTTAGTTGCTGGATAACAGATCAGGCTGGGGAAGGGGGAGTACCGTTCAAGTCAGTGCAAGGTCAAGGTTCTTTTGTTTATCTTATGGTAGTCTGAATAGCCAGAGAGGAGGACGATGTTTGCAAGATTTTTTAATTTTTTTCACAACATATAGTCGCTAAAATCACGAATCACGGCAACAAAAATATGCCAATCACGGGTCACGACCGACTTCAATTTCACGAATCACGGCATGTTTTTTCAGCTTTTCACGGATCACGGCACAAATTTAGGTCGAATCACGGATCACGGAAAACTCCTTCCCCAGCCTGACAGATAGTCGACTGAAATAAAACTACTGTTTAAGAGTGTTGTGCTGTTCCATCAACAGGCAATGTAAAGTCCACATCCACATCTACTACCTACATAAATGGAAAGAAAATTACCAAAACGAAGTGAGTTTGTCAACAAACATAATTATAGTAATTTGTTTTTAATTGAAAAATAGGCTTTGGGCAATTTTTAGAAATATACGTTTTAACAATGATTGCAACAATGATTGTTAAAATGTATTCATGTAACAGTTACAAGCTATCTTTTAGAGTTTTTTCAACTCTTGTTGTGACCTCCCCCCACTTACAGGTAATTCCAGGGGTTTCATTATAATTTAATGCAGAAGGACGATCTTAGAAAGCCGTCCACTGTATATAATTTGATTGCCTATTAAAGCACATTTATCAAGAAGTAAGATCACAAATATCTGGCAGCAAGAGACAAAACAAGCTGTTGCAAACTGCTGGTTGACACCCATTATTAAAAAGACAGCACCTCTATTGTATACACATTAAGCTTGTTGTAGAGGCCAAAACCACATGAGTTGTAACGCAGATCAATGTAGATTACATGTAATATATATAGTATGGGTGGCTGATCTGTATGGGATCATACATTACATTTCCCATACAGATCGGACACAAATATTGTATATTACTAAATGCAAGCGTAGTACAAGTGTTTTGTGAAAGAAAATTGAAAATATCTTTATGTGTTTTTTAGAAAATAGAGGTTAAACTTTTAATATGCAAATCAGAAAGAGTCTGTATCTGATTTACAGATACTTTCATGGGTTGTGATTTTCATTGTTTTTGCCTTTTCAATTATTAATGAGTTTTATAATGATTATTATTGTCTTAATTACAGGACTATTGACAATGGAAAAGAAACTGTGGAAGAATACGAAAATGATAGATTAATAAGTCGGATTGTAGATGGAACACCACTACAATTAACTGAATAAATAAGTATTAATGATATTTATCAATAGTTTTAGATTTCACATCGTTATGCAGGACTTGCTAGCTGATTTTGTTTCTAGAACAAGCAGAAGTAACTTAACTTTAGTTATATAAATTGTAAATAAGCCCTGTTCATATCATGTATTTTGTAGAAGTAAAAAAATAGGAGTCAGCAAATACCAAATTTATTGTACAATTCTTGCACAGAGAAAATATAATGTCAACCAGTCTTTTAATTCACACTGCTACACCATGATAATTCATTAATTTTATTGTCCTATTGCCCTAATTCACTATGACATCATGGTTTGTTTACATGAATATGAAGAGACCTAATTCGGTCTAAAAAGTTTTCCTCCAGCACATTTTGCTTTGCACTTGAACATATATTTTGTTCTTATATATAAATAGATTTTTAGCCTATTTTTAATTGAATTAAACATGCTGTATCCCCTCTAGCGACCATGATTCTTTAGCATTGAAACAATAGATTTGTTTTGATGTGACGTCATAATGAAATAGGGCAATTGCATTATTAAGTAACTGTTAATAATTTTGGACTTTAGAGTTCCCTGATCTATTGGGCAAATTGACAAAAATTAATGTTCCTTTTTTCAGATATTATAAATTATTTGGAAATGATATTTGATGGCTATCCTGGGTTAAGAAGCACTTAAATTGATTGGATTATAATAACATGCATGATTTTTGGGTTTCAACGTTTTGATGCGATGTCCTAGTGAAATAGGTCAGTCAGGCAAGCATGCTCAAATTTAAATAAGAATTGAGTAAATAGTCAGTGGCCAAGATCTGATCAATTTGATTATCCAAATGATTATTTTTTGAGAATGCACAATGAGCATCATTATATGTTGCATGAATTAGATTTAGTTTGTAAGAGAAAGTCTTCCTTTATTTTATTGAAGATTACTACATTATATAGTTTTGTTTGTTTTTATAGAAAACCAAGAAAGAAATATTGTTTGATAATAAATAATTGTACCAGAAAGCTATAGTTGTGTTGTCTCTGTCCAATAGTTCACTGCATTCAACAGTTTGATGACCACAGCAAGGACATTGTGACAGTCATTCTGATCATGCACAGAATTTCTAATGTGTGTTGAATATGCGACCCGCATTTAAATCTGGTCCTTGAGAGTTCAAGGGGGACAAACTTTCTTAAATAACAGGTTCAATTCCTTGGACCATTTTGGTCACATGATTGAGGTTGCTTTGTACCATGCAAAGTAATCTCATTACTATTCAATGAACCTTCATATAAAGACTCTAGAGTCTTAATATAAAGATTCATTGAATACAAATGAGTATTTTATTGGTATAAAACCTCATGCATGTGACCAAAATTGGACCACTGATTGGACTAGATGCTCATGAATTATTAATGAGTTTTTTTTGAAGACTCATTCATTCTGTAATAAGGAGTACCACCCAAGAATGTGTTCTCTCAAACAATTCTTAAGAAAAAATGAAAACACTGCTTCGTATGTATGGTGAGTTGAAACTTAATATTTGTACTAATTATGTAGCATGCTTAGGTCATGTAACCTCTCACTGCAAGTAATCCATTGCAATATGCTATT
This sequence comes from Diadumene lineata, assembly GCA_918843875.1. Lineage (NCBI taxonomy): Eukaryota > Metazoa > Cnidaria > Anthozoa > Actiniaria > Diadumenidae > Diadumene > Diadumene lineata. Next base: position 21,496,764 of record OU974069.1, on the reverse strand, counting down.
CCTAAACCATAATGCAGTTGCATATTGGTGGGGATGGTACATTATGGAATCATAAACAAACGATACCCAACATGATCAAATGTTTAAATATGGGACAATAGACAGTTGAACTATACAAATTATATGATAAAATTGATCCCCCCTTTTCAATAAATGAGTGTCATATGATTTTCAAGTGCATCTTCACTAATGGCTCCAAGAACACTATTGCTTTGCACAATCAATCAATCACAATCTCTCTCTTGATAGATGCATCATCAATGCTCAATCGTGAAAGATATCAGTTTTAGCATTAAAGCAACAAAATCTGTAACTTACAAATGCAACAAGATGTCAAAAAAGCTGACACTGTTTTTAAGTTCAGATATGGATTCATCATTGCACAAACGTTCAGCTAAAGTGATATTCCTAAATATATTTACCACACAACTGCCAGTAAAAACACCCATTTAAAAAAGATGGATCAAATTTTTCAATATAATCTTTATACATTTGTAATCTCTGTTTATTCAGATTTGTAAATAGTTGGGTTTATCAGGTTAACTGTTTCTAAAGTCCCTGTAAATTATTAAATCAAAATGCAGTCTGTACAATAACAATCTTTATTCTATTCATTTATTTATTATTTTTATATCTTCCAGAGGAAATACATTCACACAGTCAATATAATAGTTGTGAAACAAAATAATGTCTATTAATATAAGGCGTTGAAAACAATAATATAAACTCTTGAAGAATATTTGAACATTCCTTAAAAATTCATACCAAAATTACAGCTATAGAACTTTAAAAACTGTTGTTGCAAAAATAATGTGTGAATTTTGGATGATTTACAGAGAGAATGTACACAACCTAATTGCTTCGAGGTAGTTTAATATTCAAAGAAATTTCTGTCTCTGGAAGGTGTATGAAGCTTCACTGTTATAACACTCAATTTCAACTGCAGATTAACTTTGTCGATTATTTAGATGTTTCTCGTTAGTTAATAATGTGTATATATAATTGATATATATATGGTTTAGTCTTCACTGTCCACTACACTGTTTTTACCAATGTACAGCACACCTAATAAGTGACAATATGATTTATATACATTAAGAACTTTAGTTTTTAAAACATGCATACCAAATACCCAATATTATTACCTTTTTACTATTTTAATACTATCCACTCAGGAGACTTTAAAGCTTTTTAATATCAATGGACAGTAACTTGTGTGTACTTGCAAAAGTTACTACTGACAGTAAAACTACAAAGCCCAAATACTAATTTTAACTTATTTTTATACAATGTAAAGAATGCACACTTTAGAAATACACAATATATTCACACACAAATAAAGAGTGACATGAAGAGGGAGCCAAAGAAAAATAAAATATAGAAAAAATGTGATTTCAGTAGTTTTTCTATGTGTAAACCACACTAAAATATATTTAGTAGGTGAAATGATAGTTTATAAAGAAAAAAAAAATACAAACTGAGTTCACAATACAATACTAATAACAATATATGATTGCTTATGCAAACTAAATAAATCTAGCTACATGACAAAATTGGATATCAATAAAACTTAAAAAAATATAATATTTATAGAACATCAAATGTAAAATCAAAATGGCAGTTACCAAATAACAATGAGCACTTTTTAATAGCTATATTTAACCTGTGGAACAATGTATGATAGAGCTTTTTTGATAGAATGCCAAAACTACTGAATGCAATGAAGTCAAGATGCATTAATGTATTGAATGTGTCAATAAAAACCACAAATATTACTTTAAAAGTGTTTGGCCTGAGCCCCTGACTTTTGAATCGTCCCAATTCAAGTGCTTAAAATAAACGTAAAGATAAATATGCATATTGACTATGATAAGTACATTATGTTTTGTTTACCTGTACACAAACTATTTTAGCAAGTAAAAACAAGAATGTTAACTTGTTTATTATAATTATTATTTCAATTTTTAATGACATAAAAGCCTAAAGGAAAATATAAGATGTTACACGACATAAAAAAGCCTGTTCAAAGCTTAAAATAACATTTATGATGTTTAAACCAATTGTTTTCAGTTAAGATAATTTGTTGGCTTTTCTTGTACACAAAATTATTCTAAATTACAACTACCATGCTAGATTGCCTTCTGACCAACAACGAAAGCAATTTTAATGTCATATCTAGCATTTAACTATGTAGTATATTGATTAACTCCCATAATCCTATCTACATCAATTACTTTAGAATATAGCTAAGTGTATATGTATATATATCTGTATTAACAACTAAAATAATCATGTTTCGTTGCTCAGCTCTCATCTTGTATTTCCATGTGGACATCTGCAGTTCTAAAATAAAAACAAAACATTTTTATAATTTCTTTAACCCTTTTGCTCCTATGCTGGCCAAAACCAGCCATAGACAACTACCGGTACCTTGCTTTAAAAAATCATATCTTCCTGAATTATGTCATTTATGCCATAAATCACCATTAAAGCAAGCACAGATAGAGAATTTGTCCTGATCTATGTATCTCTCCAAATTACATCTAATTTTAAAATGTTAAATCTAAAACAGCAGCATTAATGGACAAATTTGATAAGTAATATAAAATATTCACAAACAGCTCGCTCTTTTAAACCATCATACAGATCTTCCGCTCATATTGATATAATATCAAGTGTGATATCAGATGAACAGTATTTTTGTAGGAAGAAGGAAATACTCAAAGGACAAACTAAAGTGATGTGATAACTGGATTAAACAACTATTGATTAGATAGATCTATAAAAGAAATTATTAAAAAAAACCTTTATTTATGCAGATTCATAGCTGATCAGATGAAAAAAACATTTCACATGATAAGCACAAGTTTCCAATTCACTAGACTTACAGATAAAACTAACAAATCCTTTTTCTTCAAGCATTTGCAGAAGTATAGATTGCTTGCATGTGATGACAAAGCAGCCCCATCTGGAGGGCAAAACAAAAGATTTCTGCTCTCTGGTAGCTGAAATCCATTGTTTTGTCCTCCAGGTTGAACTGCATTCCAATGAACTGCATTCCAATGAACTGCAAGGAGTCTATTGTATTATTGATGAAAATGTTTGGGATTCATTTATTTATTAATTTTGAAAAAGTCAGCTTGCCCTTGATATTGTTATTTACAGTGAATATTATTTACATCAAATTAAGATTGAATATGCAAATGCAGGTAATCTTACTTTTCTTTCACTACACCCATTGAGAGTGATGCCAATGCAGATACAGTATCTAGTTCTTCCTTTTCTCTCTGTTGTGCATCCACCATTGAGTGATTAATTAATGACGCTGATCTTCTTACAGAATTCCAGTAACGGCCTACAAAAATATTGTTTTCTTAATGTGATTATACTTCACTTGGTGTGTTGAATAACTCTGCTATTCTACTGATAGGGAAAATGATTGGGATTCTAATGATTGTCCTTTTCGACACATTAAGCAATGCTATTGATGGAACAACATGATCAGACTGGGAAATTAGGAATCTAGTGCAAACAAATGAGGGAGTGGTCATTAAAGAAAGTGAAGACCAGAAGAAAACTTGTGTGAGAGCCATTCTACAATTTAGTGTTTCATCAGAAATGTGTTATGTTAATGGATAACTTGAATAACCATAATTTATCAAGTGTATCAACTGATATTTCAAGATGTTGGTCCTTTGTCTGAGCAGACAATAATCAAAGGACTAATGTAAGACGTATATCAGTTAATTAATAGACTGAAATACATCTGCATCATGTGCAACCTTGTAGATTGGCTAATAATTATTTCATTATACACCAAATAAACACTTTGGTGCAAGCAATGTTGCAGAATAAACATCTTACTTTGAATAGCAATGGTCTTCTCAAGAACAGCGACAGCATTAGGGTTCGGTGGTCTCTTTAGACTATCTGCTGATACCTCTGGTAACTATCAAGAGAAATTGAAGCACATTTGTTTAGCATGAAAGAAAAGCTACTGGTTCAAGTGGAGTATGTCTTTATAGAATATAGTTGATTGTTTTGCAATTTCATTTCAGGCTGAATAGCAGCAGCATGGGCCTTACAAAAACGTAACCAGTGAAATGTAAAAATATTAACAATAGCTTGTACAATTTATTGAGATAATGTAAATTAGATTACACATACATCACATAGGCTGCTTTGTTCGTATTACATCAAAAGGAATCTGCAGATATGAATGTTGTAAATAGTGAATAGGTAAGTAGACTTACTGTTTGTGAAAGAAGTGCCCTGATGCAAGCTTCTGCACAGTCACAAAGAGAAGGTAGACTATAGCCACCTTCCAGTGCCATGACTAGCCTTCCATCAGCTAATTCCATCAACTGCTTGGTCAACTGTGCAAAACCTATTCATAATGAGAACAATGATGGTTAAATAATTATTAAAATGGAGTAGCATGAAAATACCATATAAATATCACCCATATCCCACACTTGAAAGTTGCACTACACTGAAGCAAAAGTGTTAAAAACCTTTTTACGCATATATGTTTTTTAGTGTATATGTTGAACAATAATTATCCTGCATTGCTTATAGTCAACACTAGTAAAACTACAGCACCAGTTGGTACCTGCAATGGTACTTTCACTCATTTATTGATTTTGTATTCTGCATTAAATAGTGAGTTTCAAGGACCTGTTCAAATGAAAATGCACCTCTGTCACAAATGTACACCCTTGTGGATTGAATTAAAATATCAGTTTTACTGGCGAACTTACAATTTCATATATGTAACAGGTCCTCTAATATAATACAGGAACATTTCTAGTCTGGTATTACCAACATGCTTTAGACAACTGTTGGTATTTAGTACTCACATGCTGCAGTAACATTATAGCCACCAAGTTGAGGAGAATGGCCATGGGCAGCATCAAAACCAGCAGAAACTAAGATAATATCTGGTTGGAATTCTTTGGCAATAGGAATCACAATTGATCTGAATGCTGCAAAGTACTCTGGATCACCATATGATGGGTCTGGTCAAGTAGAAAGTAGAACAGTACAATAAAAATAGAAATCATTAGTGCATATGGTTTCTGATCATAATATGAAAATATAGAATAATAAATTGCACAGTTATTTACCTTTGAAAAAGATTGTGTGACATGTCTAACCCAGAGCTTAGCAAATCAGAACATGTTATCAACAAAATGTAAATTCTGGTTGGCTGAACATATGAGTATCCCAGTCATACAATCTTCTTCAAAGGTACAGATTTAAATGGTACAACATTATAAAATGCCTTGCCAGCATCAGGAGTTCCAAATCGTTGTGAAAGCTCAACAAAGTTGAATTTTTTTTTGAGGGGGGAGGGTCTTCCTGAGATGTTATCATATAATTGGAAGGACATGCCATAGTAACTTAATGACTGCACACTAATTATACCTGTCAGGCAGCACCCACAAAAAACACAACATAAGGAGATTATAAAGTAACTCAATCAGATTTTGAAAAATGGAAGTTTATCATAATGACAACCTTTTGGATTTCTAAATAACTATGACAATGAACAACTTACCTAATCCACCATTCCATGCAATATTAACATTATAGCCAACACCAATACCAGCTCCACACTAATCAAAATAAATTATAAACATTGACAGTTATAGAGAGCAAATGCTAAAAGTGTGCAATCGTTGTCACTATTTAGTAGTAAATAGCGCTAGTTTAACAAAAGAAAACAATAGAATTAGCATAAAATAGCACTATTTAGTGGTATTCATGTTCAATACTTATAGTGACTGCACTCTAATCACAACATACTAACTTCTTAAGCCCTGACTAAACAAGGCAACATTGTTGACAGTGTGCAACAAAATGTTTCAGACTTGTTTCAATGGCCTTGTTTAGCCAGGATATTACACTATTTCTGTATCATTGCATGGTTAATTATTATTCATAATGTACAGAGACTATCTTCAAAATTGTTGGGTGACAAATATTGCAGACCTCTTCTGACTTTCCAGTTCCTGGAAAGAATGTTTCATCATCGTGACGATGTAATGATATGTACAATACATGTGGGTCATCATAGAACATTTGCTGTGTACCATTGCCATGGTGAATATCCTATGTATTGGACAAATAAAAAATTTTAATGATTAATTTCTCGAATAATAATAATAAACAAGTTCTTATATAATGCATTATAAAATCTAAATGTGCTTGAAGAGCTATATAAGCCACATATAGCATATGTTTTTGTGAACCCTAGGAATACATACCCAATCTACAATCAAGACACGCTCTACAGACATCTTGAGACGCAAAATTCTGGCGGCAATAGCAACATTATTGAAGTAACAAAAACCCCTGAAAAGGAAAATGAAAAGAACAAAATCAATAGTCAATTTAATACAGGTACTTAAATGGTGATTGCTGTAATGACCTCAGCAAAAGATGACAATATATATTGACAGTAACTTAAATTGTCCATCATTGACAGCCCTTCTTTTTCCTAATTACTTTGTGAAAAAGCTCTCTACAGCATTTAAGTGCCGTAAAACAATCAGGTCAGCCGTATAGAGTAGACTTACATAGCTTGATGTGCTTCTGCGTGATGACCAGGGGGACGAACAATTGCCATTCCATTCTAAAACAAAAACAAGCCAGCAATATTGGTAAAAATTCATTCAAACAATCAACAGAAAAATCTCTTTAATGTTGTGCATACATGTACCGGTATGTACATTTCAAATTATCCCTTGATTTATCACAAGAAATGATCTCTCTCCAACTGACAGCACAAAAGCCAGCTTACTGTTTGGGAAATGTGTCAGTCATTCATCATGCAAATCTTACACACAGTTATTTACAATATTTCATTACTAACCTTTAACTCATGTGCAGCAACCTTGTTAGCTAACTCTATTACACAACCAACGGCCATTCTGGCAGCATTGGCACTGTGAATTTCATTCCATATGGTATCCCCATCAACCTAAATCATTACATCTTTGTTACCATATTGATGACTCTATTACTAATACAGACACAAGACTTAAGTAGCAATCTAAAATGCTCAAATATTTATTTTTAAAAGTGAGCCAGTAAGTGATAGGAGATTCTTGATCCAGAATGTTTACTCAATCATTAAAGTGTAAGCTGTATACTATAGATTCAAGGTAAGATAGGATGATTGTTTTGTAGATAGTTTTTGGATATTCAATATTGCATCCTGTTATGTCATCCTCTTATATACCTTTAATGGTTTCATTTAGTTGTTTAAACTATTATTTCTCATTGGCATTCAAGCACTTGCCTACAGTTCTATTAATATCAAAATTAAATCACTCACCCCCATACCACCACACGGTAGTGTGTTGAAACATTTCAGTGTTGTTATCGTTCCTAAAAATATAATTGTTTTAGTCATTTTATCAGCCATGTTAACCAAAATCATGAGCAGTGGTTTACATACCATCTTCAGCTTTGGTCCTACATTGTGTGCTTCCTCCATAGAGCATAGTATGTTGCTCACTAGTTAAAAAATATAAATAAACCACTTTAAGTGTTACTTAGTCAAAAGTTTAATAAAATGTCTAAAATGTCTAAATATGTTATTCCTTCTCATGCAATAAGAGCATATTGTCTAGGTTTTCTCCCTAGGCAGAGAGGGAGAGGCAGGATGATAAAGCCTTTCCAACTTTGTTCTATGGTGTTACAGCAGCTACAATAATGATACTATACCAACCTGTGAACAGTAAGGATCTCTGGTAAAGACGCTTTCCTTGGTCTAACACGCTGTAAGAAAAATCAAACACTATCTTAGGACAAGCAAGTTTTCACAACTAACTGTATTGTGAAAGAAATGTTGAGCAAGTCAACTTGCTAGTCAATATCATTAAATTGCTACACAACAACCAGTCACTCATCCATTTGTCAAATGTCTAGTAATTTATTGGAATTATCAATGTTTGGGATTGATTCTAAATGATATATATTATAGCACATTCGAGGGCACAAGAACTACGTGCAATAGATATCTTATTATTATCTGATGAGCCTATGCACAACATCATGATCATACATGTCTCACCTCACATATATTAGTAACACCAGTTTCTTGTAACCGAGCCCATATGCTCTGAAGTCTGCCAGGATGCTCTGGATGGGAGCTTGCTTCACCACATGAACATTGATGTTTTAACATTAGTGTATCATAAGCAATGCCTGTGCGAGTTATAGCTGAGGAGCCTTGGCTACTTCCTATATTAGAAACAAAAGCAAAACAGGATTATTAGTTCCATTGCTAAAAACTGAAAAGTAATCCAGTTATGAAGTTTCAGCTCAGAATACAAGTTCAATGGTTTTCAATAATAACAATGTTGATATCAGCCTTTGCTAATTATGGGCCAACCAGAACTTTTGAAATGTTAATGCATGTAACAATTTATTTGCTAGAAAACCAAATATCACTAACACAGTATGAGCACAAGAAGAGTTTGATGATATTTCAGGAATTACCATTGAGCTAATTTTATAAGGATTAAGGGTTTTTTGTAGGTACTAGCCTTGAGATTACCTATTAAATACAAGTGTCAACATATTTTCTGCAGAAAAACTACTTCAACTACTTTTTGACAGGTAGTCTGGACACCCAACCACCTAGTCAGTTATTCTAGACCATGTAACTATTATTAGCTAACCAAATACTATAATATTGAGCTATCAAGATTCACCAAAATAATATACAAAATAAAATACTACTAACACAGAATATTACCGGTAAATATTATTTTTTACAAGTACTTACCAACAGCTGGTAGAGACACAGCCCTAGTCAGAGGTCTGTGACCTATAGATGCACTTGGAGAAGCAACAGCAGCTAAAGGAGCATCTTGCAATTCTGCTTGGCGCAATTGCAAGAGTTGATGATGTTGAAGTAGCTGCTGGTTTATCAAATTTCTACGAGGTGAATCTTGTCTTTGTAGTTGTAATGCCAACAGTTCTTGAAATTGTTGATCAGTTAGTCCTCCAGCAGATGGAATGTCTTCGGTAGTTCGAGCTTGAACAAGTTGTTGCTCTTTTTTATGCTGTTGATATGCTCTCTCTCTTTGTAAAGCAGCTTGCTCTTGCTCTTTCTGAATCTTCTCAAAGTGCTCTTTCAAAGATGATGTAGGTTCTTTTTGTAGTTGTAACTTAGGAAATGCTTGTTTCCCAAGCTGCTGCATGAGTAGTTCTTGTTGTAGAATCTGTAAATATGCAGGCGATTGTTTTTGCTGTTGTAAGAATTGAAGATGTTGTTGTTGTTGTTGCTGTAGGATTTCCTGGTTTTGTTTCAAAATTTGCTGTTGCTGTTGTGTTTTTGATAACGAATAGCCAGGAGCTGAAAGGGTCTGTCTTAGAGGTCTGTGAAGTGATGTTGGTGGTAAGCTTGCTTTGGGTATTGATAGTAGATTGTTTTGAGAAGGAGGAGAACCCTGTCCTGAGAACATGGAATGTGCTCCTCCACTCAAGAGAGTATTGGAGTTTATTGTAGATGGTAAGTTCATGATCTTCATTTGAGCTTTTGCCAGAGCAATATTATTGAGCTGTGCACGTTTTAATGCAGCCGCATTTAAACTACTATTGTCCTCTTCTTCCATATTTTCATAATCATTATGAAACTGGTTTTGAAGTTCAAAATCACTACGTGGATGATGGACCATATAACGGTTTCTTATTAGCTGGTTGATATGTGACCTATCTATGTTGGCAGATAAACGTGGTATTGCTTGAAGATTTGGAAGACTGTGTCCAAAAGATGAGCCAGGTGTTCCCAGTGGTGAGGTTCTCTACAAAATAAGTAACTTTATTTAGAAAACAGTTTTTTTCTTTTTTGGATGCCATAATGCAGTATTGAATACGCAAATGCATATTATTTTAACTTATATTTAAAATTTATCATTTTTTAATGTAAGTGGATCTGAGAAAAAGAAAGAAAAAAATAATTAATTTGTTTACCTCTCTACCAGGGGATGCTGACATACATAGTGTTGGGGATCCTGGATTTGATCTATCAAGAGTTTCGTTACCAGTTGTTTCCACTGAAATTAACATGTAATGATAATATTAATAATCATTATGCTGTGAATCAACATTGGTACAAACAATGTCCAATCCCAATATTAACCCTTTCACCAATCATCTACTGTTGTAATCCTCTCCCAGAACGTGGGAAAACCAGCAAAGGAAAAATATCACTTTTTTCCATTTTTTGTGTTAAAAAAATAAAATTAATTATGAGACAATTCCTGTGTGTATTATTGAACAACTATCATGTGCACTTGCTAGATAACTCATATACTACCATAAATCCCATTGCAGACAGAATAACTAGTTATATTCGCCACAGTGTATTCCCTGAAAACAGGGAAAGTTTGTCCCAAATGCATTTACATTATCCCTGTTTTCAGGGATAGAGTGGTGAAAGGGTTAAAGCTGTTCTAATAGCAAGACTTACATGTTTGACTTCTATGTAGTTTATTCCCAATCCTATCTCTTGGTCTTTGTAACAAAGGACTTCCTATAGCTCTGTGTTCTGCAACTTTTGCTTTTAAACGTGACTTGACTTTAAGGTTGGGCTCAGAAGCTATTTTAAAAAACAATGTGTTAGAAAATAAACATCAAAGAAATGTTGTTTGGAAAGAATGTTCAACAAACAATTCTCCAAAATAGAAAATAAACAATAATTTCAATGCAGAGATTGTTAGATTTTAGTTCAATCAAATTAAGTGCTCCAGCTTATTTGCCATCATGAGAATCCATGAATCTTGGCTGTAATGATACCCAAACAAAACAATATGTCTGTCTAGTAATGTTATCTACATGTATTTTGGTCTTAACAACTATAAATTGGCATTTTGTGAATAGTATTTATATTTCTGTCTAACATCCACGTGATGTGCATTACAACCCAGCAATGTGAATATCAAACCAATCACATGTAATATTTCTGAAATGCTAAATTGAAATTTAAAGCTCTAGAATAGACACACACCTGTTTTTCTCAATGGAAAGTGACTTGGATCAAGATGAGACCCTAAAGGGGCAAGATCATCACGCTCTTTTTCCAAATTTTGACTCCTGTAAAGAAACATGAATAAAACATAATGTACAATATTATCATACTAAAATAACACTGAAGGAAGCATGACATAAACAAACATAAAAACAGAATTATTCAGACTAAGAAACAAACATGAAGGACAAAATATCATTTTTTAAATGTATTTTTTATTATGGTCTCAATCACTTGAATTCTCTCTGCAGGTGTTTGCAGTTTGTACAAAGTCATTAAGTGCTAGGTTGAAACTATTACAGACTATTATTATTACAGATTATTATAAAGGGATGCAAGGGTGACCCAGCAGTGAAAGCACTGGTCTGTGGTCCCGGTTCAATTCCCAGATGGGCAATCACATGTGACTGGAATTTTTTGTCTATTTTCTCACTTGCTTAAAGGGATTTTCTTCTGGTTCTCCAGTTTTCCCCCCTCATTAAAAACGACACGTTATGATCTAGCTGTGCTGTGCGATTAATAAGTTAGTTTTGTGTTGTAATTGTGTAATTGCCCTTGTAATAACATCGCCCTTGTACAACCAATTCAATCACATTGAGCTGCGTCCGGCACAATTCAGCTTCAAGCTTTGATGAGCACCCACCAATTTATTCATTTTGATTTTATCTTACCCGTATATCTCCAGTTGATAAATTAATAAGATATTAAAATTTTTTTAAAAGTACCAATTCATTTCAATTAACACCAAGAGTTATTTTTTTCTTCAGACCTCTTGCTAAGTTTACATATCTTTCTGTGAATTTAGTCTACACTGAAGTTATATTATCATTAAAACTGTTTGATTTTCAAAAGCAAGTAAACGACTGGAATTACAAAATACAAAAAGACATTGCACAACAGAAAATCATAGACTCACCAGTTCTTGAATGCTGTATCATTGGTTAGTGATGCTACAGCCTGTTCTCGCTGCTTTTTATTCAGTACAAAGTCCTTTAATGTTTTCTTGACGTCAACAGATGTAACTAGAACAATACAGTCTAATTAACAACAGACATATCACAATAACACTATAATTACTATGATGTATGATCCTAACACATGACAAAAATATACTGCAATGAACTTAATGAATTGAGTTGTGATAACTAGATATTCAATAGCATCGAAAGGTTTTGAGTATTTGTATTCATTATCCATTGAAGAAAAATCAAGCAGGTTTCAGTTGGCTCCTGCAAGGCCTGCAGAGAGACAAGCTGTATTATGATTTAGACAAGGTAATTTTTAATCAGAGTAAATGAAGTTTATTTACATTGGAGAAGATCTAGTAGACTAGCATAATTTTCTAGATGAACATCATTACTAGGCATTTTACTATTGATATACACCAAGGTAGGTACTAGCAAATTCAACTAGAAGTAAAATACATGAGACTGAACATTTTAAAGTCTTGACTAGTACTGCAAATGGGAAATTAATACCTGTTACAAGTTCTGTAACTTATTTGTAAAATATTTTACAATAAACTTGAAAATATGCCATGAGCATGCATTCACCTTAGGCCTGGTGTTTCTGTAATAAATTCATTTTGCAGTCTTGATTTTTTGATAAGCAAAATATGATGTATACCGGCATTAGTTGTGTTTAAGAAGCAGTGTACAGAATTTGACTTTAATTTGAAAATGTGTCTGAAATTCAGATAAAGCAAGAAATAGTAATGATGCTATCTGACTAGTACCTTAAACAATGTATAAACCTTTTGCTTTCTACTCAATTCCAATGAATTTCATACTTACACTCTTGTTGTGAATGTGTTGTAGTAGCTGAAGGTCTTTGTTGAGATGAGTTAGTCTCTTCAGAAGGTAATAACTGTTTATCTTGACTAGCTTCTTCTTGGTCCATTAAGACTTCTTCTTCCTTAGGTTCATCCTCTGGCTCAACCTAAACACACAAACCAAATTGTATTCCATATCTACAGTAATCCAATAATTCATTTTTGTTGCTTTATATATTGTATCATACATGGATATAAAATATTTACATTGAAATATAACTAGCAATAATCGTTTCAAGGTATTTGTGTTAAAGGCAGCAACATCTTTTATCTATTTTTAAATGATAACAGTTAAGACCACCCAAACCCAATTCAAAACTTTCATTATATTTTGGCTTTTCTGTGGCACTTATAAAAATTGGTTTTAGAACATGCCAGCTCGCTTCCACAGTTCACAGAATGAATCAAAATACACTTTTTTCATGAAACTTTTAATCAAAAATATCTAAATGTGTTGCTGTCAATCATTATTTTGTTCAAGCAAATCTTAAATCTTAAATCAACTGATTAACAGGTTAGCTCAGTTGGGAGAGCGTTGGCTGTTAACCGGGAGGCTGTGGGTTCGAACCCTCAGCCTGACCATCACTCAGGGTCTTAATAATTGAGGAGAATGTTCTTCGATTTATAATTGTTAGGCTTTGCGTCTTTGCCGTCTCGCCACTTCACATTAACCAATAATTACCAGGGGGATGTAAAAGAACGACTGAGGACGCAGGTACGACCATCCTCGGTGATAGGCTTACACTAATACATACTAACTACTAATTAGTGCATTTGATTATATATATATAGATATTTGCACCATATAAGCATTAAATTAACTAACTTAACTAACTAAAAATTTTTAATTCAATAAAAAATGTGCTTGGTAGGTTTTTTTACATGCAGTTTTTGGATGTGTAGGAGCAAAAGAGTCAGTATCATCAAGTTTGAGTCATTACTACATATTAGCAAAAGCTCATTTCAACTGTTTGTTTCTAACATGTTTTCAATTTTGGAAAGGAGAAGCTAAGGGGAAGCTATGTTACACAAAATGGACCTCACATTGTTTACACGACACATGCATGACTAATCCTTGCTGTTGTTGCAATCTGGTGCCCTTTGTGTGAATTCTAATACCATGACAATCTTCTTTTTTCTAATATTTAAATACCCTTACTAACAATGAACTTCAAGTGACAGAATTTATGAAAACAAATCATTGACTGGGTTTTGTTTTGGTTCACTTTATTCTAAATTTGATTATAAAATTTGTCTTCTAGTCCAGAGAGCTTTTAATGAACTGCTAAAAATAAACAATATATTAAAGTTTTCTATGGTCTATTAGTTTGTTGCAATATTGGAGTTGCTATTATTGTGGTAGTTGAGAACACCTGATCATTGTGAGAGACAGTACACGTTTTTGCTCTTAAAAAAATTGTGTGACAAAGATATCCCAGAGCTCACTTAATCAGAATATGTTATGCAATGAGATGCAAATTGCAAAAGACATTAGCTGTCTCTGAAGCTCATCTTTGGAACAAAGAAACATAAAATCATTGGATTTATTCAAGATAACACATTTGCGATTTTTTTTGAAACACTTAAAGATATTATGTAGCTCAATAAAAAAAGCAACTATTATAATTATTATAATTATTTAATTCTAATTGCCTCAGAAATGGGACATCCTTGGTACATAATCTTTTCAAAGGTACAAATTCAAATGTTGTAGCACAAATTTATTTGATAACTTGTTATTTACAAAATCAGATGTGTGTTTAACTTACTTTTATTTTTGGCTTTATAGGTGCTTGCTTGTCCTGTTGCATTGGATTCTTGACATTTTCACCAAATGGTTTATGCTTGTGATGGCCATTAAGTTCTTGGTTTTGTAGTGCTTGCCTGTATTTGAGTAGTTCTTGCTGTTGTAGAAAGTAATGCTGTGGGTTGTAGTAGATGTAATGAGGATGATGTTGCATTTGCTGTTCTTGTTGTTTCATCTGTAATAATGCAAGTTGTTCTGGAGATATACTGTATATATTGGTGCTTTCTTGGGGTGCAGTGTAGTGATCATCCATGTCCATGCCTGAGTAAAAAAATACAGATATACACCTACATTATAAAAGTATTCTTGATTGGTTAAGATAAGCAAAACAGGAAACGTAATTTAAACAATAGATTTAAAACATTTATTAAATATCAAATAAACAAATATCTTATTACTTACAGTAAGTACTGAAACATGTGGAAAACACATTAAAGTATTTTAGTATAAATATAGTGTAAAGACGATGGATGTATAAGCAGAAGTTACTAGTTATTGCAGTATTAGTAAATGTACACAATAGCATCAGCCAAGGTCAAATTATTAAAATGATATTACACACAAAATAATATTCTCTTACAAATTCTAAAGGGCATCAAGAAACTTTGTCAGAGCATCATGTTAAGTACTTGTGTTGTAGATTTGAGAGTACAAGTTGAGAGTGGAGAGAGACAAATGTTTACAGTTCTTACCGTGTGCTACATAATACTGCCTTAGATATTGACTAGGTATTGGCATAACAGGAAGAGAACCAGTTACTGTTCTGCTACCTGGGGATTCTTGAAATGTCAAACAATAGGAAACATTAAAAAATAGAAGTAAAAGGAAAAATACTTCACTACTATTGTTCTAGGCTTTGTCTTACTAATGAGCAGAACATATCAAAATTCAGAATAAAATAATTTGAATGAAATTTGAATCTGCTTAACACCTTTCTTTATATTAACAATGCAAAGCAATGTTTACATAATTTTATTCTAGTGAAGTATCTATTCAGTCAATAGCTCTTTAAAATATTATTGAATACCAGCATACAATCCTAAGACAATGAATTTTTTCTCCTTATTTTTTACCTTTTCAATAAGCTTTAAAATTGAAACTAATACAAAATGTTATAATAATTAACATGAGGTGTGGAAAACCTCTTTGATAAAATTCTTTCTCATGAACCATGCAACCCATTGAGATAATTTTCCATAATTTATTTAACAAGTTCATCAGAATTGATCACAAATGCAATTTTCAGTATCTAAAAAATATAAATATCCACACATATTTAAAATATATATATATACTTGTAAATAATAAAATAATGCAATTAAACTTGAAAATAATAAAATGTAATTAAACTTATCAGCATAAAACTAGGAATTTATATGTTTTCAGCTTATTTCAGAGTGATCATTGGAATCTATTCTTTTGATCTCCAAGCAGGGTGTCTCAATATATATAGTGTATATAAAAACAAATCAATGAAATGCACAATATGATAACAAATTTATAAAATAATTGTGACAGCTTGGGCATCCCATGATGAGAATATCAAACAAGCTATCATAATTTTAATGTAAGAGAGCATTGTCACTGCCAGATTTTGTTACTACTAATAATAATAACATTACAACAATATGCAGAAACTATGGGCCATCAAGTATTTAAGTTAAGTTTAGAATGACAGAGAGTGCTGTACACTTGTATGTGCAACACTTTATTATTCACACATATAAAAAATGCAGGTGAAATCAACCTTTCAAAGACAAAGCAACACACTTGGATTGCATGTTTAGTTATATCTTTCAGTCTTGTTGACATCCACAATAGCAGTATAAGACAAGAAACATTGTTACCCATGCCCGGGCCCTCCTGCAATATTGAACATGAGCGACAGAGCTATTTTGACTACAAACAGTTCCAACAAAACGAGAACTCAAAGTAATTGAAATGAACTCAAATGATGCTCAAATGATCACAAATGTATTCAAAGAAACTCCAAAGAATATTTCTAACTCTTTACATAGCGGAAAACAACTTAAAGTGGATATAACCCTCAACATGAAATTAAATGAGGTACAGCATATTATTTTTATGGGTATTTGAAAAAAAGTTATTAACTGCAAAAGGTAGAACTTTTAATTAGGCAAAGCACTTTGAATCAGGTCGTCTGAGGTTTGTTTTGGGGCACTTGATATTACGTTTCTAGCAGAAATAAC
This sequence comes from Diadumene lineata, assembly GCA_918843875.1. Lineage (NCBI taxonomy): Eukaryota > Metazoa > Cnidaria > Anthozoa > Actiniaria > Diadumenidae > Diadumene > Diadumene lineata. The sequence goes on along the minus strand of OU974069.1, from coordinate 21,479,869 downwards.
ATCACCTCATCCATGGAAGATGTGCATTGAGCAATATCCACATTTTATTAACTGATCAGTTTATGACCATAGACTGTAATGAAGCGTGTCCAAATTTCAACTCAAACACAAACCGGAAAAATGTAAACCAGAAAAAATGAAAAGCAGATATAGCTCAATGTGCATGTTGCATGTATGTCATTTCTGCTAGAAACACACCATGCCCACAAAACACAGGGAAAAAAAGCGGAAAACTATAATCAGGGATGGTGGTATAACGCGATTATGCGATTTCGCATAATCGGTCTAAAATCGCATAATCCGCGTAATCGCGAAAAAATCGCATAATAAGCCAAAATGTTCACAATTTTGAGTAAAAAACAAGCAAAATATCGTTACTTCGTGAAAAAAAATAAGAAAAGAAAGGTTTTATTTTGTAAACAAATCTCGAGAACAGCCTTAAAAACTCCACAAAAACAAGCCAGACTCTCGCGATTGTTCGCTTTACGAAAATGCTTTCATATGCCAAAAATTACACACTTTGAATTGCAGGACAAGTTAAATATCAATAATATTAAAAAAAAAAAAATAAGAGTACATAGGTTTTCTGTGTAAAAAACTTGAAAAAAACATGAAAAACCCCATAGCACAATCGACACTCGTGCGATTTAACGTTTATCAACAAGGCGTCATTCGTAATGGCAGAGCGTAGACTAGAACTAGTTTTGTTTTAGCGGCAATTTTAATTGGTTGAAATGATCCAATGAGCTTTGCTGTTATATATCAGAACAATTACATGTGCTTAATTACAATAAATTATTCCAGATTTATGCTTGATTATTCTATTGTAAGATGGATAAATTTTTATTTATGGGCCATGCAGTATTATGGGATTCAGCCCATTCACATTTCCTGACGTACCAGAAGTAGAGCAAGTATACCAGTATTTAAAGAAAAGTAGAAAATAGGGTGTTATGTAATAGTTATGTAATAAATATGACTGACTGGCTAAAAACTAGACTACACAAAATAAATTTAGCATGATTGAGAACTATTTGAACTTTTTGAACTAGTACTGAGTAAGGCTATTTTTTATAAATCAGTATGAAACAGTTACGGTAATGTTATTTTACAGTTCATGTTATTTTTCAAAATTGAATACTTGAACACAGCTTTGCAAGTATGTGCATGTTTCTTTTGGAGTCGTAATCATAAACTGAGAAATACTGTTTGTTTTTTGTTTGCCTAAATATTTATATTTAGAAAACCTTTCAGTTAATTAAGGTACTAATGAAAACCTCTCTCAGGACAATGTCTATAGATGGTACAAAGCTTTATATTGTTATTAAAGAGGTTATGCTGTCAGATCTGTATATTAATAAATAATTAATATGTTTTTCATGTTTTCATTTGACTTAAAAAATATTCTAAACTTAAAATGCTCACAAAATGGTTTTATACAGTTTTCTTTAATATTGCATAACGTTTTGCAATATTGTGCAATTTTTCCGCATAATCAACACTTTTTCCCGCATAATCAATGATTTTTTCCGCATAATTTTATCAGAAATTCCGCATAATTTTGATTTTTTTTCCGCATCATACCACCATCCCTGTATAATTATTTAATTTTCATTGGCAATATTTACAACATTTTTATTAGAAAATGCTCAAAATATATGTATTCAAATTTCAATGCTAAGAAATATGTTCAAATAACAAACAAGAGTTTCCACACACGAGATAGCTGAACCCATTTGCAAAACCAACTCAAGGCAAACAACACTTAAAAAAAGTTCTGACCAACTGTAAAACTCAACACCTAAAAAGATAAGAGAAACACTAACCTAACTTTTAAAAATGTAGTCATGAATTCATATCTAGAAAAAACTTAACTCTTTATAACATTTTGACATATCTGAAACATTTTAGTTTTCTTCATTGTTCATCTCTTTATAGATAGCCATCTTCAAAAGTATAAGGAAATATGGAAATATCTTTTTACAGATAAATAAATAAATAAATAAAAACAAATGAAATAATAAATAAACAAACAACTAAATAAAATATTAGTGTCACCAGCATCTGCTAATGGCCAACAAAAATAAGAAACAAAATGGTCAACTTAACACCCTAATAGAAACAGAAGATGTCAAATGTAAATTACTTATTTTCTGAATTTACAATATTTCTGTATTGGATACCCACATAATGTCAGTCATATGCTGGGTTGATTACATGAATATAAATACAATATATGTCATGTCTGATGGAAATGAACACAATAATAATCCTTGCTTGACTGACCAAAAACTTACAAAATAGTCTATTTGAAATGAATCATTACAGAAAATAACAATAACCATCTTTTTGTTTTGTTGTCAGTGTTCACATGAATCTGAAGGCTTCACTGCATTTATGGATCTTAATCAAAGCTATTTTCAGCCATTCATTTACATATTAGGCTGTCAATAACAGTAGGACTAATGTTTGTTTACGTAATGTTCCAACTGATAACAGTTCATTTTGTGGAATTATCAAATCTCAGTAATGTTCCATTGTATGCAGTGAAATGGAATATATAGAATGTTAAATCAGCTTATAAGTTAATTTCCAATAAGGATGTACACTATACCTAAAGTGCTTATAAGATTTTCTACAAACTGACATTGATGTGCACTTACAGGCTTTTTCCTATTTTAAGAATAAAAATCAAATTCATGTCATACTTGCAGATGTAATATGTCAAGGAGAGCAAATTTACTTATCTTTTTGAATGAGGATAAAAACAAACAAATAATGACAGAGCTTGGCATAAAAAGATGAACATGAAATCTTTGTGATAAATCTATAAGATATTTGTTTAAATAATGACAATTACTTTTTCCTTTGCCATGAAACTCAGTTTAAAGCTTTCAGGGTTTTTTTTTCTTGAGTTTATTTTGTCAAATCACAGTGAACATAGCAAAGTAAAAGCACAAGTAATATTGCCAAATGCCAAATAAAGTAAGTTAGTTCTGTAATAAAGAATAATAAAATGGTTATTTGTGCTTTAGTTATGAAATGTCTTCTCTTTTCTACAAAAGCACTCAGTTTTCTTATGTTTGTCCCTTTTTTGTCATCAAAATAAATCCCCTCAACCAATAATATTGTTACTTATATTAATCCTACTTTGATAACTTAATAGTAACTTAATACCCATGTAATGTACATGAAGAACTCCAGTTTATTATGGTCATTCCTTATTTGTATTTATTATAGAAGAACATCATCGTCATTGTCATATAGCATGCTAAATATTGACCATGTATGCTAAAATCATTATTTTCACACTTTTCAGATTCAGGCAGCACACTCATATCTTGTTTTGTTTGCACACAAGAATACATTTTTAGTGATCCTCTGATGACAATCAAATTACAGGTGAAGTCTATTTATAATAGCTGCTCAATTAACTTGCTAAAACAACCTAAATCATGCAAATCTTAAAATGGCACAGGAAAAATATCCAATATCTGATAGAGAGGGATAATGCAATAAGAAAACACCTTCAGTAAAACTAGTCATTGACCTTGGATTATGGAGGTCTATTGTACATTTTGCAGTTTCATATATTTCAAACAAAAAACATTAGAATAAATATATTGGATTAAGTTTAAATTTGCACATGGCATAACAGTGTTGATCCATGTGTGTTCTGTATGATTTGCAAGTGCCGAGTAGCAAACATTTCCTAGAAGGTTGCTTTCGAAATCAGAAATGCATGCCACTTTTGATGAATTCTACCAACGTTCAAAAATTTTGGAAGTCTTGGAAGAAAAAAAAATCAGGATGGATAACTACATGTGTACGTATATCCCAAACTTGCAAATTTTGGAGTGTGCAACTGCGATTCAACGGAACCGAGTCTAAAGGCATAATTTTATGAGACTCAAACCACAAACAGTGCTTGAACTGTTCAACCATTTTACCTTCCATTCCTCCAACAGTATAAACAGACGGATCAGATGTGATGTTATGTTAATTCTGACCTGTGTTGAACCATTATTTTTATCGATTTAACAACGGTGAAAATGTAGTTTCGATCTCTGCAATATTTAGAAGTTCTATCTTTATCCTTTCGATTTTTAATCTGAGCCTGAATATATTTAAATCTTGTTTGAATCAAATTTTCGAATGTTTGCTGGGATCGATGTTTCAATATGGATATTTTTAGTACAGTATACAAGTATAGAAATATATTTGCAGAGAAACCACTTCTACCATTGCTTTTCTTACCGAAAATCCACGGGAACGAATTAGGTTTAAATTAGGATCAATTTTGGCCAAGCCGCTCGGAAGCGTTGTGTACCGTGAATGAGAGTTGAGCTTCGATGTCGTGCTCACAGTAAATACTTGCTTACAGATGGTACCTTACAGGCTGGAATTCGTCACTAAAAAAGGAACACCAACATAGGAAACTACCGCAAAACATGTCAGCAATAAAACACCAAAAAATGACAACCGAATGTGTTTTTATTGGAAGTGATCGATGTTCAATGGCACTTTCACACGGCCTTGAATCACCAACTATAAAATGAACCGACTAAATGAAATACGTTCTTGCTAGTCCAAAAAAGAAAATGCAGCGCTTATTTCGATTTGTCGTCCCATTCTCTCGAAGAAAATCGGTTTCAACTGTTATTAAAGACCGACTGTAGCAGTGCTAAAACCGCATCGGCATTATGAGATAAGTTTTGCTTGAACCGGTTAGCGGTGTCGTGAAGGTAGAGGTGACTAATGTCAGACAAGTACATGGAGCTTTGCTGGAACAACTACGGTTTGTACAAATTATAACTACCCGCCCAAATCAATCATATTGAAACTCTTATGACGATAAACAAGCTAAGCGCACATGTTAGCCTGCACATAAAACATTTCCTACCTGAATCATCAGCATCCATTGGACGCGTGAGTGATCATCACATAGCAGTTGAGGTGGAACTGCTCGAGCCTTCTCAAACACCGAACACTTCGAATGTCCTGAGGAATATACTGCGGCTCACAAACGACTATATCCCAAACTAAAAAGAAACAAGCAAACAAAAGATATTGGCTAAGCGATACAAAACGAAAAAAAGTTTCAGACGACGAAAACAAAGCTGAAAGTAATGTGAGAATACGACCAATACACTGAATGGGTTCGATTTGGTTCATTCGGTAGTCAGTAATGGATTGACATGAATAAAAATTTCAACTCAAACACTTCTTTAAGCAAGAAATTAGGAAACAAAAACATGAACAACCACGTACCAAGGTTATATGTTTTAATGTTTACCTGAACTGTGCTGTTAGGATGGTCAAAACTTTTCTTGAACGGCGATTAGTCGTATAAAAACACAACCAGTTGACAAACCAGCGTCTTGAGCACAACATAAGAGTTCGGAAAGGAACTATATCACGTGACTTCGCAAGCCAATCACGAAACATCGAAGGCAACTTCGCTGCAGCTTATCATTTTTTTCCGTGCTATATTTAGATTCTGTGTTCTTCCAACAAAACATGAATTTCATCGCTGCAAAATTGTTATTTTTTAACTCGAAGATTATAATATTTTTTTGCATTCCCTACTTTCACGTAATGATTTTGGACACCTGGATCACGATGTGAAAAGCTAATTTTAAACAATTCATTTTTCATCATTAAATTATCATGCAGCACCACTGTATATTCGCAAAAACTGGTGACGTCAATCGACGTCAATGGTTCTGACTTGACGTCATAAGCTGACTTGGAAATATAAAAGTATTCGAACTGGAATTGTGAAAAACAAAGAGAAAAAGGGGAAGATGGTCTAAAACAACTGATAAAACGTGATCAGCTTTAACTACAATTATTGCAAAAAGTAGGAATTACATAACTCCGCAAAACGAGCGCATTTTATGAGGTTTGTGCATGATCAAAAATGGTCATAAATGGTAAAATCAATTCCAATGTCACTAGAATGAAACTGCTCATAGAGGATAATTGTAAGAGACGAAGAGTCATTAGAACATGAAATGACAATGGTACATTGTCTCCTTAGTAACATCGTTACAACCATCATCACGTTAGAAACCAACCAAAGACAAAAATAACAACATGCATACCACCCCCAAAGAGGCCCTTAAGGTGTCAATCTAAGCAGTAAGAAGGTCGCTTGTTGAAAACACTTCTCTAAATAATCATATCTTTCGAATTTTCAGCGTTATGAACATCCTTTTGTAATGTGTATAACGATAAATAACAACTCCGATCATCTCTTAATTCGGAAAAGACGAAGTATGGATCTTACAATTCATGATTTTATTTAATCAAATAATGACTGACAATGTTTGGTAATCCTGTATAAATAAATGAAGTTAAAAATTATTAATAAGCAAAAACATCGCCTTGCTTTTTTTAACAAATGTGTGTTTTTGTTTTATTTCATGTTCATTTAATATTTTGATAGCCTGATCTTTTCATAATGCGCGACAAAAATTAGTAGTCGATAACAATTTTGTTCTAAAAATATAAAAACGAACCGCAGGCTAATTGAAAATAAATGAATGACAAATTAAAAGGAAGATTATACACAAAAGGATACTTGTATGGAAAAAGTCATTTCATTTGAATTTTAAGAGTTTGTGAAAGATGACTTAGACTGGTTCTTAGCTGCTCCTTTTGATTCTTCAAGTGGGCTTCGATTTGTAGAACATCATTAAGCATTGGGTCCACACGCGACGGAAAAAATGACTCAAAGGCTTCGCTTTCCCTATATTATGAAATAGACATACTCAAGATTATAAATCATTTTACTTCAAAAAGTAATCTCAAGTAATGATTCTTACGTGAAAGGAGGTTTCCACTTGAGTAAATGCATCTGTGCCTCTTTGACTTCATCTATATTGACAAAAATGCATGATAAAGTAGAATTCACCTGCTGCTACTACGGCTTCCGTACATTGAATAATATCAAATTAGCAGAATTTGTGATTGCAGAATCTTACAGGGTTTATGAAAGGCTGCTCTAATTTACTAATATTTGTATTCTCTTTATCTTTCAGGTACTCTTTCTCTTTGACTCTCAAAGCCAACGTTAGACGTGACAAACTCAAAAATCACTGTCAAACTGAAATAGTTCTTCTCCAGGAAATCTTCTAAAATAATCTTGAGATCAAAAGCTAAAAAAGGCACGCGCGTCATGGATATTCCAGATCACGTCGTGTTTATAGTTTTCAGAGGGGAGACATAAACACACCTTGTAGAGTTGTTTCTATTAGAGTTGTTCCTTTCTTGTTCCCTGACATAGATATTCCCTCCTGACAATGACCCTCTGACCCTGGATATCAAAGAGAAATTTATGACTCATTAGCACCAAACTCGAGTACTAGTGTGACGGTCTATTTGTAATATTTCTCATAAAATTGATTTAATGTAAATGATTGCGTAGATGCTTAAGTGATGCGACAGTGAAGTGTTCTTACATGTTATTATAGTCTGAAAACAAGCACAGTGGCAGAATGGTTTGAATAAGAAAGTACCGTCAACTTTTTTTTTTTTTTTTTTTTTTGAAGCCAAGATTTTCAGAACTAAGGAAAAATCAGGTATGTTTAAGGGGAGTACCGAGAATCACAAATGAGTTTTTGACTTTCACTGAATGTTCGTCGGAATTTTTGAAAAATACCCCTAAATGATACCGAACGTTTTTCAAAAGGGCGTGGCTTCACAAATTTTTATCCCTCAAAGACACCAAAAGCATGAGTTTTAGTACTCAGTGAATGGATGGGATAATGAGCATTTGGATTTCATATTTTAAATCCTAAAAGATATTGCTGGTTGAAAATGCACAGCCGATGAAAATGCATGTATATTGAGATCAGCGCAATATAAGTTAATAAATATTATTAATATGGACATTTTTATTTGAATTGTGCTATGTTAATGTTTCAGCTTTGCGCGGGTTAACGTAGGCTAAGCTGTGCCTGCTTTCTTCATTTTACAATCATTTTCTTAGAGATTCAAGTAGCAAATTGTAAATTACCTACAAGAAGTGAGATTTACCATTATAATTGGAAAAACAAAATAAATTTTTCATTATTAGTATCATTGTTATTATTTATATATATTATTACAGGGACTGTCTAAGTCCGCTTCTGTTTAATATGTGTTTTAATACTTTTATTCAACACATAAAGGCAGTCAAATATCAACAGTTTCGATTCATTTCTCACTCAACTTTTTCTTTTTCTTAACCCAATTCACCATTTGGCATTAAAAAGAATTTCTTAAAATCACTGCAACTTCTCCCTAAACTCTTAATTAACAACGATATGGTTTCTTGTGCGAAATTAAGTCACTCTTTTTGCTACCTAGGAAGGCACTTTGAAATGTCGAGCAAAAAACATAAATCTGAAACTATTACTTCTTTCGAAAAATTAATGTCCGAATTTGACCAAAAGACTTTGCACCCCAAAAAATAAACTTCTCCTTTACAACCGATATGTCTTATCAAAGGTTTCTTGGCACTTCACTGTTGCAGATTTACCCAAGACTTCACAATTCGGTACTTCAACACTTTACCTACACGGAAAAATCTAGCCAAGTTGGTCTTTCACCATCCTCAGACTGTACCTTATGCCTTCAACCTGAATCTCTTCTCCATGTAATTGCTGCATGTAACTCATATCTTGAACAAGGTCGGTTCACTTGGAGACACGACCCTGTCCTTCTCACCAAAACATTTCAGTTCATATTGTAGAAGTGTCACTGTATGTCGACCTATCTAATTTCAAGAGTCCGTAAACAATTACTGGTGATGAGATCTATTGCTATCTACTAAAAGTGATGAGTGCCTGTACATACTTGAACTAACAGTGGGTTATAAATGAAATCCACAAAAAAACATTACTCGTAAAAAAGCCAAATATAAAGTCTGTACATAGCTTGAAAAGTCATGATAAAATGTACTAAAGTAAATCTGTCAATCAGTGCGCTTGGTGTATTCGCTAATTAACGATTTTGCTAATTTTTGTTAACATGTTAGAAGATCTTGATTTTAATAACAACGAACGACTCTACATAATTAGAGAGTTAATGAACAAAGAATGGAACAATCCCGAGCTACTGCAGTAATAAGGATTTATTTACTTATTTATTTATTTATTTATTCATTCATTCATTTATTTATTTATTTATCACTTATTTATCTATTTATCCCTCGTAGTGTGATACACAACATATAATCATTTTTGTCATATTTTGTAATCGATTCACAAGTAGCCAATTACAAACTACCTATTATTAGTGAGATTTACGATTGTGCTTATGGACTTATGGTAAAAGCTCAATAAATTTCCCATTTTTATCATTATCATTAATTTTATTATCATTATTGGTTTCTGCTCCTAATTGCATAACAATTTGAGATGACATAGATCATCTTGTTTTAAGTTTATTTGAAGAGAATAATAGGTTGACCAAGTTCCTCATGCAACATCTTGCTAGTGCTCAATTAAGTTACCATTATTCATTTGATTCGGTCCATTGTTCTTGAATGCTTGAGTTAAAGTATCTTCATTCAAGGACGCCACGCCCTTTTCCTGGAACAATATTATACTTCGTGAATTATGTATGTCATTTAGTAGCAATAAATGTGCCACTAGAAATGTTTCTGACAGCAACTGGTACCTGCATGAAGACCGCGCCCTTTTGAATACAGTCGCAAATCATATTAGCGCACGTCCGTGTACTCCGGACCCCAGCATACAGACAAACAGACAAAAGAATAAGAAAAATCTTTTCAATTAAGTAAAAGAGCTGAAGAAATCCGGAAAAATAAAACGAGCAAAACCAAAATTTACATCAGCTTTTACTTGTGTATAAACTGAACAATGGTACCTCATAAGAGCAAAAATTACATTGCATGTTGCTAAAGTAAAAGGCAGATCGGACCATTCGGATATATAAACATATATATAAATGTATATATATATATATATTTGTTGTTGGCTGGGGGGGGGGGGGAGGATGCAATTTTATACGCGTGGGAATTTTCTTCTGGGTCATACCTTAGTAGCGCAAATTCTCATCTTACACATTTATTTTTGTTTGGTGCTTTTGCTTTGCACCATTTTTTTTTTTTCTGTTTGAGTTTTTTTTTGGTTACTTGTCCACCCACCTCCCCTCCCTATTGATTTCATTTTAAAACGACATTTTATGCTTCAAAATAAAATAGACTTACATTATTTGTTTCTGTTATTTTTGTTTTCTTTATAGCTGCTGGTTCCGCAACTGAATGAGAAAGATCGTGTTTTACCAAATCATCAATTTTCGGTGTTTTTTCTTTACCACGCTTTCTTGTCTCAAAAGGCCCTTTTGTGTTTTCGTGACTAAAGCCATCAAAATGACCTCCAAAATCCTCTTCAAAAGTTGACATCATCATGTCTTGATAGCTTTCTCAAATCGCTTTCTCCAGTTCGGCTGAAAAGTGAATAAAGTTAATGGAAAAGGGTAAGAAAATAATGATAAAGATTTTGAGGTGAAAACAGAAAAGAGTTATCAATTTTCCCAAGTTGGTGGTTGAGTTCCTTTGTTGATTGAGATATTCATTTAGACTTTTTTGCGATTGAAATTAATTACAATGAGTAAATAAGTTTAAAATTGGTGAAAATAACTTAATTAAAGACAACATTTTATAAGCAACTATTAAACATGGCTTAGTTCGTAGCCTCGATCGTATAACTTATTAAACTAACCTGAAGACTGAGAAATTGGTAGTTTAAATTTCGTCGCCTGATCTGACAAGGCTCATGGGCTAATTTCTATGGCTTTCCGTTCAGAGCAATTATTTAAAGTTATTTCTCTCAGTAAAATCAAGATAGTTTTTTTGACAGTTTTTTTAAGAAACCTCAATTATCAAAGTTGAAGTGGGTGCTGTTGCGGACGCGTCGCAATGATACAGACAAAAATGGCGCCAACATTTTCCCGCCAAAACTAAAAGAAGAACTATCAGATATAAAAACCAATCAAAACGAATTAACGAGCAAACCGCTATGTGTAAGTCAACAAAGCAAAAGCCGAATCGAGGTAATAGTTTTTTTTAAATTAAAATCACATAATGTAAATATTTTTTCCGCAGTAATAGTCAAGGAAACTTTCCTGATGATTGTCGAATGTACTGCTCAAGTAGCACGAGCCGGTAAGCAAGGCATTTCGGTACGATGGCCCAAAAGGGACACGCTGCATTAAAAAAAAAAAAAAAAAAAAAAAAAACAGCATCTGCAAAAAAAAAAAAAAAAGTTACAAAAAAAAAATATCATAAATAAAACACTGCAAATAAAAAAAACCCGAAACGCTGAACTACCAAGAAACGTTGCTAAAAAGTCCACCGATGAAATGAAAACGGCATGAGATATGCGAGATAATGGGAATTCGAAGCCCGTACTCATTAACATCTCGTTCGTTGATACATTTTTGGCAAAACATCGCCATAACGTTATTTGCAGCGGGCAAGCGGGCAGTTGCGCGCTTGCCCGATGTCCGCTTGCTTGGTGTTTGACTTCTTTAGTACCTATATAATAAACTAATTGATGGTTGGCGCCGGTTGCGGCAGATACTCGCAGCTGAAAATATCCGAGCGCATTCGGCACGGCAAAAGTTATGTAAAACAACTCCACCCGAATGGCTCTGAGAAGCTTGAAATCATATCCGAGAGCCTGTTCGAATTCATCATTTTCTTGAGGAGCATGTCCTCGGACCCATAGTGAAGGCCACAATCGGTCGTCTCGACTGCCTCGGTTACCATTCAGGTCTGGTTACGGCCCTGCGCTCTAAAATGGCGGGTGTAGGGGAGCCCCTCCCGAAAGGATGTCACGTCTTTGTATTCTTAAGAGTGTTTGTCAGAGAATACCGGGCAGTGGTAAAAGATAAGGGTCGTCTGATTTGAATCAAATTTTCACCAATTAAAGAACTTTCAAATAGACAATGAATCGTGTTATTTGGAGTTTCATTGACCTTTTTCTTCCCGAGATAGACCACCCCCCTCCGTTTTTGCTTGTTTTTGGCCTACGATACGCTGTTATTTAAGGCTTTACTTCATCGAATAAAAGCCTTTATTTAATTTCTCTTTTCTAATTTTGATATATTATTCGGAAACTCTATTGTAAGAGCTACAATTCCTGTGATTTTGAGCGGAATCCGATGAGTTTTGACCATTTGACCATCATTTGAACTTTGCATTGAAAACCTTGTCAATTCACAATCCAAAAATACATCAACTTTGAAACCGTTTTTCTCCAAAGTGCGGCAGTTTTTTTTCTAATAATTTACATTAACTAAAAGCCCTATGTTTGTGCTTTGAGAAACTGCAAAGTTAAAATTGGGATCTAAAATAAATCGAACGGGAGCTGTTTTCCAAGTTGGCAAAAATAGCCATCTTACTTGGTGAAATTACGTGACATGTTCACTTCCTGTCAGTCGTAGGTGATAACACGAACTCCCTAGTTCGCCTCCACTTGTCTTAAGATTTGTTTTTGATGAGTTTGTAAACCTTTTCTTTTATATTACATCAAAGCAGAAGTTTTTTTAACAAAAAAATACAAGTCTTGAAGCACAGAAAAGACTTTATTTTAGAAGGAATTTGCATAATGACAAAGATGACAAATCTTCGCAGTTTATAATGGCATACCGAATAAAGCACTTCCTTTATAAACTACTTTGGAAATATTTCAAGATAAAGGAATCAGATTGTGCAACTATCTGAACACAGCGCAAATAATTTATGCTCGTTCTGCTTGTTTTATGTCTGGTTTTAACAACTTACGATGTCTATAAATAACATGTAACGCAATATAATGAAACGTTACTATAACCGGTCTAGTTTCATTTATATCTTTTGCAATTCACATCTAACTTTAGAGTTTGCCAATAGATGTCTGTCTGTTTACTAATACTTCAAAGAAAGTTGATATTGTTTACTCAGCAAAGTAATTGTATATGGTACTTGCGTAGTTTACGATCACGGCTTGGTCGTGATCAGGCTCGTAACATGGTATATTTTCTTCTAAATGATCCCGGTATTTTTAGACAATTTTGATCCCTGGGCCCAATTTTTAACAAAATTTTGATCCCTGATCCCAACTATAATTATTGATCCCACTGGTATTTTTCCCTAATTTTCTATGTTTTGATTGATGCACAATAAAGGCAAAAAATTTAAACTGGTTTTTTTTAAACCCACTTTTAGCTGAAAGAATGACACAGGCACTAGAGAATAGTATTTTTTTCTCACTGGCAGTGATAAAATTTTGTTTTAAACTACATAATTACACAGTTGTTTTATATTCAGTTTCGTCGATCGTTCGTATTTTTTTTCCGGGCTTCCGTTTTTAGGGTAGATGGATATAAAATTGTCAATCACTCAGAGATAGCATCTCTTTAGGGAGGTTTGGGGGCATGCTCCCCCGAAGAAATATTTCAAATTAAGAACTTTAACTGAGTGCAATTTGTAGTATTTTGGACTATAAATAAGTTTAGTTTTTGGGTAAATGTCACCAAGGGTTGACATTTCCTTAGGGGGGTTTGGGGGCATGCTCCCCCGAGAAAATGTTTCTAATTTACAAGTTTAAAAGTACAATTTGTAGCATTTTGGATGATAAATAAGTTCAGTTTTTGGGGGTAGACAGATATAAAATTGGCAATCACCAAGAGGTGGTATTTTCTTTAGATATAAAATTGTCAATCACTCAGAGATAGCATCTCTTTAGGGAGGTTTGGGGGCATGCTCCCCCGAAGAAATATTTCAAATTAAGAACTTTAACTGAGTGCAATTTGTAGTATTTTGGACTATAAATAAGTTTAGTTTTTGGGTAAATGTCACCAAGGGTTGACATTTCCTTAGGGGGGTTTGGGGGCATGCTCCCCCGAGAAAATGTTTCTAATTTACAAGTTTAAAAGTACAATTTGTAGCATTTTGGATGATAAATAAGTTCAGTTTTTGGGGGTAGACAGATATAAAATTGGCAATCACCAAGAGGTGGTATTTCTTTAGGGATGTTTGGAGGCATGTTTGTCCGAGAAAATCCTTTTACATATTAACCTCAATAAAGCAATTTGCAGCATTTTGGACGAAAAATGTTCTGTACTGTACTGAATTTTTTCCGCCGAAAAATTCTCAAATTTAGTTATTTTTGACGTGCGATTTACAGTTTTAGTATGATGGAACTGATTTTGCTATTTTCGACTATTTGCTATTTTGTTCATGCCCCTCCCCCTCAATAGCACATAAATACTTTTAATGGCCTCCCAAAAAAGTAGCCAACTTTTCTCAATGTCCCTACCCCGTTCCCCCTCCCTCCATCAAAAAAAAATCTCAAAGGTAAACGTTCTTTAACATCCTTTGTGAAGATTCTCACGGTTAGTGAAATTTGAGCATTTTCCTGGGCATTTTGCATTCCAGTGCAACAGCAACATGAAATATTGAGCAGAATCCCATATCTCAATCGAAAATCGTATCGCGCGCTGATTGGCTATCGAGAAAATGAATTTAGCGTGGAATTCAACGTTACACAGGTAGCCCGTACGCTTTTCATTTCACACCCAGAAAAAAAAGGTTCGATTTAGATCAGTGGGATTCAAGAAAAATTCAATTCCTGACTCGTGAATTCCACATGTTTTTCTCGTGAAATTCAATGTGGAATTCCCAACTAATTGATTTGCATCACTACATATCCTTCAAATGTTAACTGTTTCATTTAGCATTATCTTGATCGTGAAGTCCGCTTGGACTTTCTAGTTCTTCTATCGATAGGTGGGGATTATCGAGAGTGAAAGAAAGCCCTGAAAGCTGCTCAGATATAAATGTCAACCGACTCAACTTTGGTTCAGGCAAACCTGTTGTATGCATTTTCTTTTACATACCTTCTATGATCGTGGCTTTTTCTTCTTTTTTTTTCCATCATAAAAAATATTTAACTCAGTTATCAACCTTTAGTATTATAGCCAGTATACCAGCAGTCAAAACTTCGATACACATGAATTACGTCATTCTACAGGAGACTGAATTTACGTCCAACTCCACTTCCGGTTAGCATGCATCTGGGATATGTTTCCTATCATTCTATGCTTGAATACACACACCAGTAACAGCCAGCTAAATTTGCTCGAAGCAACGATGAACTTTTATATTTCAGCCAGTGACAGCCAGTGACAGTAGTGACAAAACATAAATGATCCCACTATCCCCAAATTTTATACCTGATCCTCAATCCCAACGCTTTGATCCCCGAGCCCATGCTTTTGATCCCGATCCCAAGCAGAATTTAGGGCACTGATCCCTGATCCCATATACCATGTTACGAGCCTGTCGTGATGGTAGCTGGTGTTTAACAGTCAGCTCGTGTCCTTTGTAATGACTGAACCAGTAAGCTGCTCGTTCGCTTCGTTAGATTTGCCGTGTAGTACGTCTGGATTAGTACTTCACTTGTTCCTTTATCAGCATGTACCCTGACCTATCCTGGACATGGCATTTCATTTAGTTGGTCTCCAGGTGACCAGTAAGCGTGGACGGGGAAGACAGGAATATCAGGAAAAGATATAATGTTGAATCGTGCTGGAAAGTTAATCCTCAACCTCTCTCAAACTGAGCTAATGACCATTTGTCCGAAACACCGCAAACGTTTGACGACCGATTGGCCTGGTCGTAAAAGCCGTGTTTGTTCATACTTTTCATTTCCCTGCTAGCAGAGTCTCTCTCGTTTGTGAATCCTGACGTAAAAATATTTTTACGTCAGGATTCACAAACAAGAGAGACTCTGCTAGCAGGGAAACTTTTCATCAAGATCATTCAGCATAAACAATATTACACAACCCTCGCAGAATAAATGCTTTGGTGTTTCGAAGTTGTAGTCCCGATTGTTTCTGGTGAGTTATTAATTAATTATGATATGTGCTTTCGCATTTCTTTGTTTCTTCAAGAATGAGTTTGATATTTTCGTGGAGTGTCGCGGAGAAAGAAACGTTGCGTGTTGCGGTACTACGTAGTGGGAAATTAGGGTTTATTTTAGAATTGGTATCAAAATATTAAAGGTAAATATTATATTAAAATATTATTATTATTATCATTATTATTTTTGTTATTATTATTATTATTATTATTATTATTATTATTATTATTATTATTATTATTATTATTATTATTATTATTAAAATATAACAACAACAACAACAATAACAAATTACTTTTTGAACATTTTAATGATCGAATTATAAATTGAATAGCTTTTTTAGTTATTACTTATTCTATTTTTCCTACGTTATGTGTTCTTTATCTCTGGTTACCAAATCATTCATTTTATTTTTTAGCATGATCGTTGCCGCTTATCTTCCTGTCTTCTCTCATCATAAGGCTTGCACGGCTCATTCTTTCTTTCTCCCCGTTCTTTTCCGTTTCCCCCTTTTTATTCTTTTTTTTTTTTTTTTTCTTTCATTCTTTGTCAACTTGAACAATTAAATTGTTGAATCTGACAATATTCCCAAAATATAATTCATGCTAATGAATGACCTGACCGGAGATTAAATAAAAAAATAGAATCAAATAATACGCAGTGTCTAAAAAATCAGTTTATAATTCGATCATAAAAATATCTAAATATTAGTCTATTCAGTAGTTTTATCTCAAATATTCACCAGTGACCTACTACCCGCCACACCCGACATTTTACCCGCTGTGGTTCCTTTCGAGGGAATGAAAGTAGTACGTCTAGTTGGTATCTCTTTTTTCATAAACAATGTTCGTTTTCATCCTTACTTTCAGTCTGTTATTCCTGATACTATTATTGTTAAGTAATAATACCATGCAAGTTATAGCTTCCGTCTGATTCACATTTTCATTCAACAGTGTAACCAATCAAACGTTGTTATTGTTTTTGCGGCTACATTGTTTTTATTGTAACTCTATCTTTTATTTCTAATTATATTTCCATCGTTATTCTAATTCAAATTCTGTTATAAGTAATATACGTGAATATACTAATAATAATTTAATTTTCGTAATTATTTTTGGCTGCAGCTATTTGCGAAAGTTCATGTATTATAAAAGAAAAGAAAGTCAGTAATCCGATGACATTGGAGGGGTAAGTATTTACCCCATAGCATAGCGCTGGTTTTGCACGAGGGGAAAACTGAATTGAACATGCCGTTACGATATCGTATTTTCTATAAAAAAAAACATTCGAAGATTCTGCTGCATCCGTACCGTAAATGTCCAGTTACATTCGCGGTCAGTTTCCCATTCATTAGAAAACCACTCTGTCTATACTATTTGAACCGTTTTCCCCCGGGGGGGTACTACCCTATATCGACTATACGGGGATGATCCGCTGAACAAGGTATGGTTTTTCGACCTTGTTGTCATGAACAGGGTATCCAATTATACTCTATTTCCGATTTAATCCAAACTTCCTGTCATACACAGGGCCCAAAAAACGAGAAAAATTATTTTGCATTCAGGAGATTGACAGAAATAACATCGTTGACTTTACAAAAAGATAAGAGCAGCACGTGCGTCTGAATTGTTATATTTATACAAATCATATAATGTTTGAAAACAATTGTAATTTGTCATAAACAGGGTATGGAAGTTAGGTATTTTTTGTCATAAACAGGGTAACCCCTACAAGATCCCAGCGGAACACCCCTACCCAGATCTGAAGGGAGTACCCCCCCGGGCGTTTTCCCCTCTCCGCGTACTGTTTACAGACAATTCATTCGTTCCTTTTCCATTCCTCAGGTATACGGTGAAGCCGGCTGAGCATGGTACATCCCTGTCATCTTTTTACGCTTACAGCCAATCAAGAACGTCATTTGCACAAGCTCATTCCGACTATCTCCAACAGCCAAGTATATTTCATCTGCTCATGCTCAATCTCAAAACGTCCGGCAGCCACAGCAAGTATTCTATCTGCACATGCTCAATCTGATATCGACTTCCAACAGCCAAGTATTCCATCTGGGCATGTTGAATCCGACGACCTCCAACAGCCAAGTATTCCAACTGCGCATGCCCAATCTGACGACCTCCAACATCAAAGTATTTCATCTGCTGAAGTGCAATACGATACTGAAACATCCTCTCTGTCATCTCAGAGTACTGTACCTGAACATGAAATCAGTGTATGGGAAGATAGCCTGCGTAGCGGCTCATTGGGGGAGGGGGGATTTGGGGCAAGGAGGGGGATTACCCCTCCCTTCACCCCTCCCCACCCCAAGAGCCGGGCTACGCAGGCTAGTGGGAAAATGAAATAGAGCAGCAACAACAGAAGAGGCACACTTTGAATGAATCAATCTGACTAGTGGTCGCGTCAACCCTTTGCTGTCAACTCTAAACACTTCCTGGGACGATATATCCAGTACTCAAAAGAAATATTATTCAACAAAAGCTAAGGAAGTTATATCAACTGCACTATCAATTATCAGTCCTGGTCTAGTTAAACACCAGCTACCATAAGCATCGCGACCAAGCTGTTAGATACCTGATCGTAAATTACGCAAGTACCATCTACAATTACTTTGCTGAGTAAACAATATCAACTTTCTTTGAAGTATTAGTAAACAGACAAACATCTATTGGCAAACTCTAAAGTTAGATGTGAATTGCAATCTTTTTATTTCCATTGTAGCGACAATGAAGTAAAAACGATATAAATGAAACTAGACCGGTTATAGTAACGTTTCATTATATTGCGTTACATGTTATTTATAGACATTGTAAGTTGTTAAAACCAGGCATAAAACAAGTAGAACGAGCATAAATTATTTGCGCTGTGTTCAGATAGTTGCACAATCTGATTCCTTTATCTTGAAATATTTCCAAAGTAGTTTATAAAGGAAGTGCTTTATTTGGTATGCCATTATAAACTGCGAAGATTTGTCATCTTTGTCATTATGCAAATTCCTTCTAAAATAAAGTCTTTTCTGTGCTTCAAGACTTGTATTTTTTGTTAAAAAACTTCTGCTTTAATGTAATATAAAAGAAAAGGTTTACAAACTCATCAAAAACAAATCTTAAGACAAGTGGAGGCGAACTAGCAGGCTCGTAACATGGTATATGGGATCAGGGATCAGTGCCCTAAATTTTGCTTGGGATCGGGATCAAAAGCATGGGCTCGGGGATCAAAGCGTTGGGATTGAGGATCAGGTATAAAATTTGGGGATAGTGGGATCATTTATGTTTTGTCACTACTGTCACTGGCTGTCACTGGCTGAAATATAAAAGTTCATCGTTGCTTCGAGCAAATTTAGCTGGCTGTTACTGGTGTGTGTATTCAAGCATAGAATGATAGGAAACATATCCCAGATGCATGCTAACCGGAAGTGGAGTTGGACGTAAATTCAGTCTCCTGTAGAATGACGTAATTCATGTGTATCGAAGTTTTGACTGCTGGTATACTGGCTATAATACTAAAGGTTGATAACTGAGTTAAATATTTTTTATGATGGAAAAAAAAAGAAGAAAAAGCCACGATCATAGAAGGTATGTAAAAGAAAATGCATACAACAGGTTTGCCTGAACCAAAGTTGAGTCGGTTGACATTTATATCTGAGCAGCTTTCAGGGCTTTCTTTCACTCTCGATAATCCCCACCTATCGATAGAAGAACTAGAAAGTCCAAGCGGACTTCACGATCAAGATAATGCTAAATGAAACAGTTAACATTTGAAGGATATGTAGTGATGCAAATCAATTAGTTGGGAATTCCACATTGAATTTCACGAGAAAAACATGTGGAATTCACGAGTCAGGAATTGAATTTTTCTTGAATCCCACTGATCTAAATCGAACCTTTTTTTTCTGGGTGTGAAATGAAAAGCGTACGGGCTACCTGTGTAACGTTGAATTCCACGCTAAATTCATTTTCTCGATAGCCAATCAGCGCGCGATACGATTTTCGATTGAGATATGGGATTCTGCTCAATATTTCATGTTGCTGTTGCACTGGAATGCAAAATGCCCAGGAAAATGCTCAAATTTCACTAACCGTGAGAATCTTCACAAAGGATGTTAAAGAACGTTTACCTTTGAGATTTTTTTTTGATGGAGGGAGGGGGAACGGGGTAGGGACATTGAGAAAAGTTGGCTACTTTTTTGGGAGGCCATTAAAAGTATTTATGTGCTATTGAGGGGGAGGGGCATGAACAAAATAGCAAATAGTCGAAAATAGCAAAATCAGTTCCATCATACTAAAACTGTAAATCGCACGTCAAAAATAACTAAATTTGAGAATTTTTCGGCGGAAAAAATTCAGTACAGTACAGAACATTTTTCGTCCAAAATGCTGCAAATTGCTTTATTGAGGTTAATATGTAAAAGGATTTTCTCGGACAAACATGCCTCCAAACATCCCTAAAGAAATACCACCTCTTGGTGATTGCCAATTTTATATCTGTCTACCCCCAAAAACTGAACTTATTTATCATCCAAAATGCTACAAATTGTACTTTTAAACTTGTAAATTAGAAACATTTTCTCGGGGGAGCATGCCCCCAAACCCCCCTAAGGAAATGTCAACCCTTGGTGACATTTACCCAAAAACTAAACTTATTTATAGTCCAAAATACTACAAATTGCACTCAGTTAAAGTTCTTAATTTGAAATATTTCTTCGGGGGAGCATGCCCCCAAACCTCCCTAAAGAGATGCTATCTCTGAGTGATTGACAATTTTATATCTAAAGAAAATACCACCTCTTGGTGATTGCCAATTTTATATCTGTCTACCCCCAAAAACTGAACTTATTTATCATCCAAAATGCTACAAATTGTACTTTTAAACTTGTAAATTAGAAACATTTTCTCGGGGGAGCATGCCCCCAAACCCCCCTAAGGAAATGTCAACCCTTGGTGACATTTACCCAAAAACTAAACTTATTTATAGTCCAAAATACTACAAATTGCACTCAGTTAAAGTTCTTAATTTGAAATATTTCTTCGGGGGAGCATGCCCCCAAACCTCCCTAAAGAGATGCTATCTCTGAGTGATTGACAATTTTATATCCATCTACCCTAAAAACGGAAGCCCGGAAAAAAAATACGAACGATCGACGAAACTGAATATAAAACAACTGTGTAATTATGTAGTTTAAAACAAAATTTTATCACTGCCAGTGAGAAAAAAATACTATTCTCTAGTGCCTGTGTCATTCTTTCAGCTAAAAGTGGGTTTAAAAAAAACCAGTTTAAATTTTTTGCCTTTATTGTGCATCAATCAAAACATAGAAAATTAGGGAAAAATACCAGTGGGATCAATAATTATAGTTGGGATCAGGGATCAAAATTTTGTTAAAAATTGGGCCCAGGGATCAAAATTGTCTAAAAATACCGGGATCATTTAGAAGAAAATATACCATGTTACGAGCCTGATCACGACCAAGCCGTGATCGTAAACTACGCAAGTACCATATACAATTACTTTGCTGAGTAAACAATATCAACTTTCTTTGAAGTATTAGTAAACAGACAGACATCTATTGGCAAACTCTAAAGTTAGATGTGAATTGCAAAAGATATAAATGAAACTAGACCGGTTATAGTAACGTTTCATTATATTGCGTTACATGTTATTTATAGACATCGTAAGTTGTTAAAACCAGACATAAAACAAGCAGAACGAGCATAAATTATTTGCGCTGTGTTCAGATAGTTGCACAATCTGATTCCTTTATCTTGAAATATTTCCAAAGTAGTTTATAAAGGAAGTGCTTTATTCGGTATGCCATTATAAACTGCGAAGATTTGTCATCTTTGTCATTATGCAAATTCCTTCTAAAATAAAGTCTTTTCTGTGCTTCAAGACTTGTATTTTTTTGTTAAAAAAACTTCTGCTTTGATGTAATATAAAAGAAAAGGTTTACAAACTCATCAAAAACAAATCTTAAGACAAGTGGAGGCGAACTAGGGAGTTCGTGTTATCACCTACGACTGACAGGAAGTGAACATGTCACGTAATTTCACCAAGTAAGATGGCTATTTTTGCCAACTTGGAAAACAGCTCCCGTTCGATTTATTTTAGATCCCAATTTTAACTTTGCAGTTTCTCAAAGCACAAACATAGGGCTTTTAGTTAATGTAAATTATTAGAAAAAAAACTGCCGCACTTTGGAGAAAAACGGTTTCAAAGTTGATGTATTTTTGGATTGTGAATTGACAAGGTTTTCAATGCAAAGTTCAAATGAGGGTCAAATGGTCAAAACTCATCGGATTCCGCTCAAAATCACAGGAATTGTAGCTCTTACAATAGAGTTTCCGAATAATATATCAAAATTAGAAAAGAGAAATTAAATAAAGGCTTTTATTCGATGAAGTAAGGCCTTAAATAACGGCGTCTCGTAGGCCAAAAACAAGCAAAAACGGAGGGGGGTGGTCTATCTCGGGAAGAAAAAGGTCAATGAAACTCCAAATAACACGATTCATTGTCTATTTGAAAGTTCTTTAATTGGTGAAAATTTGATTCAAATCAGACGACCCTTATCTTTTACCACTGCCCGGTATTCTCTGACAAACACTCTTAAATATTTTTCCGAAATATCCTCAGTATTCCATCCTTATTGGGTAGTGTACCTCCTCATGACGATGGTGCACCCTTTCCTAAAAAAAACAATCCTGGATCCACCGGCCCTTAATAATGCGTTCCATAAACGGAAATGTCAGCATCGAACATAAACCGACATTGTACTTTGATTAGTCGTGTTCAATAGCGTTCACGTGTAACATACATAAACTTTAAAGTTGTATCAAGACAATATGATAATTAAATACACAATGAACATTCCCCGAAATAAACCTTTATTCAACGATTATTCAACACCAGTAATATATAAGTAGAGCATACTCAACTTAGATCCTTGTCGGACATGTGTGATAGGTTGAAACTAAACTAAACTAAGCTTAACTATCTACATACAAAAATAATAGTATTTCATGATTACCAGTAGCCACAAAACCATACTGATGAAATAAAATATGGCGACTAATAACCATTGAGTACCTCACCCATTACATGCTAACATATAAACCAGGCTAATAGATCTAAAGTGAGTTATTGAAAGTGTTCACCATTTTGTTGATTGTCATTTTCCAGCCGGAGCCATAGCTTCACAAAACCTGATAAAGATATTTACCACACATAGAATTTGTTAAGATTTTGGAGTAGCTCTATACAGATGCCAAAGATCCATATACGTTTAGTAACCCAAATACATGTAGTGATACAGTAAGGGATATACTATCATATTCAAAGTCAATTTTCCAACAACGAAGTCTTTGAAATATAGAATGTGAATGAATGAAAGAAAAATGAAAGCAAAACAATAAGAATGAAAGAGAGATACAAAAAGAAAGATTATATACAAAGAAAATGTAATAAGAGATGAAAAGCACTTTTTTAAAACTGTGAATGTTCTTATGGATTATAGGCGAAATTGAGATTTCCGTTGTTTCCAAGGAGTAAGAGATATTTCTAAACATTGAAGTATTTCATGATAGATATACCATTAATGACCATTACATTTCATAATTCTGCTTTGTGCTCACAATAATATTTACTAGTAGTATCAGTAGTTACTAGTAGTACCACAAAAAGTAAGAAAAAAAGAAAGAAAAGAAAATGGAAAAAGAAAAATATCAAAGAAAAATCAAATCAATTAAAAACTGCACCGTTTACAATTAAATCACTAAATTAATAAAATTTACTATTTTACAACTAAAGATACAACTTTTCCTTATGGTTGCTATTTTAATACCACCTTAGTTGTGCAGTTTTTCTTCATCTAAGTGTCTCTATAGCCAGAACATTTTTACTTTTCTATACGACACACATTATCTAAATTAATAATATCTCCAATTATCATTTCATTGTGCAATATTCTATTATCATTCATCATTTAACACTAGAATAACGTTTCAAAAATACTTCAAAATTAATATACTTTCAGTCGTTAGTGCTAGTTATTGTATATTCAAAAAGAATCTAACATTTTCCCCACCCTTAATTTTATTCATTCAATTTTAATTCTTATTTTGAAGTGGTCATGATTCCCTGTTGTGGAGCATAAAATAGTTGTGGTTATTCAATTATTTGAAAATAAAATTCATCAAAATGATTTTTTGTTGTATTATGATAATATTTCCCAAGCTTTGATTATTTGTATCTTTTAGCAAATATTATCTGTATTTTTCATTCTTCCACTATTTTGCCAGAGCCTGAAGAATGGCATTCACTTCTTCTGCTACGGCAGTGAGAGCAAACTCGAACTGGGCCTGTAAAAATGATAAAACATTATTATCAATAAAATCGTTTTATCCAAGAAACTGTGACATCTAAAATGTTTGCAGATCAAGAGACAGAGACAACACCTGTTGATTCTAAACCCTGAAATAACACTGGTCTGACCAAGTCACTTCTGCAGGAAGGGGAAAAAACAGTCTAATACAGGTGTCATGGCTGGGCTTCCTGTATTTGCATGAGTATATAACGTAAAGTTTAAACAAAGATATCAATTATCATACATTTACAATAACGAATAAATATACAGTCCATAACAATATATTATTCTACCTTGGTTTTAACCATAAGAAGTCTCTGGTCTCGTAAATGCTCAACTGTTGCAGCAATATCTATTTCTTTTGCCCCTAAAAACGATCAACAGTGCAAAAATAAGTGATGTACCACTAGCATGTATGTCTGAGAGGATAAGTCAAATTGAATGAGGCGGACGCTAGAAAAAATGCTTGAAATTGGAATTTGCACATTTTTATAAAATGTTTGGGAGCATGTAACATCCTTGAGTGTTTTTATGTTCAGAAACATAAGGTGACATCATGATTTACAAGACAGTGCTTACCTCTCATCATTTTGTTGAGTACCATATCAATCAAGATATAACATCCTGTCCTTCCAACACCTCCACTGCAGTGGACAGCTATGGGGCAGGAGCGCCCTCGGAAACACTTGTTTACTTTTCTGTAAAATACAATCAGCTTTGTGTCATTAATATCATTTATAAAATTGGGTACATGAATGGATGAATCAGTCAATCAAACTGTAAATGAGTGATCAATCAACATGCAACGTTTGTACAGACGTCTACCTCCCTTCCTCCTAAGAACAAAAAAAGCTTTTCCCTGCTAGGGGGAGGGGACATCTGTAGTAAGGTTACCAATCAATCATTTATTATTATTATTTATTTATTTTTCCTTTAAAATTAAATCAACCTATTGTAATGTCATATAATTTAAAATCTCTGGCAGCACCTAAAGTAGAGCAAGCTAGTCAATTTGAAAGAGAAACATTTCAGGACCAGGCCTCACAAGCGTTTACGAATTTACCTCCAGATTTGAGGAAATATAAGCCAGGACAGTTTAATGTTTTCAAAAAAAGTAATAAAAAAAAAACAATATCTTAGACTTTTAGACTTTTTCTTTCATTTTTAAATGTTGTGTAATCTCTGTGATAATTAGTAGATTAAGAGCCAGTGACCTAGTAAATATACTAATAATAAATATGTTATTATTATTAATATTTATTATTATTAATCAACCAACCAGTCGATCAATAAATTATTATTTATCCCTCAACCAATCAAATCAATCAACTACTCAATCAATCAATCGTACCAGATACCAGTGCTGAAGTTGAGAAATAAATGAGTTCAATACAACTTACCTTCTGAATTCTAGCAATGGTTTTGGGTTTGTTGGTACATTGAGATCAGGCCATGACAAGAAATGGAATTGTGTTACAGTGCGAGTCTCACTTGTCTGTGAAAAATAGTATGAATGTTTCAGAATGAAAAACCATGGACAGACTGGAAATATTTCATGAATGTCAATATTGTATTATATCTAAAAAGAAGAAATGAAGTATACATACTTGTAGATTCTTGAGGTAAAAGCTTCTAACCAAGTAGTCATCACACCATATATGCTCCGATACTAGATGTACCTGTGTGTATGAACAAATATATGTAAGTTTGAAAAAGTCAAACAGGTTTTCATAAGGGTATTGAAATATGTAGAGACAGTTACATGTATTGATTTGGCTTCATGCCCTTGAAAATGATGTTTCTCAAATAAAAGTATATTTTTATGCTTCCAAACATCAAGTAATTAAACATCACATACAAACATGCAGAAAAGAAAATCTCTTAAAAACCCATGAAAAGTCGCAGTATGTTTGCCATTTTAAAATCATGATAATTTTAGTCTGAATTTTTCAAGACATTCAACTTCATGGCTAAAAATATTCAACTTGAAATGCTGGTGTTATTCAATGTGGCACAAAAATATTTAAATTTATGTAAATTGAATAAAAACTATCTTATAACCTCATATATATGATATGTTTCGTGTCCTTCATCTGGCCAGTACCGATGACATTGAGGCTGTAAACAAACAGATCATAAGAACAAAACTAATATAAACGTTACAATGTTAAAAAAAGGAATGAAAAGACAAAGAGGAAAATGAAACAGAATTACTGACATAATTAATTCTTACCAGTCCTAGATCTGATAATCTTGTTAGATTTACAATTACTACAACTCCTTGTTCCCATATCATCTGAAAATTGACAACCCAACATGTCAATACCATAACACTAAACACTGACATCATCATTTGATTGAATCATTATCTAATCATGCTTTGACTTCAACATGAAGAAATAAAGAAGAATAAATGAGTATTCTTTATTTTCGTTTTTTTATTAAAACAATAAACTGTGTCACATAAAAGTATAATATCTTTTTAGTCCAGGCAAATCAAATTTTGCAATATCTGCACTTATTGGTACACAACTAAACTATAATATTTTTAAAAGGTTTGTCCAGTGACTGCACATAATGTTCATAATGTTCATAACATAATGGGGGGGGGGGGGGGGGGGGGGGGGACAGGGGGTGCGCACCCCCTCCTGAAAGCATTTCAAGTGTTTGTTTTCTCAAATATTCTTCCAAAATATCCTCATTATTTGATGTAGTGCACCTCTTGCTGAAGATGATGCACACCCTCCTGAAAACAATCCGGGATTCGTCCATGTTATTTATAGTGCACATGTTACAAGTTCAATATGATGACATGCACACATTTTGGTCAACTCTCTGACTCGCTAGCTATAGGAACATGATTGGGTTGATTCCTGTAGTCAAAAGGTTAGAATTGTTACAATATATTTAGTATTCTTATTGTTGTTCTCAGAACGGATATTGTGTCTACATACCTGCCAAAAATCAGACACAGTATGTGCTAGGGGACCTTGTGTGGCAATGTAAGCTGGATTTCGTGGGTCATGATCAGTCTACAACAAGATAAGACAAAACAAAAGATACATGAAGTTTAAAAATAATGAGCAAAAAGCAATTTAACTTGTTAGGACTATCTCTCTTTTGATGGAAGTGAGAAGGAAGTCGTCTCTGAAGCCACTAATATGCTCATTGTTTATTGTTAATTGCTGATAACCCATCGGTTAATAATACTAGGTTACCATGGTAATGAAGCTACAGATTGCCTTCATTTTCTAATGAAGTAAAAATGTGATAACATTATCTACTTACAATAAAACTTGCATTAATGTAGTCGGATCCAGTAGCATTAGCAGTCTCTCGTAAAACAACTCTGTTGTGATCATCTGCAAGAACAATGACAAACAAAATGGGGTAAGTATATAAACTCCCCTAGTTTGGTCAATTTATTTCCAGTCAGCCTCCTAGTACAGACTTTAAAATACAATACAAAATATCATATGAGATTTTACAAAAATGTTGCTTTTTAAGAAGTTTAAAATTGAGCTCATATGAACTTTGTCAACAAGTTTATTGATTACTGATTAAAATGAACAAAACTGTCATAAAAAGCCAACCAAACTTACAAGGTAAAACGTCACTATATCTGTTCTTTCTGGCATTCTTGTCTTGCTTGCCAATTTCTGTTTCACTGGGTTCGGCCTCATAACTACATAAAGCCTACAAAAGGAAAAAGGTAGATAAAACATTATGTATAAATTATAAATGAACAATAATAACTATTGCAAGAATTATGAAATTACCACTTTTTGCCAACAACTCTGATCATTAATGTAAATTCATTAAAAACATATTTTAATGGCAAAATTTAGGTTAATAATGAACACAGGCAGCTGGTTCTCATTTATTGACCATTGATAATCAAGACTTTAACTTTGCAAAGACCTGGTACATAATCATTTATTTACACACTCATTTGCAGGTGCTAACTTGTTGAAAATAAATGTGGCCATGTATTAAGTTTATTATAGAGTTTGATTTGACAATAAATGGTGCCATGTATAAGTTTATATTATAGAGTTTGATATGACAATAAATGTTGTCATGTATTAAGTTTATATTATAGAGTTTGATTTGACAATAAATGTGGTCATGTATGAAGTTTGATATATCATAGTGTTTGGTTTGGTCTACATACATCCCATTCCTTGTTCAGTCTATCTTTATTTTTGAGATGATCCTCCATATATGCCTTTGAAAAAAAAAAACTTCAATGAAAAATTCACACAAAATTTAACAACCATTTTTATTACACCATTTGATTACCGATATGTATTTCAGTAACAGAGTACACAATATTAATTGACTCAAAGTTTTTCTTACACAGCATTCTAACACCAGACATCATTGTCCATAATATCACAAAAATAATAAGATTGACTGTATGTACTATGCTAGCTATAAACAAGAAAACATACCAATACTACATGTCCAGTTGAGATATCCATATTAGGGACCACTGGTTCTTCACTCCTATTTATTCAATAACACATACAATTTTTAACAACACAATCAATCGTAAAGTAGTTAAAAAAAGATTATACTTTGATTTATTCACATAGATAATTACATATTTTACCCATTTATTAGAAAGGAAAGGAACAAATATACAATCTGGATCATAAAAAATTAATCATAAAAAGGTGATTAATGAAATGGTATGTATGGCTGTCAAAATAGACAGCCAGATAGATTGATTTACTGTACACTTCTCAATTCACAGGTCTGGCCATCCATGATTAATCTAAAATGTTTTCATTTTTGTATAACTAAATTGCTAAACTTACCATGAATAAGGTGGTGGTTTAGCACCTCCTAGTGTTTTATCTTTGTCTTGTGGTTTGATTGTACTACCCTCCCATCCCTGACTGGCTCTGAATTGTCTACATAGTTCCTACAACCACAAACACATACCACATAAATTATTCATAGCTGCAAGCTACTATGAGAAGTGATGGAGTGGTCAGAAAATTTCTGACGGATGTTAAATCTGCTAATGTTAAATCTATTGACTCAAAATAAAGAAAACCTTTTTATATTAAATAAAATGTACTCTTGGACAGGGGGATTTACAGAATGTCCAAAATATTTCCTGGAACTGGACAATTATATTGGAATGGGATGTAAAAATCACCTGATATTCAGCAGCAGCTTCTTGTCCAGGTAAAGTTACTGGTTTAAATTTTTTAGTTTCATTGTACCTACAGACAAAACAAATAAGATGTTCAATAAATCATTGTGTTCTAACATGGTTTTAGCTAAGGATGTCTAGAAAAAAAAAAAAAAAAAAACAGAAATAGAGGATTGCAAATTTGGTAGTAAGCATGAGATTTGGAGACAAACAAAGAAACAACGAGGATGTGACCAAGTGTACAGAACATACTTTTTTCTTGCTCTATCTTATATTTTTTTATGTTATTTTTCTGTTTGTTTTCTGTTTATCTTTTTTTTTATTTTTTTTATTTTATTTATTATCATTATTTTTTTGCTTTTCCATGTCTCTGATATCCCATTTTTATTTTTGTAGGGACAATAGCTATAAGCCAAATGACTGAGCAATTATACCTTTTCATGATAAGATAGACAGCTACAGCAGCAAGAATTACTCCAGTCACACAACCAACAGTTATTACTGTAACACCAATAAACTTGGGTTCTTGTTTGATAGAATGTTGTTCGTTTTTACTTGCGTACTTGCTCTATAAGAACAAAATATTATAGTTCAACAGATAGCAGACAGAATGTTAACATTATAGTTATCATCAACATTATCAAAACGTTTTTGCATTATGCTAATATTATGAAATATCTTATAATAAGACACATCTAAGTTAACCAATCAGATATATAGGATTTGCTTAGAAAACTCACATACAACAATTGATTCAGTCATAAATGAGATATTATTTTATCAAAGGTATCAATACTTGTGAAAACTTTTATGTAGAAATGAATTTTCAACATGATAAAATATGCCCAAAATAAAACTGATTTCAATAAAATAAAACTAGCTGTAACATGCTTAAGACAAGGATATTGTTCAGTCATCCACAACAATGTTTTCATACGACTGAAAAATAATACGCCAATTGGAGATAATCCAATAGATTTTTTTCCATTTTATCTCTCCAACAAAGCTATGTTTCATTTATGATTATAATTCATTACAACATGAGGAACTCCTTGAAACTACAGAGTTATTATTACAGAAACTCACTGGTTATATAAATGTGATCAGTCAAGTAATGTATTTGACAAAAAAAATTGAAAAAAAATTATTTTTAAATTTTAAGATTTATATGTACTGTAATATATGAAATGTTAGCAGACAGAAAACACACAGAGAATTAAAGAATGGATTTTGCCAAATATTTGCATTTGTAATTCAATGTTTAAAAGAAATTCATTTCAAAACAAAATGCTTTTGAATTCAATTAGTAACCATCTGAGCTAAAAACATATCTGTAAAACTTGAATTTACACTTGTAAATTTGAACGAAATTAATCTACTTGTGAGAATAGAAAAAGCTAGAAAATGCAAAGTTACAACTCAAACATGTAGACACACAAAACCCCATAGAGAAATAACATTTCTTCACACAATAATACCCTTGTTTCTCACAAGGCTAACTAACAGAGATGCTACCAGATCATCTATCCAAGGATAATACAATATATCAATGAAGAAATGAATTGAACAGAGTCACACAATACTCAAGTTATGTCAAAATATCTAACAAACATCATGAAAACACAGTGATATATTTGCATTTTGATCACAATGGACAGTTTCAAACAGGTGAAAAACAATCAAGTAATTATCTGGAATGAATGTATGAAAAGCATATAAATTTTAGTGAGAGAGAATTTAATGTAGAATAGAAAAACTCAACGAGTAAATTATTACTTTATATGTGATGGTGTTTTTACCTTTAATAGAGAGGATCCTTGAAAGGAATGATATAAATTATTTATGGTCTCAATTCAGAGCAAAAGTTCAGAGGAAGTGATGTCATGACTTATTGATGACCTCAAATGACATCCCCATGACAATAAACACTTTTTTAAATCAGCATTAAAAAGGAGGTTGAAAGAACAGCATTTATTATTCATCACTTGCTGATTCTATTCTGGAATCAATGTTGCAAATCAAACAAAACAAAGCAAATATCTTTTATCTTTCACTTATTTGATTTGGTTTATTAAAATTGCATTGTAAATTTTTCTGATGATTTGTCTTCCTCACTTTTTATGAATTTTAGGTTTTAAGTTTTTAAGTTTTTAAGGTTTTAAGTTTTTTTTTCTGACCAATAAGTTACAGTCTTTTCACTTTCTAAAAATACTTTGGAATGTAAATTATGAATAATATTTCAATATATAGAATATTAAATGGGACATGATTATACAATATATAATAATTATTATTATAGTGTTGTATTTGCTGATAAAATTAATGTTTCACATCATTTTAAATTCATATCACTCAGGATTTTTCTTACAATTCCTTTATTCAAAAGATAATACCGATTTGTATCTGCTTTAAACTGAAGATATCACATAAAAATATGATGAATCCTATAAAATGTTTTAAACTACACAATTCATTTCAAATCTAGTCAATACTTTGTGCCAGGTTGAGAAATTTAATCACAAGACCATTGGTAAATGTGAGCAATAACCACTTATCAATATCGGTGGTTGAGATTGATGGTGGTCACAACGACTGACGTAAATATTTTATTATCTTATTGCGCATATATGTTACATAGTCTCATATATCATATTATTACATCGTCACATTTGACAAGAATTGAATCCTGGTAAACAACCACAATGCTCCATGCAGCATTTACAACTTAAATAACTAACATCCGGAACATCAGTATCATTTTATGGTGCTCAAAATTACACTTTTTTTATACAGCAGCATTTACTAGATGATATTTTCACATTGAGATTACCCCACTTGTTGTTGTTTGACCCAACTCAACCCTCTTCAAACCCACAGTTTACATAAATAATAGGGTCATTGGAAAAACAATGACCATTCTGACCTGAAATTCAGAGCTCAAGCTCAGTTATAAAGCTGACTAAGGAAGTTGGAGGCCCTTGCTACTGCACAAATTCCTGATCGCATATGTGAAATCAAACAAAATTTCTTATACAATTAAAAGAAAAAAAGAAAAAAATTGAGTTAGAGCCAAAATATGGTAATTCCCAAACATTTTGTTTAAAAAATAACATCATCTCAAATCATACAGGCCTCAAAAATAGAAAAAGCTTTCAAAAATTCTGTCAACAGGAACTGTCCAACTACCTTATGTCAATAATGTGTTGTATGTGACTATGGCTACTCACCGGTGTATCTTCATCTGCCTTCAAAATCTTTACTCCCATTTGTCTTTCTACAGATTCTCTGACACTGGAATCTAAATAAATCATTAGAAACGTGATCTTAGAAAAGGATATCTTAACATTGGTAGTTCAGAATCTATTTAATAGGCTGATAAAGGCTTATGGGAAACAGGTAGTTTTACTTCCTGGAGATCAAAAAGGTGAAAAGCTAGAGAAGTCAGTCAATTAAATATGTGCTCCATGGAACACTAACTACAACAAAAACAAATAACTATTTGACTGCATCAATATCCAACTACCTTCATTGATTCTCTTGGCTATATCCCCTTCATCCTCATGACTGTAGCTGTTTGGCACTCTTTGGACTTTCACTCTAGAATTCTCCAATCTAATAAAAACATTAAAGCAAGTAACATGTAAGATTAAGCTCCATGTTTCTGATGTACATGTTAATGGACATACACAGTTGTAGATCCAGCTATGAGATGCAGGGGTTGTCCACCTCCTTCTAATAGGAATTAAAGAACTTTTTCATCTTTCTAATCTTTTCAAAATTTATTTTGTATTCCAGTCTAATTTTTATGTTTATGTCATGGTGCCAACCCTCCTGAAGATGAAAGGCTGGATTTGCCCCTGATAAAAAGACTCAGTTTCATTTAAATTCAATAACAATGGAGTGGGGAATTAGCCTGTTTATTAGCAGCATTTTACTAAGTAAGTCAAACCGTCTGTATTTGTGTCACAAGTGATACGCTAACTACTGTTAACTACTCCCCAGGGAGTTCAGTTATAATATTGACGACAAACTCCAGATAACTGTTTCATATGTGATGACAGAATAAAGCCTTCACAAATCTGTGAAAACTCATATTTACATAGCTTTTGCTTTAAAATTCTGTAGTGATTTAAAGCTAGTTCTTAAGATAGATTTCATATATTTCACCTAAACACATTGAAGTGCAACCAGTAGTCTTTTTAATACATTGCACATGCAGAGTAGCTATATTGCTCACTCACTTCAATTCAGGCAAATAAACATGATCATGTCCATTTACATTTAACTGGTGCTAGGTTAAAGATTTATCACTAATTATTGTTTATCAATTTTTCATAACAACTTAGACTATTTCATTTACTAGATACTGTGGAAACAAGCATATATTTTCATGTCCTACTAAATGAAATCCTGTTAACTCATTGGGGATGCTTATTGAAACTTAAATCATTTCATCTATTGAGAGACTAAAACACTTTTTGACATGGCTAATCTGAGAATCATCGTCCATACTGTGAAATGCTTGAGCATTTAAACTATAGACAATGACAATAGATTAGCAACGACAATTACTGTCTTCAATCAATGCAGCCATTACTTCTAATATCACCTCATGGCTGGTAATTATTTCAAACATA
Organism: Diadumene lineata; assembly: GCA_918843875.1. Taxonomy (NCBI): domain Eukaryota; kingdom Metazoa; phylum Cnidaria; class Anthozoa; order Actiniaria; family Diadumenidae; genus Diadumene; species Diadumene lineata. The sequence goes on along the minus strand of OU974069.1, from coordinate 21,445,771 downwards.
TTTCTAATACACATAAAATCGTATAGATTGGGGAAGATTATCTAAAGGCAAAAGTGTGAATAATAAAGAATTCAAAATATTGCTTACTTTTTCAATAGCATTAAATAGTGTTTATAATAATTATACATTCAAATCAGATTTAGTAACAAACAGAATGACTGTGTTTCAATGCTCCATACAGTGAAATCAAAGTTTGGGTGGCATGCAAATATTCTGACATAGGATTGTGTCTGAAAGAATTCTATCAAGCATTCCTTGCATGGTTAGGAAGAACAGCCAACAAAGGAACTAAGGATACTATATGCATATTATTTCAAATATCAAATAAACAATGATGTTAATGATGGGTCTTACTTTAATAGTTTGAACATAGGAGATGGTGGATTGTTCCATAATGTGTTCTCTAGGGTCTTGAGTAGTGTTAATGCTTCAGATTTGGTTATGCTATAGGGATATACCAATTATGAACATTAAATGCCCATCACCAAGATATCATAATTAATCATATCATTATTCATAGTTGTTATTTATATAACTGAATGGGATTTGATATTAATCATTCAAAAAAAATGACAAGATTATAATATAAGGTTAGTCATAATTAATTTTTGTCAATGACATTTAACAAGATTTGTGAAGAAAAGATTTGGGCTGGTTTTTTTCACTAGTACAAAGTAAGTGTATACTTTTTTTACTGTGGAAATTGTAATTGTAGAACACAACTGAATAGAGTGAGTAATAGTAAGGAAAACAATAAATCGAAGCTATAGAATAGAAATGACAAAACATGAATGGAACAGACAGAATGGAATAGACTAGGGACAAGAATTTAGTATTATATTATTTTTTCGATAGAATATAACAATGGAATATTATTCTAAAAATAACTAGCTATATCCTACACTACTAGACAAAATAAATTATATCATTCAATATTTTTGTTGTCTTTAGATAAGAGATTACAATATAAGACTTCTAAGAATAACCATGAATTGAATACGTTTACAATATTATTGTTCAAGAAAAGCTACAATACCAATTTAAGAATAATTTTACTCAGTGACATAACCTTAACTATATACTATTAGACAGGAGTAAATTAAATAGAGAATGCTATTTGTCATTCATATTTCCAAAGTATGTAGCAGATCTTGAAAGTGAAGTGATGTGAGTCAATGACAATCTGTCTTCCATGTTGTTGACATTTTCATCGTAAGGACAATATAACCCAGGCACAGTTTTAAATAAAACAGTTTTGGGCAATATCAGAATTGTAATCACAAAAATTTCAAGTTTCTGACATGCTTTTTCAAACATAAGAAAAACTTGGTCTCTAATAATTTCACATTGTTTTAATTAATTATTATTATAACAATGACAAACAATAATCTTATTTAAAGTGATAAATGTTCTTACCTTTTATCCAGGTCAATTTTCAATGATTTTTTGGATTCCTCAGGTTCAGAAACTATAACAACAAATTTAATAATACTGAATCAATGATTAAAGATAATTAAATTAATGCAGTAATAAAGTGACAGCCCACTATCAACACCATCATTCACATTATCAATATCATCATGATTTTTCTTTTTATTTATCATTACCATCACTATCATGATCACTACCATAACCACTACTGGCACCACCATCATAACCACTACCATAACTACTACTTCCACCACCATCATAACCACTACTAGCACCACCATCATAACCACTAGCATCATAACCACTACTAGCACCACCATCATAACCACTACTAGCACCACCATCATAACCACTACTAGCACCACCATCATAACCACTACTACCACCACCATAACCACTACCACCACCATCACTATAACCACTAATACCACTAGCATCATAACCACTACTACAACTACCAACATAACCACTACTACCACCACCACCATAACCACTACTACCACCACCATAACCACTACTACCACCACCATAGCCACTGGTACCACCACCATCATAACCACTACCATCATAACCACTACTACCATAACCACTGCTACAACCACCACCACCATCATAACCACAACTACCACCACCATCATAACCACTACCATCATAACCACTGCTACAACCACCACCACCATCATAACCACAACTACCACCACCATCATAACCACTACTACCACTACCATCATAACCACTACTACCATAACCACTACTAGCACCACCATCATAACCACTACCATCATAACCACTACTACCATAACCACAACTACCACCACCATCATAACCACTACCATCATAACCACTACTACCATAACCACTGCTACAACCACCACCACCATGATAACCATTACCACCACCATAACTACTACTACCACCATCATAACAACTAATACCACTACCATCATAACCACTACTACCACCACCATCATAACCACAACCACTACCACAACCACTATCACCACCACCACCATTACTACTACTACTACCACCAGCATCATAACCACTACTAACCATAACCACTGCTACAACCACCACCACCATCATAACCATTACCACCACCATAACCACTACCACCACCATCATAACCACTACTAACCATAACCACTGCTACAACCACCATCATAACCATTACCACCACCATAACCACTACCACCACCATCATAACCACTACTACCGCCACCATCATCATAACAATGCTAACCTTCTTCAGCATTGACTTCGTCCTTGACTTTATTGTCGATAGGCAAAAAGTTCTTCTTGTTCACTTTGGCTGCTTCTTCTCTTTTAACAGCATTAGGAACCTCAACAATTGAACTAGCTTGCTGTGACTTAAAGAAGTCCTTGATTCTTTCATAGTTCTTCTCAGGGTTAGGTCCTTGATCAATGGTAGATTCAGCTTTCTTCACCTCACCATTGATCATCACTTTAGAGTCGGCATTATCAGGATCATGGTTCACACTACCAGCATTTCCATCTTTTATAGTATCTTTAGCACTTTCATCTTTGTTTGGTTCATGTAGGGTTTGTTTTTGAGGTTCAGGGATATGTTCTATAGATATTTGTTCATTAGCTTCGTGGAAGGTCTGATGAGGTTCATCTATGATTTCTGAGTGGTATTCTCTGATTTTATCATTACTATTGTCAATATTAACACTTATACCATCTCTTGTTCCTAGGGTGTTTGGAGGTAGCACAGGAGGGATCCTGTTCTCTCTGTCTGGATATGAACTTCTTGAATCTTGCTCTTTATTATTTATTGGTAGTGATTTGATTAAAGTTTTGTCAGCAAGGGTTGGTTCTGAGTTGTCTTTCCATCTTGGAATATCTTCACGGCGTGTATTTTGTTGGTATTGATTATAATCACTGCTTTCGTCATTTTGCCATTCAGGATAACGTTCTTCATAGTAATCTGAATTACAAGTGATATAAAGAATTATTGTAATGATGCTGGCTTTTTCCTAACCTCCTATAAAGTTACACTGGACCAGAAATGAAATTCAGGAACTTTCAGGCTAACACCAGATTATTAGCAGGCAAATTAAGTAATACCTAACTGTGTAAACATATGAATTTTTTTATTCTGAATATTAATAGCAGAACATCTTTGTAAGACATTTTGGAAGAAGTCAGAATTTTGATTTGATTTGATTTATCAATAGCAAAGTGTTGCATTTCATATCATTTTTATTAATACATAAATGAAAATAGAAAAGACTATTAAAGTCTACAACAATATAAATAAGAAAATACATAATAAATGGATAAGAAAAAAGAAACATAAGTAAAAAAAAAACAAGAATAATAGTTATTACCTGATTGCACTTCTCTTTTTACACATTTTCCAAACAAATAACCTGAAAGAAAGAAGAAATTTGGTGTAATTTTGTGTGTTTCAATGAAGTTAAGTATTATAACTAGACGTCTTCACAATATTGGTATGAAGTATAGGAATGACAAAACAATAACAAAAGATAGTGGCAATTTTTGGTAGCCTTTTTAGAAGGAACTATATAATTACATTTTTATTATTACAACAATTATTGAGCATGGTCAGTAACTATTTTCCATGGTACAGGCAATGTTAGCATTCAATATCTCAAGGAATAACAATATTTACAATCAAAATATATACAATATTATGATATATTACAGCCATTTGCATAATATGTTGTATTTGGGTGGCTGAGCGGTGAGAGCGCCAGACTTTCACCACTGTGACCTGGGTTCGATTTACAGATTGGGGTTATATGTGAACTGAGTTTGTTTATAATGCATTGTTTCTCTCTCTCATGCCACAAGGTTTTTTTCCCCAAATTCTCCAGTTTTCCTCCCTCCACAAAAATCAACATCGTGAGTGGTGTTATGTGAGTTGAAAGAATAAATTTAGAGGTAGTGAGTGTGAGAGTCTGCAGATGAAGAACCACTGCAGTAAAACATTATTATTATTATTATGTTGTTGTTGTTTAGGCAACAAGCCAGTTACTGGAATTGTCACTACAATGCAAGCTACTGTGTTTAAAGTTATCACATAGAAATAAAACACCTGATGAATTTCTATCAAATCTCTTTAAAAAACAATTTTGCAGAACACTTTCAGAAAATATTTAAAAATAACATAAAATAAAATTGGAATATAAGGTCAAATTCTTTAAAAAAATTCTGGATCCCTAACTTGAAACACATGAGTATGCAAGTCTTCTTTATATAAAGCATTGTAGGAAACTAATTAACAAAATAAATATAAAAATATGTATGAATGAGATGCAGAAGGGATGTGTTATATTTATTTTACATATTTCAGATATAAAACTGATAAAAACCAAAACAATATTCAGTGTACGCTGTGCAATCCTGGATAGTCTATAGTCACAGCCAAAAAGAGTACTAGATAATTATGATATGAGCGTATATAAAGAAGAAACCACAGGTTGAATGTAAATCAAACTGTGGTTTTCATTTGCATGTCAAGACAGCTGTTGGAATCACAGTCATATAGTTTACTATGGTAATTTGAAAAATGGAAGTACAAGATCAATGACAAAGATAAAATAACCCTCATGAAAATTGACAGAGAGAACAGAGACTTTGATGGAGGAACAAAATTATCTCAGAAATATGACATGGCTTTTCTTAATGAAAATCAATAGAAAATTATCTCCAGAATCTATTCAACACAGCTTCCTACAATTTCAATTTAAAAAGGAAATAAACCTATTCATATGTCATTAATTCTGTGTGATTCCTCCAAATACACTAAAGAAGCAATATTGTTGACACTATTCATAAAAACCAAGAATAATTTCATGGCTGAAAGGATAACGCTTCTATTTTAGCGCGTCCTCTCGATCCTCTAAAAAGGTCAGACAGTTTGACTGTTGTAAGCTACAATAATAACTTGCTTCAAATTCTCAACATTCTCAATGCAGATAATAACCTTCTTTGACCAGAAGACAGCGTCTTTTTAAGTTTACGAGAAAAATAGCAAACATTTATACTTTGGCCGTTAAGTGACTTTTTCCAGTTGGTTGAGTTTTTGATTTGCTTATGAAATTGAAAGAAAACAAAACCAAAATGAAATTGGTCGTTAAAACAAAGAAAAAAACATAAAAGGAGTATAATCATACATTGTTTTTATTCCCAGAAGTATATTAGATGGGAAAATAGTCCTAAATGACGAAAACAATAATATTGACTGAATACAACGTTGTATACAAACGATTTCTATTTTGGTCATTAAACAAACAGTTGTTTTTGTACATTTTTGGTAATCAAAGATCCTTTCGTACACTACTAAAATTCACTTCACTTTTGTTATAATTGTACTGCAGATGCACTTTTTATGGCTGGGATAATTATATCAGAACGATTGAATCATCGCACGACAGTTGTTGGTGTTCGATTTGGTTGAGCTATTCTATGAAGTATTTATGTAGCTTAGCGTTGCCTTGTTTTATAACGGACAAATAAAAAACGACGCTAAATTGTGATCTGTACTAAACATGAATATCTGATAATACTTATACCCCGATCATGTAATCTGAAACACTTCTTCCCCCTTCCTGAGCTGCCTTACAAAACACCCGGGTGTATACATTATCAGGTCAAATTGAATTTATTTCAAAGTCAATAGATCAAAACCTATTTCGAATATTGACAGTGGACGTGTTAACGACAAAATCTATAAAATAATGTAACGAACATAAACTAAAATAATAATATGTTATAGCTGTGAGGTGTACCAAAGAATGAAATGCAAAAAAAAGCTAATGTATATTAAAAAGTGGAGATATGGAGAGAAAGATAGGTAGGACCTGTAAAGTTCTCCCGCTCAAGTGAACATCTTAAAAATATCAACAATTTTTGGTCTGGCAATTTGATTCTTACCCTAGCTTTTACGAGAGATATTGTACAGAATATATACCATGTTTCCCTTTTAAGAAAACGGGGAAGAAAGGAGCAGATGTTCAAAAAGCGGAAATCAAATGATGAAAACGCTTTATGGTTTGTACAGTATTTGTAATATGTCGTTTAAATATTGTTGGTATTATAAACTACAAACCTCGATGACAAAACTCATCTAAATCACAGACATAGGGATTTAAAAGACATCCTAGAAAGAAAGAAAAAATCATAGATTAACCCAAAAAAGAGACAGTAATAACAAAATAACATTGGTACGATTTCTTCGCCCACACAAGTGATGGTCGATGCGAAATTAAAGAATAGTGTAAACTTACCGGCGCTTGAAGCCTTCGTTAACTGAACATAATAAGGAATCAAAATAGAAAAGATGAGAATATGTTTTATACTGTATATATCCATAGGTCTGCCATGGGTTTTACATGAAAACCGGCCGTTCTGTGGTGAAAAGAGTTAAAGAAAGTCAATGCGGCCACATCGCCATTAGCGACCTCCAAGTAGTAGCTTGGCTAATATATGGCTTTCCAAGTACCCGGATGTTTTTCGAGTCAGTCGAATTTCTTTTGTTTTGTTCGACCAATCAGCTGTAAGCTTACTTGGCATATGTGTTACTAAAAGGTAAATTCGATGATCTTTTGCGCTTTTTTCAGCGTCATAATTAAAAACATTTCAATTCTCATAAAGTATACACGCTTTTTTTTATTGCGATTCAATATATCCAAGCAACATTTTTGGACTTGCTGAGGCTGATAAGCATGAGATTTTCAAAAAGCACTTCGCTTTGCGGACTTTTGAAATGGCCATGAAAACATATTTTTGTTGGATTTTAGAGCTCAAACATCGATCTAGAAAAAAAATGTTATTCGTTTTAAACATTGCACCGGACAAAATATTTGAAATACGCTGAGTAAAACTTTTGTTGTTGTTGTAATTTTCCAAATGATCTATTTGGCAAACCAAAGAATCCACCTTCGTGCGTCATGTACTATCAGATACGTCAGCTGTTTGCCCACGCACTGCCTGTTCAGAGTGAATGAGCAGTTCATAAAATTGACAGGGAAAGCACGGCACTCGGATTTGTTGTACTGGAGCATTGGCAATCCATTGAACATCATTTCATAAATGTTTAGAAAATCAATGACATAACCGATCATGACCACACCAAACAAGCAACACAAATTTTGTATCAGGAGAAAATGATTTTTTTTATTGAATGCATGAATGAAACTCGAGCATCACAGTTTCCTGCTGTTCTTTTGTTGAATAGTTAACAATTTATTGTCAGTATTAATTTTAATCAGACTATCAAATCAAATTGCTAAACAACGTGGACATGTACTGTTGTCAGTGACAACGGTCGATCTTACGCATGCTGATCTCGCTTCAAGTCTCAGCTAGAGATGGGTCCATGTCTTGTGTGTCGTCAATTATTTAGATTATCAAGACTGTAAGGATATTGGATTTGACTGAGAAACGCGTGCATGATTCGTCGTTGTTGTTGTTTTTGGTGGCATAAGCACTTTTTCAACTTCTTTACAATGTTTCTCTCCTTCTAGCCTGCGTATAGACTGATTCCATAAGTCGGTCCCAGTCGCTCTACATCAGTCTTTTTAGTCGCTCCTTGCGACCGTCGCTAGTTGAGCGACCTACCAAATACAAAGAGCGAAAACTAAGACTTATGGGAACAGTCTAGCCTGCATAGATATTAATAGCTCTTGGAAGAGGGTGGGGACTGACACAGCCGAGTTTATAGTTTTGTCGCAGTAACAAAATCTGTACTTCGGCTGAGAGTTATCGGATGCTATCCGGATTAACGGCCGAGACAGGTGAAAGTTACGTTCAAAATTGCGGTACTAAGTTGACACATTTTTTCACCATTAAGCTTTTCAGCTGCCATATTTCTCTTTTGAATCCATTGATTCGTTTTGTTTTCACTGGACTTAGTTTGAGGAGTACTTGGTTCGGAGCCACGTGCACGCTAGCGCTCTGTTGTACTTTTCTCAACCTCAATCTTTTTTATTGTCATTGCCAATTTTTTCCCTCTATGTTATTAGGATAATAATCTTTTGTCGTGCATATTGTTTATTTGTCGCCCGAGTAGCGTCATTTGCGCTCGAGTGGAGCGATGATAAGAAGTCTACGTAATGTCATTAGCTGAAATGATCGACTAAGGGGTACGTTGGGGTCATAAGGTTAAACGTCAGACCGACCCTTGTATGACCCTAGCCGTTTGCATAATTTGGCCGCTTCCTTTACGGCTCAGCTAATTTTTACCGCCTTACGTACCCCATAGGCCTTTTCGGCAAGGTTAATCTCGAAGTCACGACATGTCACGGAGTGCCTGAGTATCAGGACAATGTAACAAATGCTGTTGATCGATGCTGTCCAGTTCATCAATCTTCTGAAATATTCAGCTTGAATCATATGTCATATGCGAAAATCATCCCCAACGAATTGTGGAAGTATGAACTGAATCCGCAATGTAAAAAAATGTCCAAAATCTGCGAATCCGCAAAAGCCCTGTAACGCAAGTTACAAATCTCCATGGCCCCATCCCTATTACTTTTTCTTTTTGGATTACGGCCAACAAAGAAAATATCATCAGAACTCACAGATATCCCAAGATGCCAAGCAACGTTTGTGAGTTTTTTTCCCAACGTCCATAACATAAATAAATATTAAATCAAATGGCTTGAACTGAAATTCACAGAGATATAAAGAAAAACACAATACAAAGGAAGATTTATCTGTTTATTTTTATTAAATTCTATATATTTCGTCTTTTGATAAAAACATTCACAGACGTATACAGCTTGGGATTCCTGTGTTATACGTTTCCAAGTTCGGAACTGACGTCCAACGTACAAGTTAAATCCAAAGTCATTAAAACCCCCGGTTCAAATGCTCCACTATACGCAAGGACTTTCCATGCGCTAAATAGACTAGTTTCAAGTACTGCTTTGCCCAATCTAAGCCTCAATTGTAGGTAAACTAACAAAAGAGTCGAGACAAAGTTGGTACCTATCTCGATTTTGGATTTGTGCGCGATGTACTCGGCTTAACCCTGCCCCGAGGGGTGAAGGGGACTGTGATCATATCAGGAGTTGCATGCTTGAGACCAAGAATTACTGTCCAGTTACATCAAAGTCTGATCTAGCTTCCGTTGCATCTGCCAGAGGTACGTTACTAAGGTCTAGCTCAAGCAATACCGAGATTCAAATTTTGACCCGGTCTGCACTGAAAAATATTAGAATTTATGAACTTCTAAGAAATCAATCCGGAAGTACTCTCCTCCATCAGCAGCACTGCTATTCTTGAAAAAGTTGTCCATTTGAAATACTGATTTAGCGAATAACAGTGTCATTTGCATATCTCAAGTTTTTAGTTTTCTGGAGACTTATAACAACGAAACAAAACTGCATATTATAAAGTTACATAGGTTATTATAATTATGTGATGAATTTATTTTGTACATTTTTACTCATCATTAAAAAAAATCATGAGATATGCAAATGACTTTGCTATTCCGCGCTAAATCGGTATTTCAACTGGACAACCATTTCAAGAATAGCTATAAATTTCCATGAAAAACTCGAAGAAAGCGTGAAACAAACACTGAATTAAAAACGACTTTTAAAAAACAATTTTTCATTTATTTTTGTCATATTAAGTAAGTTAGCTCTTTTACAAGAAGCTAAAGTTGCGGTTAATACATGAAATCATGAATGCGAAAAATCTGCTACGAATACGAATGCTATAGACTAAATAAATGCTTAAACGTTACAAAATCTTACAAATGATCATGGTCGATCGTAACATGACTAAACTATTGGTGAACTCAATTTTGACATGAAAAATCTACTTTAACGTTTGTAAAGTCTGTATAGTACATTATGCTATTACAAGTGTCGATAAACTGTACACTAGTTTCGTATATCTTAAAAATATTTACAACTGAATTTAACAAAGAGTTTGTCGAATTCGATAGGTTTTCTTGTTTTCAGGAATATAGATAGGTCTGCCACTTTGCCATTTCCAAATGGGGTGCGATTGACCAGGCTTGTTAGTTTTCTCTGGTAAAATTTCAGAATACGTCGGACTCAAATCTCCGTCTTTGAAACTTAACATTGGAAATGATGAAAATAAATTCATAAACTTGAAATTTTGATTGGCCTTTAAAGTTTTAGCTCGCGGAACAGTGATCTTTTTAGCATTGGCCCGAGTAGAATTGGTAACTTGTTTGCTTTGGTCTTTGCTGTTTTTACCACGTTTTGCGCTAGAAGTGCTGTTTTTTGATAAACTGCTGTTTTTGATTGTTGAGTCGTTAATATTTACTTGGATATCATTGTTGTTTCGTTGATTCTTTTTGGTACGTTTACGTTTACCAATGGTAACATTCCTTCTTCCACTATCCACTTGAATCGTGTTTGTCGCATCCTTGTCGGAAATTGTAATATTCCGTTTCTTCTTCTTTTTGACCGTCGAGTTTGAGGTTTTTTCTTTCTTGTCGTGATGTCGAAACTCACTACTGCATGATGTCCATTTTAATCTCTTCTTTACTTTATTTGGAAATGTTTTAATACAACGTGAGTCAGTTTCTTTCTCTGTACTCTTAGTTTCAACTTGCCAAGTGTTGTTTTGCCTCTTTATGACTAACGCAGGGGGCGATAAACTCTGGCTGTGTGGTTTGCACTCTTCGTTACTCTTTTTCAGCTTTTTACCTTTGTTGTGTTTGGAAGACGATGGAAAAGCAGCGAAATTATCGTGAGCTTTTTTACCACGCTTCGCTTCTAAACACGCTGATGGATTGCTTGTAATTACAGATTCTGATGTTGTTGTTGAAGCGAAACCACTATCGTTTGACGAAGCATCAGAGAACAATATTTCCGAGCTAGCGTTAGCTAAGCATTGCGATAACGAAGATGAACTACACTTCTGTAAATTGACAACACGAGAATTGCTCGAGCCGTCCGCTAAACACGAATTATCGCCCATATCGTCATCCGAATTACCATGCCTCCTTGGATTGCTTTTTAATGTTTTTGAAATCTTTGCCTTCTTGTGTCGCCTTTGATTGTCCTTGGATAAACACTCTTGTTCTTTAAATTTTCTTTTCTTTCTTGGTTTAACGACATGACTGGTTTGTGTTTCTTGTAACACATGGTTTGCAAGAGCAGTACGAGCATCTTGATTAACTTTCAGACTATTACGACAGTCGTCAAGCAATTGCGACTGATTGCTTTTGTGCGTGTTCTTGCCTTCCCTAGAGAGTTTAGTTTTACTTTTGCTATTCAGCTTTTGCTGCGATGCACTAGCTTTCTTTCTCTTTGACGATTTGGCAGCGTAGTCACTTTCGATGTTGTTAGTGATTGTCGACTTTGTCTCTTCTGTCATCAAACCATTCCCACCTTTTACTTGCTTACTGTCTTCAGTCTTACTAGAATCATTTCTTGTTGTCTTTCGTTGTCTTGTTGAGAAGAGCTTCAAGTCCACTGTACGATCAATGAAGACCTCGCAGTATTTCTGGACATCTGCTTCAGGGATTAATGTGCATATAGCCGACGAGCCATGAATCCCATTGACGGTTTTAAGCAGTCTTATTTCTTGTGCATTGCAAAAATGTCTACGAGTATTGATTTTTTCCATTCTAGTGAATAACGTTGTCCTTGCTGTGTTATTAAACAGACTTGCAAGTAGCTCTGCTAGCGGGAACATTTTCTCGTCATCGATCAGAAGGTATGCTAAGTCCGCTTCACGAAAGATATATCTACCACATGATCGTCGTTGTTGCCTGTGTGACTCCTCACAGACCTCGGCCTGGTCCATCATTGACTTTGTTAAAGCTTTCTTTAAACTACAGCCCGATGTTGTACTGGTTTATAAGCTAGCAAAGCTTTGTCGTTCGTCCTTTGAGTGAATTGCTTGGATAGTGTAGTTATAAAGCGTTTTTGTTTACATATTTAGCAGTGAGTTAGTCGTGGATAACCTCTCCATGTATGAATGTCTATGTGGGCCGAATATGGGCTAGTTGGTGATCACTGGCTCCCCCTTCTAAGCATTTCTAGTTAATATTTTGAAAACTCACCCCAAATCTCAAAGCACGCCTCGTTTGCCGCTCAGGTCAATAGCAGGTAAATTTGATCTGTGATTGGCCGACATCGAAACTTGGACACGCTATTGGTTGAAAGGTGTTGATGTTGTTATCACTCTGTATTGAGCGATGGTCTCGATGTTACTTCTCAGACTAAAGTTTAGTAGGAAAGCTAGCGTTTTCGTATTGTTCTTTTCTTATGTTGTGCATCTTTTTACTTTTAATATAATCAAACCCTGAAATAAATTACCCTAGACATCGTTATCTTCTCAATCAAATTGTGCCTGGTTTTAACAGTAAAACGTTTCAACAACTTCCTCCCTTTAATATTCCCTCCATTTCCCATGGCAAAGGTATTCCTTGTTCCATTATATTTCAGTGTTACCGAGTTCTGTTATTACTTGCTTCTTCGAAAGGACCTATTAGTTTTATAATTTTATATTCGTCACACTTCAGAGTTAGCCAACAAAAGCTATGTTAAACCAAGGTCAAACAACGGCCGTGTGGAGTATATTTATATTGAAAAATTGTAAAAGCCTCTTTCTCGCTAATGCTCCAGCCAATTTGAAGTATACCTGCGCAAAACAGTGTTTAACTATCACAGAATAGGTAACTAGTAAAATGCTAACACAACTGGTTAACGAATGTTAATTCATCTATTGTATTTCATTGAATATTACTGTATTCATATCATGATACGAGTAATAGGAATCACATGTGAATTTTAAGCTCATAGCTTTTCTCACATCTCCTTCCTTCTTTGAATTCGTTTACGGTGGAGCCAAACCGATTTTCGTACACAATACAATCGACTTCTATCAGGCAAGCAACGGGGAAGTTTAGACGATTTATTAAATAGCGGTTGGAATGGGAGAGTTTTATCGTTGTCAATTCACAGTTATTTTTTATTCTGGCTAGGCATACAATCTGTTTTCAGCGCTATATGTTTGAATATTTCAACTAGTGTTAACATTTCCGTTATTTTCAATGGTGGAAGCTAAACATTACAGTCAGCAACGATACAAGAACGAGAAACGAGTAACGTTTGGTATTGATATATAATATATATTCCAAGCTAACTACAATCATCAGTCATTATAATAATTTACAATTATTCTTATGGCACAATCGACTGGCCTCAAACAAACGACTAAGACTAAGAATTATCGATTTAGTCCCTGAGTGTTTTTTTTTAAGGAACAAAAGTTAAATTGAAGTAAACAACTAAAATTAACAACTACGTTTTCCTTCTACAAGATTTTCATTTCGATTTAGTACGTTGTATTAGCTTATTACTTTAAATACTTTAACAAAAACAGAAAAAAAAATAAATTGATGGATTTGATTCTAGTGTCTTTGATATATACACTGGTCTTGATATTCAGCATTGGTAATTATTTGGCTTTTGGTGATGGAAATAAATGCTTCTTATGGTGTTTACTCTTGCTTCCGAATCTGAAAAGATAACAAACAATATGCTATTAGAAAAGTAAATGATACAATAGGTAAACTAGAATAAAATCCTTGGTTATGATATAAACTATTGTGATACCAAGGCCAAGGGAAACCGACATTGGTCAACGCTGAAACATGGATTAAAATAAATATTCGTTTATTTTGTGTGTTCGATCATATTTTACATTTTGAGATCAATGCAAAACTGTATCGATTTTTGTTTTGAATTTTCTAAAATATCGCGGGTACCACTAACACGCAAAGAAGTTAATATTTTTCCGGGTCATTTTTTTTACTCGCATTCATACAGTCTTTCAACAATGGTACATAAGAATCAAATGAAGAGCGATTAGACAAATGTGTGTACAACGCTTTAGGAATTGAGTGTATATTAAATACTGTAAAATACTGTTATCCACTTTTCAGATATTTGAGTGACCATGGATAAGCTGGTGAGTTAAAACGTGTGGTGTTCAGCAGGAAAACATCATCAGTTAAAAATATTGACACCATATAATCATCACTGAACCTCTTTTTACTTGAAGACAAGCAAACATTCAGTTTGTCAATCGGTTGACAGTCGTTTTTTCTCGGCCCATCTGTTGGTTGTTCAGTCAGTCGGAAGAGCAGACAGGCCGTCAATCAGTCATTATTTGGTCGGTAAATCAGTGTTGGTCGAGCAGAAAGTTGGTCGGACAGTCAGTCGGAAGGGGAAAAACAGCCGGTTAGCGTAAGATATGGATCATTAGAAAATAAAAAAATAAACAAATATATAATTCAATTGCGAAGGAAATATGCTTGACCAGGAAGGGAAATATTACTAAAAAAGTAAAAAGAAAAAAAGAGAGAAGGAAAAGAAAAAAAATTTGAAGGCAAACACATCACACGAATTTTTGTCCGATCTTCTCCTTTTGGACGAATTTAAACTGCATTTGGCCAACGCCCCACCACTATCACCTTTTCTAAAAGATGGCCCCTAAATTAACACTGAATGGCCCACCACTATCACCTTTTCTAAAAGATGGCCCCTAAATTAACACTGAATGGCGTCAGCCTTTCCTTAGAAACAGTAGAATGTCGCCTATTCTAAAGGTCCCTTCCCTTAGTGCCAACGCGCTATCGAAACTGAAGTTCCTTGGATCACAACCTTTACTTGTGCATGCAGTCATAATCACACTCACATTATTGTAGTATTCATTTACAACAGGCGAGAAGATTGTCATGACTGTGGTTCTCACCTTGGTGTTAATGGAGTTCGAGACAGAAAACTTCCCTTCTTTTTCACTGAAGACGCTGTCTTTCTACTAGCAGAGGCACCTGGTGTTGTTAGTGGACCAAGCATACTTTGTGGAACTAAAAATCAACAATAAAGACAGTTTACAACAATGACGATAAACATGGAATACAACACAGATCCAGGAATGGTTTCAGGATAGGGTCCGAAATATCATGGATCGCAGAGGATATTTTGAAAAGATATATGGAAAACAAGCCTCTGAAAACATTTTAGAAGGGGCTTGGGACCAATAACAATTGAAACCGCAACAACCACAACAAAAAACAGCAAACAAAAAAAAAACTTAAAAAAGAGAAACTAGAGTAGATGTGAACAAAATAAAATGTAACAAAATAAGACGAAGATTTATAAGCCGGAAAATGACGGCATGACGCCGTTCGCATTATAGAGGTCAACACCATCACGATTGTATTGATATGCTTTGACCCTGCATCAAGCAATCCCCATCGATCACAATCGTACTGTCATTAAACTAGCAGTAAGAGACCGTCGTTTCCTCATACACTTATTTGTTCATTTGACTCATTCAACAACGGGTTTTATTTTTATGTTAAAAAAAAACATATTTGTTCATTTATCCATTATCTTCTGTGTCACTGAAGCCATGTACACACTAAGGGACGGACAATTAGATATTTGAGGGGGTGGGCAATTTTTATGCAGGATATATTTTTCTCATGCGATGGTTGTGCAGATATTTTCTTCCTCCCTGCACGATATTTTTATTGGTACATCTGCCGTGCACGATATTTTTTTTCTCTGTTTAAGGCTTTGCTCGATATTTTTTTTATATATATTTGCCCACCCCCCCCCCCCCCCCCATCCCCCCCCCCCCCCCTCAAATATCTAATTGTCCGTCCATAACCAGGATAAATTTAAAAACGTTAACAATTCTTACTACCTCGCGACCAAAATATCTAATGAATCAATAGAATTTGCATAAAATTGTTGTGGTTTCATGCGGATTAGCGTGGACAGAACGTAGAACCTACATAGCATGCATGTCATGTAATGTATTCAAAAAACCTATTGTGTTCTATTGTCTGTCTTGAATTGTGTGTTTTGTATTGTCGTTTTATGAATATATCCGAGTTCTATGTATAGGCTCTTCCGTGGACAGAAGGCCTAACGGATAGATAAAATTGCGTTTTCAAATTTATCCGGATCAGTATGAACATGGCCTGAATAATTTTTTTCGCATTTCCACTCATTCTTCATTTTATTTGTAATTTCATTAATTCTTTTGACAATCACCAATCTACCAATTTCCTTATTTTTCTGTTTCTCTAATTATAAGCTTTGACATTCATCCATTATCAATTGAGACGCATATCCTTCGTTTGCAACTACATTACATCTTTACGAATTTCTCAATTTATTCATCCGTTTGTTGCATTATTTTGTTTACATTCTCTCATCATCATTTACGCTCCTGTGTTCTGTATTCGTAATTCGGTTTATCTAGGTCAAAATAACGGAGAAACGAAGAAGTACTGTCTTTTGAACATTACACGGGAGAACACTCTGTAATTCACATATCATCCGCTTGTTTTATCGCTTTATTCAGCAAACACTCCTTATCCACCAAACTGTTCACATTCTTCACTTACTCCGACGAAGGATTCAACGTCCAAAACGTCAGTTCTCTACAAATCTTCATGTGATTCAAATTACAATCTTTTATTCAACTGTTCACATTCTTTGCCACAACACCATTCATTTATTCATTCATCTATTTTTTGCTATCCTACCTGGTCGACATTCAGGTGTCAGAGGGGTGCCATCAGATCGATGAGTGTTAGGGTTGAAGGGTGGTGACCGTAGGTTTTCAACATCACTCAAGAACTGATTCCAATAGTCAGTAGGCATTTTTAGTAATTTCTCCATGACAACTGGTAGAAGCTTAGACTCTCTCAGCATGTCGACTGGTGCAACATCTGGTGATGAATGGCCTATTAATGTTGGACCAAATACTCTGGCGAGGTTAGAAGCTGGCATTTTACAGTCTGGACTCTCTGATACTCTACAATCAATCAAGAAAGTATAATAATGTTTATGTTAATGTTTAGACAAAAATGCATAAGCAATTTTCTTAAAGTTACAGCTAAAATCGTTGCACCGCGACCGAGCGTCTTTAAGTTTGACGGGATGTTTTTCTGCGACATCAACCGTCGATCCACCGAGGCGGCATCATTGATGTCGTAGAATAAACAACATTCAGTCAAAGTTGCAAGGAAACCCAGTGTCGATGCAACGATTTTAGCTGTGATCAGAAAACGGTTTCGATTTTTTCTTCGTTTCATCCAACACAACGTGTGTGTGGAGGGGGTGGGGGTGGTAAAACAGACGATTTCTACTGTAGATTTGTTGAAACATTTGCAAACATGCCATGCAACACTGACTTTAGAGTTAATTTGCTATCTCGCTTCGTAATATAAATTTCTAAACAAATGACTGCACTGCTTATTGAAGTTTAAAAACCGCATATTTTCGCCTCAAGAGAAAAGCACTCTATCAGCGGCGTTATCGAGTCACGATTGAACCAGCATTACCAGTGAATGGTAAAAAAAAATAAAGGAATGAAAATAATAATGAATTAATAGATAAGTTATTTAAAAATGGCCGTGATTTAGATTTCCCAATTTTCGCCTTTTTCTTTCAATGTTTTAATTATCATGCTTTTTTCATTTTTCATTCATATTTTTGATCGTTTCCAATCTTTAAAAGCTACAAAGGAAAACAAATAAAAAGGTACACAATGATTGTGCAGTTAATTAGTTGGCATCGAGGGGTTGTACATTATTTGCTTTGTTTGAAGATGTTCTTTTAAACAGACTAGACAATGATTTAGGTTTTAACAGCTTAGAGGAGCTCTCACCTTTGTAGATGTTTGATCATGAATGCCAATGTATCTCTGTTTGCTGGAGGAAGTTCACTGACAGCCTGGTACAATGAACTATTACTGTCGTCATCACCTTGATTCACTACAACAGTGAAATAAACACTATTACTGCCTTATCAAAGCAGGTCCTTAGAGCCACAGGTCTGCCAAAGTGAGCACCCAAGAACATGTCTATTGCTATAAGTCTCACCTGCATTGATAAAGGCTGGCCATAACCTGTAGGTGACTAGAGGCTCAGAGAGATGTTGAAGGAAGTCTTTCAGGACTCCACAAATAACATGAATTTCAATGGACTCGTCATGCTGAAAAAGTAAAGTACATCATTACATACAAAAGCTCAAATATTCAAGTCGCTAACTATTGCTAAATGCATTGTTCAAATTATACATTAGCTTGATGTAACACAATGTCTTTTTTTTCAACGACCATTTACAGCAATGGCAAATTATTTGATTTTCCCTAGTTGCAAAGTATCAATGAAAAATCATCCCCAAGTCCAAGGCCAGGGTTGCCCTGGCAACACACTTGCCTTTGAGAAAAGTGGCTTTGTTACATCATGTGAAACCACTTGTGTGAGATTGCCCCAGCATTAAAAATAGAAACCAATCAATTGCATAAAAAAACCTATACCGAGTCTACACATTTGGCATAATGTGCTAGTTGAACTGTGTCACAAGGTGAGTGTCACTGCTTGATGCCTTGAAGTAAATGGCCTTAACATTTAAACCAATACAGGAACAGAGGCAGCAAATGTAATTTGAATGTCTGATTTATTCCTATTTACCAGTTTTTTCATTTTTCCATGAAGGCACTTCTCTTTCAGGTCTTTGATACTGTTTTTAGCTCTAAAGAAGGAATGAATAAAAATGAAATAAGATTAAAAAATACTAATATTTGGGATACTGCATATTATGATTGGTCGAGAGCCATGTGTTATCAGCGCACAGATGACATCACAACTGTTATTGCGATCATTTAGCATGTGCTCAGATGCAATGTTCAAACAGAACAAAAGCAAAAAAGGCTCATTATGGACAGTGGTCATAATTTAATAGTGAATAAAAGCAAGGTGAAAAGAATTCAGGAAGAGATAGGGGTAAAACCATGCTTCAGGCTTGTTAGCAAAGTGCCTGTAATGAATTTATAAGAGGTCAGAGTTAGTTGTACTCGGAATGGTAATCCTTTATAAAACCTTTTAGCTCTCCAAGAATCCATCAAAATAATAATGTTTGTCCAGTACACATACCCTGGTACTCGATAGAGGCCACATTCATTCAGTCCTCTTTTTTCTATTTCTTGTACACAATTTACCTACAATAAAAGACAACAAACAAGTCACTCAATATTTTACATTGGTCATAAAAAGAACACCCCACAATATTTCTAGAATACAAAACAATACCAGTTTTTTGTGAGGCTTGTAAAATGTCTCAAGAATCCAGAAAAATTATTTTTTGACGGAAATGTTGTTTGAAAGCCATCAGTTAAAGACAGGGTGGATTGTATTACAGTCCACATGTATTTTTTTTAAGTACAATATGTGGTTCCATTGTAATAATTATCAATACCTTGGAGGTATTGAAGTATGGTGGAAAGGGACTATTTTGCAGAGGACCAAAGTTCATTTATTTACTTACAATAATGTCTGGTACCATAGGGCTTGTAGTTGGAGCATAGAAATCTATAGTTGCCTCCTGGAAAATCATGACAAGAATGACAGTCAAACGATGTAGACAACTATTATAGATATTGTGCCAATTTTTACAGTCTACACTATGGTTTGCTTTATTATAGGCGAGGAGATATTTTTCCATCTAGTATTGAAAGCATCTCCTCAAGCCACCAAGTACAGGAATAAGCCAAGTAAGTGACTAGTAGTTATAAGCTGATTGCAGACAAAACAAACTTACATCTTACTAACAAACTAAATTGACAACTAACTTTTGAAAGCATATTAAAATTTATGAAGCTATTTAGTGCTGATAACAGATATTTACTTACAGGTTTCTTGTGTGATCCAGGAGTAAGATTAGAAGGAATACAAGGTAATGGGACACCATCTTTACAGTCAGAATGACAAACGGCCTTGCAGTCTATAAACAACATGTTGTATAATTAAACAATATCACTGAGGCAATCTTACAAGTTAGAAACTTGAGGATAGGTTTCACACAGCATCATATTGAAGGCGATATGTTTCAACTACAGTAGTACGTTATAATATTGACCAACATAACACCATCCTTGGTGAATTTTGTGAATGTTTGGTATTATTCTGAACTGAATGTTTTTAATCACAAACCTTGACACTTGAGAACTTGATTTGAAAACATCATGCGTTTGCCACACTGAAAACGTTATAAAGGACAAGAAAGTTAACAAGTGAAACTTGTGCAGACAATGCTTGAATGACAAATGAGATATAGACTATAGGAGTAACGGGCCAATTACATGGCAGTTTTCTGCCTTGGTGGGATGAAATTTCAGCACAGCTTTTTGAATAAATGTATGTAATATTGAGATTACAATTACATGTGGAATTTTTTTTCGGAAAATAGCGAAAGTTCCAACAAGGCTTGTGCTAGCTGGGCTGGAAATTTCAGCCGGTGTTGGGATTGTATTTCAGTCCAGGCTGAAAATAAGCATCTGCTTTATAAAGTTATGTACAGCAGCACTGGTATTACACATGCGGTTTTTTTTTACTGTTTTCTTTAGGATAAATATTCCAACATCAGCCTGGGCTGAGCTTGCTCATAATAATAATTGCTAAGAAGAACTCATACCACCAAACTGGACTAAAATCCCAGCTGGCTGAAAACCTCCATGAAACTGGCCCTTAACTTTCAAATTAACACAAAGCAATTATTATAATTACAAGATCAATAGTGACTTACTGGTTGGCATATTTCTGGATACACAACAAACTTTGAATGGAAGATATGTGACTGCAAAAATAAATATATATATGACTATCATCAGGCAAAATTTCAATTACACAGACTGGGGAGCATTTTTTGTAATCAGGTTTCACATTGAATAAAAGTTGTCTATCAATTTAATTTAAGTTCCTATAAATGTTTTGAAAGTGTTAATGCGACCTTACTCAGTAAATGGAATTATGCTATGAGGAAGGTCACAGTAACACGATCAAAACATTTAAAGGAACTTAAAATTAATCAGAGACAACTTTTATTCCCTTTATTTAATGAGAAGCATTTGTTTTAGGTCATACCTTCTTTCTTTTGCCAGTTTTAAAAGCGTTATTCTGAGTAGCCGCTCTGTATTAGGAAATTTAAATTACTCATTGAATACTTTTTATCATTAAGCAGCACTATACTACTCTTTACTTTCATCACCACAACAATCATTGATGTCATCATTATCATCTTTATCATTACCATCATATTTATCAAGATCAATGTCATCAATATCACCATCATATTCATCAAGATCAATGTCATCATTATCATCACCATCATCATATTCATCACAATCATTGTCATCATTATCATTACTATCATCACATCCTGTCATTACCATCATCACATCCTGTCATTACTATCATCACATCCTGTCATCACCATCATCACATCCCATCATCATCACCAACTAAAACATTGTCAGCTTCAGTCCTGTCTTTAAATTACCTGAAGGTAGGTGTTCTGGTTGGTAATGCAGGATACAAGTTCGATTTTGGTAACCCTTCATCCTTGATGTCCTCAACTGAAATTACAAACATTTTAACATTTTCAATTCAGTTAATGTTCACAAGAAACTGTATTTACATCATAACTTACATAATAATGGCAAACCAATCATGAAACTATCTCACCAACTGCAAGCGCTAAACACAATTATTCACAGGCTGCATTAGCAAAAAGCACCTGTTGCAGAGCAAATTCAATAATTGAATGATTCCCTTATTCTGCATACTCATTAGAAGGCGCACAACCAGATATAACTGTGTAACGTCACCGTTACAAAACTAGAAAATTAACACTACCTACCTCTGATTGTCTTTTTAGGACTACTGACAGGATTGACATATGCAGAGACTTTGATAGGTCCATCTGGACTAACGCTTACTTGTGTTCCAGCAATAACTGTTTCGTGTACCTATTCAGAAAACACAATGTTCAATAATGTTGATATACTTTTTCCCACTTGATTATAATAAAGTCTAAAAAACAAATGACGTCAAAGCACAGAGGATCTTTTGTGGGGGAGGCATGGGTGTGATGGAGTTGGTTCGGTGGACCAGTTTTATCTTACCACATGGTCAACTGCTGTCTTCATCCTTTTTGGTGGTGTAACCTTGAAACCAAACCGAGCATAATATTAATTTATAATATAGTATTAGTTAAGCAATATATAATCACATTAACCATAAGGTCTATACAGTATTAGTGCACATACCGATAGTTCATCAACTGTGGGTGCAGTTGGTTCCTAGAGGAGGATTAGGTGAGATTAATTTAGTGCACAACATTAATGACAGATAACTTTGAAATTATATTATAAAGTGAACAAATCATGTTGTCACATATAAAATGAAGTTGTAGATAAGTAAGAAGGTAAGTAAGTGAGTAAGTAAGAAGGTAAGTAAGTGAGTAAGTAAGAAGTATATAAGAAAGTGTATGAGTCAGTGTAGTGATATGATTAATAATAGTAATTAATATTGATTGTTGTTGGTAATAAGTGGATATAATTTCCAATAATCGGATACCACAGGTATTACATGTAGATACAAACTCAAGGGTAAATGTTTAAGCACCAGTTATTGTCCTGAAGTCTAATACGCAATCAATAAAACTTGGTATAATATGATTAAGTTCTAAGACCATGATAGTGTTCTTACATTTGGAGGATGGAATGGTGGTTTGTTTCTGACAGGCTCATCCTGAAAGTAAGATCAAATTAGTCAAATCAATTTTTGTTATAAATTAAGATTAAAGAACCATGAATTGTTTTCTTTTAATAAAAAAATCAAAATCTGTTTATATATCAGTGTTTTGATGAATGGCATTGTGGTGAAGAAGGTTTTCACAACAAAAGAAAATCATTGTTTTCCTAAAAAATGAAAACTTGATTGTTGACACAATCAAAGAAAGGTGACCAAAGAAAGAACACTCCTTGAGTTATGTGTATGAAGTCACAGGAAAGTTTTGAATCCCTTATTGGATTTCTTTTCAAATTTCGTTTTGAAATTGATACCAAACCCAATGCTGGACCAGCATTGGGTTCAAATGTACTTATATTTCCTCATTAAATGGGAACATTTGCCATGTAATTCCCTTCTTTGGATAATTGGGATTTCAACTTTTTTTAGCCTGTGAGTCAATTTTGGTTTTCTGGCCAAATAATTATTATTATTATTGTGGGCTCTTTTACAAGGTGTGGTATTTCTATGAGTATTCAAAATCACTGATAATGAGTTTGTTTTATGGTTTTTAACATAGTGAGTAGTAAGCACAGAGGCAAGAAAACAGTATGTGAAATTGATGTAGTTGTCTACAGGGATTAAATAAAATTTAATGTGACAGGCTGTTCTAAGAAAACAACAGTATCATATTTTATTAAACTTCAATATTTTTATGTAAGACCCAAAAATATCCAGCAATGACATGAAAACAGTGTTTTTTTAGTATATTGCCATGGCGATGAGAAGTTATTGTTGGACATCTTTGAGACAATAGATGAATTTGAAGGTTCAAGGAATATATTTTCAACCAGACTTCGACTTCAGATATTTATTTTATGATCTGTGAGACCATTGCTCTAAACAGCAAGCTTCTTACCAAATCATCTGCAGTTGTATCATAACTAATGTCTGAAGGTGACAGCATTGAGGCTGATGATTGGTCAATGTCATATGTTCTCTTCCTAGGACTGCGCACATCATCTGCCTGTATATGGCTCATTTGGATAGACTGCATCAGTGTATGTCTTTCATTTTCATTGAGGCGACTCATTGTGTCCTTGTCTGCAAGTAGTTCTCTGATCAAGGCAACTTGCCGATCCTGCCAAAGACAATACAATTTACTTAATTTTGTTTTCTGTTTATTCACTCTGACAAAGTACCACAAATACTCCTGAAATCCTTTATCAATATAGTTTAATTTTTATAAAATTGTTTCGTTTGTTCTTTATTCCTCAGTTTATATATATATAATATTTACCAAATGATCTTGTGCAGCTTCAGCCTTCATACGCCTTTTTATTTCGATCTCTATTTGGTTGCTAGAGGAGACATACAAAATAAGATGAGCTGTTTGTTATATGTTCAAAGACTTTCAAATATATTTTCACATACCGTGCATGCTTTAGCTTTACATCAAGTGCTTCATTTTCAGCCTGGAAATATAAATTATAAATCAAAACATATTATTACAAAGGAAAGGCTACAGTGACTTATAATGATGGCCTATTACCTTCAGTTTTGCAATTTCTTGCTTCAATTTGACGCAGTTTGATTCGGTTTCAAGCCATTTCTTACGGCATTCTTCTTGTTGAATCACAAATTTGAGGAACTCTGAAGTCGAAAAAATTATTAAACGTTTTTAATTCTGCAGTGAATTAGACAAGATATATCATGAATAACATTTTTATAAAATGTTTTAAAGAAATTAGACTAGTTTAGAAACTCCAATTTTTTTGTTAACGTTGCTCAATTTCTAACAAAACCATCCGATAAGGCGAAGATCATGGAGTTTTTCGCACTGAAAAAACTGCTGTTTTATGTGATTAAAAACAACAAATAAAAGATGATACATCTACGACTTTGAAGCATGTACAACAGTCTCAAAACTGGTAATGAACTGCAAAGTTTTGATTCCCGAATGTTGGTAAAAGTAAAATGGCGGTTCGGCAGTTTGACTCACCTCCCTCAATTCCTTCGGTCAAAACGGACGCTGAACGCACAATATCATCAAAACTTCCAACTAAAGCCGCTACAGACATTTTTGGCCGTCTGTTTCAATAAACGAAGAGGAAATAAACAGTGGTACTCCAAATTCATGCACAGTACTTCCTTCAATTCATCAAAACCAAACTTCTTCGTTCTAGCTCTCAAATCGATTTCGTTTTTTCCCTCCACAACAGTTTGAAGCGATCGTAGCCAATCAACGCGCGTCGTTATCACACGTGATGCATTCTTTCAAACGAACATCCAAATACCACAGGAATCCAAAAATAACATTTTCTTTATGTACGTCGAGTCTAAAGAATTCTAAAAAAGATGATATTTTTTAGGTTTCATAGAAAGATACATTTTGACCAAATTATCATAAACAAACAAACAAAAAATTAAAAAAAAAAATGAAAAAATAGATACATAAAAATAATAAATAATTAAATGAATGAATGTATGAATAGATTAAAAATACTTAAAAAAAAACTATTATCAAAAAATAAATAGCTTAATATGCTTAAACAAAAAAAACAAAAAACAAAAACAAAACAAAACAAAAAAACAAACATACAAAAAAAAATTGGTGGGTGATAAATTTCAAGGGAAATGAATGAATGAATGAATGAATGAAAGAATGAATGAATGAGTAACAATCAGTGTTGTATAGCCTGGTCAAAAATGAGAGGAGAGCAAGCCAAAGGTGTCAGTATATCCTGGAATGAAATTCTATTGATCACAAGGCACTGATAGTAGACTAGCTATTTTATTTTTACTCTCCAGCAGTGCACTGCCAGATGATGAACACGATTTCTAATGTTCGAAAGTTGGTCGGAGCAAGTCAAACCTATGGATTAACCAAAGGTTGACATGTAGAGTTGGCAAATAAAGTTAAACCAAAAAAAATATTTTATAACTTCAAATTACTTTAATCAGTTTATCAAAATTTATATAAACA
This sequence comes from Diadumene lineata, assembly GCA_918843875.1. Lineage (NCBI taxonomy): Eukaryota > Metazoa > Cnidaria > Anthozoa > Actiniaria > Diadumenidae > Diadumene > Diadumene lineata. The sequence goes on along the minus strand of OU974069.1, from coordinate 21,419,768 downwards.
TATATCAACTGAATATAAATTAAATAAACTATTAATAATAATTCTCAAAATTCTGTTTTACAAAATAATGTACATTTTATCAAAATGTGAAAGGGAGATTATGTTGAGCAATAATCTTGACAAAATAGTTACAGCAGAACATAGTTCATACAAAGTCTGCTATATTAACTATGCTAGAGTGCATGCACTAAAAGTGTGCAATTATGCTAATTCTATTGTTTTCTTTTGTTTAATTAATGCCATTTACTACTAAATAGTGACAACTGTTGCACACATTTAGTGTTTGCACTCTAACATACAAGACTTCATACTAATTTTGATTAAATTGAATAGTTTTTTCTGTCTTGTGTTAATCAGCCTTCCTCATCATCACTGTCGTCACCATTTGTTGGAGGAGTACAATTATTTGTTCTTAATGCTTTTAAACAAGGACAACCTAGAACAAACAATAGAAGTGTTACAATCTCTTTTTAATTTTAAAGTTCTTTAAAACAAAGGGAAGAAATCATCAAACTAATGGATAGTAATGATATATAGGACAACCTAGAATGAAGATAGAAACATTACTATTTTTTAAAAGTTCTTTGCAACACCTTGTTCACACTCACTTCTCACTACATTCCTATTTACAATATCTCCACACAGTGTTGATTATTTGTGAAGGAGGAAAACAGGAGGACCCAGAGAAAAAACCCTCATGGTGCTCATGAGAAAGAAACAAACTCAGTTCACATATGATCCAATCTGGAATAAAATCCAGGTCACAATGGCGAAGGGCCAGCGCTCTCACCACTGGGTAATCCATGCCGCCCAATGCTGGTGCAACTCATTCTGTTCTAGCCTGTATAGATTCACCCTAAAACCTGCCTGCAGGCTTATCCTCCTGAAGAAAGTGAACCAACTTAACACAGAGAATGGTGACATCAGTTTCCTTCTTACCTACCCACTTCTGCTCCTGTGTCCCCTACCCCTTCCCCTGTGCGTATGTGGAGAAGAAGGAAACCACAGCTATAATAACAGTAAGCCTTGGAGCAGTCTTTAAAGCACAGGCTGTCAGTGTGTACATGGTCAGATTTATCATTATAATTTCCAATCCTCTGTTTACTTTTGTATAGACTGATTCCATAAGTTGTAGTTTTTGCTACTTTGTATTTGGTAGATTGCTTGACATAAGACTGACAGAGAGCGACTGGGATCGACTTACAAAATTAGTCTAAACATTAATTTTGTGGTGCCTTTGGATTTTAACAATACTTTAAAATCTAATGTTAAATGATAGAAATAATCATCAAGGACAATCAATTATATTCTCACCTGTAAGTAATATTTGACAATCAGTTGTCACTCTTGTCCAATCCATGTTCAGTAATGTAAGAGATGGAAGGATAAGACACCTTATCCCTTTGTTTGATATTCTTGTTCTACTCAAGTTTAGCTGAGTAAGTTTTACACATTTGTTAATGACACCAGTCAGTAGACTTGCATTAGTTATTAGGGTTGATGATAGACTAAGTATCTGTAGGTTTTGAAAATCTGTCAAGAAATTAAGAATGATGAAACTGGCTAAATAGCATGTCATTGTCAGTTGCATGAACAACAAGGGGAACAAAATTGAGACTAACAACTCTGTTGGAATTTAATACAGCAGATATTATTACTATACACAGCTATAGCCTGTGTTATGAACAGTAGAGCGTACAAGCGACTGGGGTGGTTGTATGAAGCCAGGATAAAGTTATCAACTTCAGAGAATTTCTTTAGAATTTATCTACTGAAAATGGATTTATGCAGCAGAAAGCACACTATCTGGGCCTTGTACAACTCAGTCCTTTTCACTGGATCTTTAAGCTTGCATTGGCATATGATAATAATACTACAACAAACATGCACGTAAAAATGTGAGAGCAAACTGTATTCAACACAGGCTACCCCAGCTTTATACAGCCAATGCTAGTGCTCTGATTAATATCACCTCAACTCTGTCATGCTTGCTAACCAATTGCCCAAATTCATACCATGAGGCCTGGAGCAAATTTCCCTTAGATTTTGCCAATCAACAAGAGAGTCTCCCTCGCAGCCGCTTTTAGTGTCGGGCTTCCTGTGTCCCCCTCCCACAGGAAGCCAGACACTAACAGCGGCTGCGAAGGAGACTAGTTCATATAATGACAAGTTTGGTGTTGATATGGTAAGATTTGAATGAGATACAAGTCAACTAATCCAAAAATTCAAAATTTAGAAGGAAATGTATGAGAACCAGACAAAGTGTCCAGGTTTCATACATTTCTTTGAAAATTTGGACACTTGTATTTCACTCTGTTGTCATTCAATCAATGCCAAACTTTGGGATTTTATAATGCTTAACGTTGTCATTCATTATTTGGATTGTTATGCTGATTGATATGATATAAGGGAAATTTGCCCCAGGCACTATGGTAAGAAATCAGCAATATGACCTTAACTCTGTCATGTGATCTGGATGTATGAAAACACAATGATTGTAGAGTCTCATGCTACACATACTTTGAATGACTTGGCAGCCTTCATCTGTAACAGCAGTTCTGTCTGCATTTAATTCCACCAGGTTAACAAGTCCTGTCAGTGGGAAAATTAATGATTACAACCAATGAAGCAAGTACCAAACATGATATATAAGAAACATTTTCAATGACAGAAAGACAAACACAAGCAATATCCATATAAATTACACATAAATCATCAATTGATAATGACCTTACCTGACAAGTTTCTAAATCCAACATCACTCAATCTAGTATTACTAAGCGTTAATTTTGTCAAACTGCAAAAAAAGTAAATTAAAATTAATTAGATTTACTTTTTTTTTTATTGCAACAGTAAATATTGAGGCCATCAAACCCAAGATCTCAATTAGCTATAATTATGATATGCATTAAAATATCAAAACAAATGTAATGAATGTTCAACGAGCAATAAAGTTGAGAAGGAAGATGGCAACAACTTCATTTAATAGCAGTACTTGTATTGCAAGCTCCAGTATAATAATTTATTTCATATATAAACTACCAAAGGAATAGGTGCATTTGCTCTTTTTAAAATATGTCAAATAGCAACATCATAATTTACACAAGATGACAACATATCGGCATAATGACATTAATGTTGACTCTATGTTGCTATGTTGTAATGTGACCAAAGAAAATATATTTAAGCATTAGAAGATGATTTCCGTGTTTCTTTACTCTGTTAGAAACACGCGGGATTGTTGGGAGAAAACGAGAAAAGGTATTGAATCACGAGCTGAAAGCGAGTGATTCAAAACCTTTTCGAGTGTTCTCCAAACAATCCCAAGTGTTTCTAACAGAGTATAGAAATACGGAAATCATCTTCTAATGCTTTTATAAAATAACAACAACAGTTAACTGACAGTTAATAAGAAAAAAAATAGGTAAAATTGAATTTAATATGCCTGATCACACAATAAATTCTCCATACGTTGTCAAATGCAAAAACCGACCAATCAAAAAGCACCTTACATTTTCAACTTACGAGTTTGTTGAAAAAATAGCCTTATTTTCGATAGAAAAATCGACATTTATTCGTCTCAAAGTGTTAATTTAACGAAAAGAATGAAAGATAATCTGGTTAATGTGTACTTAAAAGTGGATTTCTGTGTTCAGCTCAAGGAAAATAGTCTAGAGTCCAGCAAAAACGCTTCAGCTTTCAAAATGTGCCGGTGCTTTGCAGAACTTTACTAAGTGAATGTGATGATTCTTACAAGTCAAAAAAAAAAGGGTGCCTATTTAGCTACTGAAGTGGATACTCTAGATTGAATTTGTGGGACTTTGGATGCTCTGAATAATGGTTGGTCGTTGTTTTGGTATTAAAACTGACTTGAGAGGACATCGCTGCACTGATCGAGGTTGTTTGAATATAGGCCGGCTTTGCACTATTTGTCGGTAAGTAGAGGATTTTCCCCTTGAATTTGTGCTTTTTTTTTTCATTACCAAAACGTTTTTTTGTACAAAAACATCACGATACCTTGCTAATGTGTTCAAGTGCTTACTGGTAATGTTTTTGCATAAAGTTTTTATCTTTTGCATGTTTTTCCGTTGCGAGAGGACTTAAAAACGTGGATTTTCACATTGGACATTTTGTTTTTTGTTTCTTTCAGATTGTATTGGTCTTTATTGTGTTTCTGTTAAGGATTTACTGATTCTTGTAGCTCGATATTAAAGTGTTAAAGAAATGAAGTTTGTCAGTTTTGGGATTTAAATTATTTTTACAACTTTTTAATACGGCCTCATCGTTTGTACTGACGACAACCTTGAAACCCGTGTTTCTATGCTCTTATAGAAACATGGTTTTTTGGACGTTTTAGCCAATCAGAGCACGCGTTATACCCGGGGGGGGGGGGGGGGGGGTTACCCTGTTTATGACAAAAAAATGCGTAACTTCCATACCCTGTTTATGACAAATTACAATTGCTTACGAACATTGTATGATTTGTACAAATATATCAATTCAGACACACGTGCTGCTCTTATCTTTTTTTTAAAGTCAACGATCTTATTCCTGCCGATTTTCTGAATGCAAACTAATTTCTCTCATTTTTTTGGGTCATGATTATGACAGAAAATTTGGATTAAATCGGAAATAGAGTAGAATTAGATACCCTGTTCATGACACCAAGGTCGAAAAACCATACCCTGTTCAGCGGATCATCCCCGTATAGTCGATATAGGGTAGTACCCCCCCGCCCCCCCCCCCCCCCCCCCCGGGGCGTTATATAATAGTTATTTTATAAAATGTTATAAAGTTCACATCTTTAACATAATGACATAACGACATATAACATTGGCTTTATGTAGCTATTTTTTCATGCTCACTCTGCAACATAACTCTGACATAACAATGATAAAGATGTTATGTGGGTATGTGGTTGTGTCTGGTTATGTAATTATGTCGCTAGTGGGAAGGTATTAAGATATGGATGTCTATGGAAAGTACCCAATAATCATACTGACATTAGTACTAACCTGTAGATGGTTGAAATGTGATGTATTCCTAAGTCTGTTACATTAATATAGTCAGAGATATCAAGGGCAGTCAGTGGAAATCCTGAAAGTATTGAAGACAAGGGGTGACTTTATTTGATAAACACATGACAGAATGTGTAAAATAATGAGTGCAGTATATTACTAATAATGATCTACAACTTTACCTTTGATGTGATATAATCCATGATCTGTAATAGTCAGTCTATTTGGAAGATTTAATGACATCAAATGAAGACCTATGCAGATGAATAAGAATAATAACACTTATTTCTACTATTTATTATTATTATGCACTGCTAGGTGTCTGCAGTTAACAAGAGAAAAAAAATGGGTAATAAGAGCCCACAGAGTTAAATTATATGAAACATCTTGTACTAGTAGGCTATTCACCTCAAAACATTCAATTGATGGTTTTCAACCATTCCCAGGAGACAATTTAAACAAAAGACATGGCAGCCATGCTGGTGGACTTTTCAAAAGAAAACCACAACCGTGACTGGTGGACCCTTTTGTTCCACTCACTCTCCTGGGAATGGTTGAAAATCATCAATATGATTATAACATACCGTAAACACTACTGACAATAATAATCACTTTGAAAAGTTATTAATGCATGTTCAAAATTTTAGGAGTGCTGTGCCAAAAATGATTGTCATGTTCATAGGCCTGTCAGACACCTCTGTTGACCTAATATCTGTGTTTAGACTTTATACTGATTTCAGACAGATTGAAAAATCATAGAATTTTGTATAAAATTCAACCAGGTATTGTATTACTGAATCTGTCACTCACTGTGCAGTTGTTGTAGTCCATGGTCAGTTATATTAGTTGATAAAAGATTAAGTGACTTCAGTGATGGAAGACCTCTGATAGCCACTACGCTATGGTCTGCTAGTTGTGTAAATGAGACGTTTAATCTTTCAAGGTTTGTCATCTCTGACAGAGCATCAAGACTGGTAATCTGTAACAAAAAAAAACAAAACAAAAAAACTTTTTAAATTGTCATCGTCATGATCATCAATACTGATCATCATCAACGTGGTCATCACTGCAATCATCACGTTATTAATGCTTGTACATATCAGTATTATAGCTTTAATTGTCTGTAGCAGATATCACAAGTCTAAAATAAGCACACAGGACAACTTCACAACAGAACTTTACAATGAAAAAATTTGAAGTCAAAACATAATTATCATGGAAGGAGAAACAAACCTTTGTTTTTTCTAACTCGAGAGCTGTTAAGGACTTTAAATCTGTAAATGAAAGCAAAGCATATAAAGTGAACTTGTGAAGGATAAGATCAAATTAATAACTGACATTTAGACATGATAAAGATCTTACTTTTGATAACTTGAAGACTCAAATCAGTGATTGTAGTATTACAAAGACTAAGGTGTGTTAGCTTGGATGCTGATTCAGCATGGTTGACAAAGTAGGAAACTCCTTCATCAGTAACCTGTCAATTAGGCAGCAGTAGAAACAAAATATCATTAGATATGTATCTATAGAATAATAGATTTTTATTCACCAGGGGACAGTTGTATGAAACCAGTGGATAGGGTTATCCACCGGATAAAAGTTATGCACTGCATAGGATTTCTTTAGAATTTATCCACTGGATAATGATTTATCCAATGGATTGTGCTATCAAAGCTTTATGCAACCAGCCCAGTTGTAAGATGTTACATTAAGAGTTTTCTAGCCAGGAAACCTTTCAAGCCAGCAGCTTATATAAAAAAAGGTTTCCTGTAGTAACACATCCCATATCATATGGTCATTTTGTCATTTGCGCTTTACAAGTATGTTACTTTGTCTTAATTATTCACTCTAAATGATAACACTGTTAGATTATTTTGAGGACATTTGTTTATCATACCTTTGTACCATCCATTTGAAGTATAGTAAGTGATGGAAGCTCTAAAAAGGCACAAACATCATCATTATTCCAGCTAAAAGTGTATTTTCTGGTCATTTGCATTTTGAATTACTTCTCAATGTTCTAAAGGTGAGAAAACTGCTTTGTGTTGATGTTCAAAATAAAAAAATGGAGGTATAGGCTTTTGACAAGTGTGCCAAGAAAATTGGTGAATTGGTGTTTAAAGAAAAGGGTCCTGGAAGCCATCATCCAACTGGTAAACCACGCCTATAAGGATATCAAAACCAGCATATAAAGACACCAGTAGGCAACACTGACCCATGAGACAAAAGTAAGGCCACACCAAGGGTCAGCATTGAGTCCCTTCCTATTTGTAATCAAATTGGACACCAAATTGGAAGCTTTCGAAAAGAAATACCATGGTATTTCTTCATTGATCTAGTGGTGGCGGCTGAAGGCAATTATTGGGACCTCCAGTAAAAGTGGATTATATGGCAAAAGAGGATGGGAAGGCATGCTCTAGCTGAAAGTTAACACAGACAGTACTGAGGTGATGGCTAGCAACAAAAAAGCTGTTAGGACTCAACAAGCTTGCCTAAGATGGTATGCCCACCTACTAAGAATGAAAGAGGAAAATGTGGCAAGGTGACTTGGTGATTGGAAGAAAGACCAAAGACAAAGAGTCAATCTAAGAAGAGATGGATGGACAACATCAAAGAAGACATGGAAATAATGGCAGGACTAAAAATGGAAGATGTGCATGTATGATTTTGGTCTATCTGGTGGATGAAAATACACAAGCTCCAACCTGAATACTTATAAAATATGCTTATATTTTACAGAGAGGACAGCCATTGTGCTTTGCTTGTGTGACCGGGTTTACAGGTCCATTGGATGGATCGTGGTTGAAAAAAATAAAGATAACGTTGAGAGTATGTGACTCTCACTCACTGAAGACAGCAACACAACTTTTAGTTGTTAACCCTTTGAAGGCCAGGCAGAACTGGTCTATTATACAAATTACATAATACTACATAGATCAATTTGCAAGTTAAACTGAATAATCAGGTTTACATAAACAGGGTGTGTCAGCTCTCATTTCCCATGACATCTAAAAGTATTCATTACATGTTTACACAAGGATTATAATTATAGACAAAGACAAACCCTTGCTGCCTTTCTAAAACAACAGACTCTGTTAGCCTGGTACAATCTATTATCTCTAGAAACCTTGCTTTGCTATGTCAGCAAAATTAAACTACTGGAAACTATCAGATTTCACTTGTTACACTTGCATATGTTTCACTAGTGAGCACAAGCATTCAATTTCATTAATTAGTGCAATCAAGGTTTAATGATTGAATTAAATGCAAAAAATACAGTCATGCAGACTAAGAATAACAAGTTCACTTATCAAAACAAATGAAATTAGACTATTTCTCACCTTTGAGATAAACAAAGCACTTATCTGTAAGTTGAGAACACTGGTTTATATTCAGAGACTGGAGTTTTTTAAGAACTACAAACAAAAGAGTAAATGAATTAAGATGAATATATCAATATTTTATATTTTTAAAAATGGATGTGGCACAAAATAACATCTCTAGGAAAGGGGGGAAGTCACACAAAAAATATAAAACATTTATGTGTTCACACCAAAACTGAAGTATGCTATGGATATATTCCTATGTTAATAAATTGACAAAGACTTTTAAGGGACAAACAAAGAACTGAAGGATTAATATAACCAATACATTCACAACAACTAACTGTCAGCAATTTTTGTATCATCATGTCACAATATTATTATTCTTTTTTTAATCAATTTTCAATAACATTTTTTTTTCAGACAACTTGACATATACATCACTTTAGAAGAATTCAAAAGGACAACACACTGTTGAGTTGTTGATCTTGACAGTAGTGTAACAATGATGATGACACTAACTGTTGTCATTGTCTATACTAACCTGATAATGACTCAATGGCTTTGTCCGTAATCAAGGGACATGATTTTAGACTGACCAAAGTCAGATTTTTATGTAATCTAAAGTAAAAAAAAAACCACTTATCAGAAGAAGGATAACAAAAGAGGACGATACTAGTAAAATGGTCTTAATAATGCCACACAACTTTTTAATGTGTTCCCAAGCAGCTTGATTTACCTTAATGCAGACAAAAGCTCATTCGTAACCAAGAGATAGCAATCCAATCTTAGATATCGAAGACAGCTGCATACAACAATATAATTATGTTAGTGATTCAAATACCATTGAAACTTTTGATAACAAGTGATATGATACATCATCTGACACATGAGACATACACTTCGCCACAAAAATCATTATTTGTAATAGTAATAAAATAGTACCACCTCTCTTACCATGATAAGAATGCATGTAAGCTTCTTGGTGTTAGTCCTTTATTTTTCATCAGTCTGTCTAAAATCTTGTCACAGATATCATGAGAAAGAGTTCCTAATGTTGCTAATGGATGTAGCTTTGGATGACCTGAGATCCGTAAGCTCACATTGTCTATACAAATATCTTCTAGTCTTCTTACTTCTCTGTGCAATTGTGGCATGCTGACAGCTGTTTCCTCCCTGTCTGCAAGAAGAAAAATACCTGGTTCATTAGTCCTTTAATTTCGGGATGGGCCACTTGACCAAAAGCAGCATTTCCTGCACTTTGACATAGAAATAAGTTCAGTGAGTAGAAAAACATGACTCTATTATTTAGTATTATTGATATTAAATAAACATTTTAAAGGTTTCTTGGAACAAGCTCCACCAAGAACATTTTGAGAAATCAAGTGCCTCAGACATAAAATGTCCAGCACTTAAAAGGGGGAAAAGATCTCAAATATTATTTATTGTTACCCATAAACTGCAGCCTTCTTTCTCTCATCTCCATTCGTCTAGCAGCAGACTCGGCAGGAGAACTTGAAGGTAACACTGGGTTGACAGCGTGTGGATTATACTCTACAGCACCTAACCTCATCCCTTCACCTACTGGCCAGTGATGTGCTTGATGCCGCCCTCCAACATTTCCTGGGTTTAAGAGCATAGGTGGAGGCTGCATTACGTTGACAGGAATCTCAGGCTCTTCTTGATGGATATTATCATCTGGTAGAGGTTGTTCTGGTTCTTGTTGTGCATTCACAGAGCATTCCTGTACATTTTGTGTTGGTGAGCTAGATTGTCTGTTGGAGAAATCAGCTGTTTGACAAATCAAAATGATAAATCAAAATAGTTATCAATTGATTAATAACGAAAAAGCCATTTTTTCTTTGAACCCTTCAATTATTGATAAACTAATCATACATCCAAATAAACAAAAAACAAAATATTTCCTGGACAGCAAAAACAAGTTGAATCAATAACATTCAAACCTGAAATAGAAGCTTGTTTTTTCTGTACAACAATCATTGCAGATGGGTGAAGTCCAAGACTATCTAATGACATGTCGAATTCTTCTGATGTGAAAGTCTTATGAGGAAATGGCTGAAAACAAACATGCAATAAAATCATGTTTTTGTTTAAAAATAAACAGCTTGACTACATCCCAACATAAAATAAAATTTAGTTGTCAAATGAGTTACTTCTTTTTTTCACCAGTCCAGGAAGATAACAACTTCCCTGGCTAGTAGATTGTCTCTTGCTGTTGTATCCTCACAAATAAATAAAATACTACCTACTCAAGATGCTTTTTTAAAACCAGTTTTACCATAAATGAGGAATTAATAATGGCCAAACTAAAATGGCATCAGCTATCAGCATTTTGATGGAAAAAAATCATAGCAAAACAATCTTTTCAACTTCAACAGTCTATTGATGGATGAAAATACAACAGAGAGACCCTGCTAGTGAGGCACAGGAAAAAAATTGTGATTCCCAAAATGGGTTTATTTTGGATTATGGTTGGGAAAATGCTACAAAATCCAACATTGGGTTTAAATTTGTGATTTCCAAAATGGGTTTATTTTGGGTTATTGTTGGGAAAGTGCAACAAAAAACATTTTTTCCTGTGAGGGAAATAAGAACATACAAACATTCTGAAAATGTGACAGAAACATAGTCTATTAAACATTACACTTTAATTTAACATTTATATGCCATGGATAAAATTTATATTTACATGTTGAGTACAGGGTCAGATCAAAGGGATACACCTTCTGCCTGCTGTCTGAATTATATACTAGATTAAAAAAAAATATCTATGACAAAAAATCAAACCTTTCAAAAAAGTAACAAGCTTGGTAGCTCATCTGGCTAGTGCTAAATTTGCATTTGCCCCTGTTTCTACTGGGAAATAATGGACATGGATTTTTAAAGCTTGAAAAGTGCAAATCCAGGGTTAACTACTAAAAAGTAAGAGTTAACCTAAGAGTTAACCTAGTAGGATTAGCGCTAATTGATCTTTGAACAACCCAGCCCTGGACTACATATGGCAGATATGGCAATATTTAGATCTCTTCCTTTCCCAAACCTCAAAACACTATTATTAGTCAGAGAATGAATAATATAACAATAATACCTGAATAATATCAACTTGTTGCTGTCTCAATGATGGATGACTTGATAAGGTAACAATTGCTTCTATAAGAGTTATAGTGACAGAAACTGAGCCAGTCCTGACTTGACCATTTGGTAAACGCAGCTGCAGGCACAACATAACAACAACAATGTTTAAACACGGATGGTTACATGATTGCTTTCAGGAGGTGTTGCACCATCTTTAAGACAAGAGGGGTTGCACACCCATTTAACATGAATACTGAGGATATTTGAGAAAGCAAGCCCTTGAAATCCTTTCTGAAAGGGATGTGCACTCCTCTCACAGATATATAATATATACCACTGTCAAAAGAAATGGATAAGCAACAGGAAAACTACCAGAATTGAGTAAGAAAAAACTTCACTTATCATTTTTAATTAGTTTAAATGCAACACTTTGCAACTATTTTCTTGGTTTTATTTATTATCCTTTCTGAAAGGGATGTGCACTCCTCTCACAGATATATAATATATACCACTGTCAAAAGAAATGGATAAGCAACAGGAAAACTACCAGAATTGAGTAAGAAAAAACTTCACTTATCATTTTTAATTAGTTTAAATGCAACACTTTGCAACTATTTTCTTGGTTTTATTTATTATCCTTTCTGAAAGGGATGTGCACCCCTCTCACAGATATATAATATATACCACTGTCAAAAGAAATGGATAAGCAACAGGAAAACTACCAGAATTGAGTAAGAAAAAACTTCACTTATCATTTTTAATTAGTTTAAATGCAACACTTTGCAACTATTTTCTTGGTTTTATTTATTATCCTTTCTGAAAGGGATGTGCACCCCTCTCACAGATATATAATATATACACCACTGTCAAAAGAAATGGATAAGCAACAGGAAAACTACCAGAATTGAGTAAGAAAAAACTTCACTTTTCATTTTTAATTAGTTTAAATGCAACACTTTGCAACTATTTTCTTGGTTTTATTTATTATTAATTGAAGTGTGGAGATTAAAAATACATAATTTATATTTTGGCATAATTTATTCTAAGATTTTGCTAACCTTTAAAAAAGATTCTTTATGGTCTGGTTGTTTCTGTTTGTTTGCATTTTGTGAACTAGTACATGGTTTTGTCCCTACAATAACAAGTGTATCAATTAGTATCTACAATTCTCTTCAAAACAAATTCTAATCATGATATTGTAACCATTATTGAATATACAGTCTGACAATAAATAGCCATTCAATAGCTCACTTTCGATATTCTGGTTGAGCGTCCACACATGAAACAATTGAAGAGGAGTCTCCAGGGAAACAAAAGAATATCATTAGGAATATTGATTGTTTCTTGTCTTCAAATGCTTGGTGCATGGCCGCTCAACCAGAATATTGAAAGTAAGCTATTAGTGTGATAGTTAGCTAGTGCTGTCTGACTGAGAGGAAAGGTTGTGCTTCCCTATGCTTACCATATCAGTTATGGGTACATTATTTTGTAGTGCAGTTTGCATCAACCATAAATTAACGTATGGTAATACACATATTAGGGCATTTTCGAACTATCTTATGCTAATGAGTTCTAAAAAATGCTAATGAGCCAAAAGAGCTCTGCTAATGAGTAAATTGCACATAGGAATGTACTCTTTGATGCACAAAGACAAAGGAAAGCTCAATCATCTGACATGACACAGCGTACTTCCTCACGTGCAATGCTCATTAGCAGAGCACCCTTATCTTATTTGCATAAGATAGGTCGTTATGTGAAAACCCTCTATTATATTTAATAGTTGATTTGTTAATTACATTTACGGTTAGTATAATTACATTTTGAATTTACATTTTATCCGGTTGAAACATGGTACATGGGACAGGATTATTTACAAATCAATCCGTCAGGAAACTGGGTATTCAATGATAAAACTATGCATCTACTCAAACTAAGAGGAATGAGGTAAGGCTTTCAATGACTTTACTCTGAAACCCCCTGGGCTCCAAAACATTGTGTTACATACTTTGTAACCAAGTTTATCACACAATTCAGTTATATGTTAAAAAATGTTTAAACCAAAAACATATATTTCCACTTTATTTAACCTGATAAGGATTCTTTACGTAGTCCAGCTTTGGTTCCAGACTTTTCTTTTCTTGATTCTCTATCATCAGCTATTTGCATTAATATTTGCTGTCTTACCTATTATTATAACATTATACAAAACCATATTATAAATCAAGCTAAAAACTGAAAGCAATAAGTTACATACAGCTTACTTTACACAAACAAACATTATATTTCTACAGGCAACCTACTGGACTGCAGTGGGCACCAATGCCCAAGCTCATCTTTGCTGATGAATTCAACCAGTAATGTATGAATCACTACAGTGCTCTGTATGAAATAAAGGCTCAAAGAACAATTATTTGTAATGTGCACTATGGCCCTAATCCCTAAATGCATCATTTCAATGTAACATGATCTGATTGACTAAGCTCTGGGTTATCCCTGGTACACATTCAATCTTTTCAAAAGGATAGAATCAAATGGGTAACCATGTTTTACTCTAAAAATGTTAAATGATACCTTTTTTTCTTCCAATTTCCTTTTCTTTGCTTCCATTTTAGCTTGCTCTCTTTCTTTCTCTATAAATCTTTCTTTGGATTTTCTTGCATCTTCTGAGACATTACATCGACTTGTTAATGGATCTTGATCACCACTGTTTATATGCCCATCACTTGAGGTGGATGAAACATTCTGAAAGATGGTGGATAGCATGTTATGATGAGTTCATAATATTTATTGATAGAAATTTTTGCCATATTTCAAAAGAACATTTTTCAAATTGACTTAATTTTACAAGTGCTGAAAGTTCCTCCCTCTCTTGTTTCCACGGTGACAAAAACCTACTTCTAAAACAATCCTTAACTTTAATCTTATGTGCTTTTCATCAAAGATTGTAGAATTTGCTCTTTGTATAGTATTAGGATATAAGCCTTTTTTCTACTTGCAATGACTAAGTAACATTAACCAAGCATTATTCTTTTTATTTGCATGTATTTTTTTTAACTTACCTTTATCAGTGTATCAGTGTCTCCTTGTGTTTTGATTGTTGGTATTGATGATGAGGGCGATGATGAGGATTGGGATTTCTTTTCCATAAGCCTACAATCATTGATGGAATTTACATGCCATGTATATTTTTAAAATATAATATATTTTTAAATAATAAATCAATAATAATTTTTAGAAAATACAATGAATGGAATTGATTTCATCATGATAAACATGACTCCACATCTTCAAATATAAACTGCCCTATCACATTATATGATGCGTTATTTGGATTTGTTACTTTTGTAAAAAACGTTTTTAAATATTAATAGTAAATGAAATTGTCCTCCAAAAGTGCATAACGTAATCGGAATGTGTGGTAATCGCGTTTCTTTTACCATTCTACTGCTGACTGTAAGTTAGTATTCCCTGCTTGTATCGCTTGGTGACACTCTTCAAATTCAAATCCCATTGATGCAAGCCCAGCAAGAAGCTCATCTAGGCCCTGGCCCAAAACAACAACATTAACAACTTTAAATTTCTACAAACTAAAGATTTCAGTGAAATCATTTATACTAAAAAAGATAAATATAGTCCACTTAAGTAATTTACTTTTCTTGAAAGATATAAATTTCAAGCTAAGCATCAATATTTTGGAGTAGTTTTTATTCTAGTTTTAAATTAAATAGAAGCAAACAAAATAATTATCAGATAAAAAAATTACCTCAGTAGCCGCCATTTTGGAAATCCAGTCTGAGTGGGTTTCCTGTGTATTTTAGGGGAATCATTGTGGGCTTCCGATCCTGTTTTATCGTAAGGGCCAGTTCAGGGCCTCTGATTCAGGACCCGAAGTTTTTTCTTTATTTATTTTTTTTTTATAGAAAAGAATATCATTGACAATGCATTCATTTGCCTTTAAAAAAACGTTACAATGTTATTTTTTTGACGCTATAAAATTATTTTTATTGACGGGGTAGAAGAACTGGAAACGATCAAAATCCTGATTCTCCTAGCTAAACTCGTCTCCAGGGCCGGGTGCTCCCGTCTCGCACACCGGCAAAAAACATGGCGACAGGAGATGGAGGTAGAGTAAGGGATGGAAAAGATATTCCTACTGGCTCAATCGTAACCTGCACTACGAAGTTTGATGAGAAATTTCAAGGAGAGGTGATGGCTTTTGATTATGGGACAAAGTTTATCGTTATAAGTATCCTTGATATTTAAACATCCACTTATAAACGGCAGCTATTTTAACATGTCTCAAACTTGAACTTGGGTAAAAGTCAAAGCAAAATTCGTGGATTGTCGTTGTTGATGTGATGCGATGTTTATTTCTGTCCCCGTTATTGCTTTTTCTTTGGCGTAATTTGTCAAAATTATGAACGTTTAATCCGTGAATCTAACATCAACTTAGTTGTATTAAACTATCCATTTAATGAAATTATGATGTGAAGTGGCGGTGTAGTTCTGTGTTACTTCGTCTTCATATGATTTAATTAGCATCTACACCTTGGTAGACACGTGTGAACTTTTTAAACTCTTAACCAAAGTCATTACGTAAAAAATTAATAGCTTGATTACAATTTATAAAGTCGGTCACATTTGTCATAATGGCACTCTCTTCTTAGCCACCTTACACCGGATTATTTAGAAGTTTTATTCATTCCTTAACTAGCTTTTCAGAAAATGATGCTGATAATGGAACCAAAAAGGGGAATAATGATGTTAAAATTTTCAATATTTCATTACTAAAGAATTTTGAAATTATCAAAGAATGCCCTTCTAAGCTAGCAAAATCATTACATGCCCTGGATCTAGAAAAAGCAGATAGACGTTTCAAAGCCAAAGTAAATGAAAAACTTCTAGCCGCCAATCGAGTAGGAGTAGATGTCACTCCAGAAGGGCAGAGATTGTATGATACACTAGCTAAACAGTAAGTTGCACTTTATTTTGCTGCCTTTATAAACTTCAAAACAAAACAAAATATGGAAATTCAAAAGAGAGGATGAGGTAAAATCATTTTCATTCAGAACAAAATCACAACATAATAACATATTTCAACACTCAACAGAATAACGCATAATTAATTGAATTGAATTGTCTTTGTCATCCCATAAATACAAAGATTTAATCATTATGTTCCATCACAACAATTGACTCAATGTTTTAGACATTGCCATAAGTAATAGTTTAAAGTAGTTGCAACTGATCTTCCTACTCTAGTAGAGGAGCAGCTAAATATTTATCCAAAAGAAATGAGTATTATATTGATTGATTGATTAGATTTTTTCTGTTGTATTGTAGGTTTCAAGAACTTCACTGGAATGACAAAAATATTGTTGTTATGAATACAGTAGTTATCAAACCTCCTTACAATACAGAGAGTATATTATACTCAGATAAAAGAGAAGAAACTGCATTCAATTATATCAAAGGAATTGTAAGTATATTCATGAGTGATAGTGGTTTTTGTATGACATGAAAAAGTACAATACTGTTACAATGTATTACCACTGCACACATACTCCAAAAATATATATATGCATGTTTGAAATAAATTGTGTCAAACCAAGGAAAATAAAGCAAGGTTATGTGGTATTCTGGTGATTTTTGAGCATTTTTTCCCATGTCAAAAAGGAGGTGGTATGGATCCAAGTAACTGACCTTTTAATATTGTATGTTATAACAGTTGAGAGAGAAAAAACACAAAAAAATTAATTTAAAAATTCAATCTATTGAAAAAGGAATAGTAAAAATATTAAAAAATTAAGTTGAAAATAACCATTTTTTTAAGTCAGCGGTGTGGGTCTTGAACCATGTTGAAAAGAGAACAATTGGATTGCTTGGGCTGCCTGAGATTTGAAAAGAGCCATCCCACCCAGAATGCATTGCACTCTTCATGTCAAACAACAGTCCAGTGGATGGCATTTTCATTATTTGTGTGTTTTTCAGGTTAACAAGCATTGTAACAATGAAAATGAAAGCTAGCTATTCTTGAACATGATGAAAATGTGGATCAAGCCAAGCATTAATTTATTTTTGAGAAGATCTATTTAAAACAAACAATATTGATGTGTTTTCACTCTTTAATGAAGCAATCTGGAGTGAAAGCATGTCAAACATATCACTCGAAAAACAACAACTTTAAGAACAAACACAAATCATCTCAAAGACACAGCAATTTGTGTAGATGAAAATTTTATTTGATTTTCCTGTATTTTTTAACAATACTTCTTCATGCTATCATACATTAGCACAGCATACATGTTAATACATACAGATTTTAGAGATATTGGAATGCCATTGTGTCACTCATTTTGGCAATCCCAAAGCAAATGTGTCCAAGCACAATTTCGATGGCAGTAAAATGAGTTATTTTTAGCATAGATTTTGTAAAACTCAATAAAACATAACAGCTTTCCAATGTTGTGTATGGTTACTTTGTATATGAATTCAATGTCTTTTATAATTTTAAGGGGGTAACCTTCTCATCCATATTGGTTACCTCATATTACAAAGAGCTGCTTGTGTTTTTATAGACTGAGATAGTCTGCATAGCCTCCATAGCAGCCATCCCAGTCCCAAACTGTTTTCCAGTCACTATGTGTGTCACTATGCAGACTTTAGTCTCCTTTTATCTGTCCCCATGCCCAAACTTTCCCAGTTACTATGTGTGTCACTATGCAGACTTTAGTCTCCTTTGATCTGTCCCCATTCCCAAACTGTTTACCAGTTACAATGTATGTCACTATGCAGACTTTAGTCTCATTTTATCTGGAATATTATTTTGTGGGAATGCAGTTTGAACCCTGGACTGAGAGAGCTTAGTCTATAATGCCAAAGCTGGTACCTCGTGCATGGGAAGCTACCATAACTAGTTTATTATTCAAACCTCTTCCAGATTTAATCCTGGTACTCGCTGAGTACACAAGCAAAAAAAGACTTAATTAACCAACTTTAGATTGAATTGAAGTGATTCTGTAGAAATAAAGCTGGACATGGAGTTATTACTTGTTGATACATGGATCTAGACACACAATTCTCTTGATTTTGCTATTTTCTCATATAGATACAAATATTTGATTATTCAATCTAACAAACCTGGGCTTCAGGAACAGCAATACATTACAATACATCATTTTTTCCCACATAGCTCAATATCAGCCTTGGGGTGCATCTTCTTGGTGGATACAAATCTTTCAGCAAAATTTACATGAAATCATTCTTCTTAGAATCTGTGAATGGTCTGTGTCTAAGGAATTTTATAGTTTTTTTCAGTTGCTTTTATTGTCAGTGGATTTTGTTGTATAGCAATAATTGTCAAGCGTATTAAAAGTCCTTGGTGGGCTATGTTTGTGTTATTTCAAGACCAGAATATCACTCATGTTGGAATTGTTTCCTTTTTAATTTTATTGCCTCAGGAAAAATCATTTCATTGATAAGCTTCTTTTTCCTAAGGTAATGTTGTTACCATATCACTAGAAGCATATAATATACCTCGCATTTACAAAAATCAACACAGGACACTCATAAAGAACTGTGAAACATTTATTGATATGTACATCATGTAGAGTACAAACGATAAATCCGTGAAACACTAATTACTAAATAGTAGAAAATAGTGCTAATTAAACAAAAGAAAACAATAGAATTACCATAAAATTGCAATGTTTAGTATTACTAAAGTTTCACGGATTAATTGTTTGCACTCGAAAATCTCAAGAGAACTATTTGGCATACCAATTTTTATACAAACATTAAAGCTGTGGAACAGTGGTTCTCATATAACACCACCACTTAGCCGAGTTTTGGTGGGGCTGTAGCACCCCTACACCCCTTGGCTTTGCCGCTCTTGTAAATATCACACACATTTAGTGTTTGTATTCTACTCCACTTTACATTTGCTTCACAGAATTCTACATGATGACTTTGGGTCAGTTCAATTATATTAAATCCCATGGTTCATATAGCTTTCTGTTATTCGTTTGTCCTCATTTGTTCTTTTTCGCTGATAAATTCTCTCCCATATCACATATGCGTTGTAATTAGAGGTCCTTGGTGAAACCTTCATTGATCCTGTAATATAATTATTGTTCAAGAGGTTAATCAATGACAAATATCTACGAAAAATAACTATGCCGACTCATGGTCAACATGAAGCATGGAACAAGAGCCTGGGGATAACTCATGATTGTGTCATTTTACCTTAACTTCATTTGGGGTACTTTCAGCTGCATTTAACTCCATGAGCCTGACACGTTCAAGACGCTTTTCTCTCATAATGTACGCTCCTTTAGCAGTAAGATACAGTAGATAAACGGTCAATGAGCTCAATCCCAGAGCAATTGTTCTTTGGCCAAAAGTTGCTGCCTTGGAAAAAAATCCCGCCATCTTGTTTATTACGCAATCTTATCTGTCAGCGGTATATCCCAATTTGTCATGCACGTTTTCCAAAATTTATTTTTTGTTTGTACTCTGTACATTTTTGTATTTTTGTAGTAAGCTTATCAAATTTGTTATTATTTATTACCACAAACAGAATCATAGCTAAAACATTTCATTGGAAGTGCCAAAAACTGATTGAAAAAATATATTATCAAAATTATCCAATCAGAATCAAGCTAACGATCAGCTTCCATAGCTTTTATATATTCGAATCCCAGGAAATTGACCGAAATGGCAACACTTTTTCGCTGCAGAATTCTTACTTCTTACTTTTCTAGGCGGTTTTTACTGGCTCGTTGTTTCTCAAGTAAGATTAGAACTACAAAAATGTATAGTTCGGTTGTACTTTGATATTAAAATTTGATGTTTTTGCTTTGCAGATGGAGCAAGTGGTTCGGTAAGTTGTTTAGTTCTGAGGCCTTAGATCTGAACACGTGTAAAATAATGTTAATTTACATCTGGTATCGTTTGTATTTTACATCAATTGAAAGAACCGTAATGTCGGAATTTCTACTTTTGTGAATCTTATTTTCGAACTATGAATTTGTTGTAATGTTTGTAATTTCTATTTTGTAAATCTTATTTTCGAACTATAGGTTTGTTGTCATTATATTGTTAGTTCAATCAATATAATGAATGTATATGTTGTATTGTAAAAATACCAGCCATTTATGACAGCCTCCTATAACATCATATTGCATCAGCTGAAACAGAGAAGAAACATGGACAGACGTTTCAAATAAATAAATAAATAAATAAATAAATAAATGAATAAATAAATAAATAGAATGTATAAAAACATATAAATAAAAATAAAAATCTAAAGATCTTTTCCTCATAATGTATATATTATACTTATAAATTTATATCCATTATTATTGATTATCAAAATATTGATGGGAACTAAATATTAGCTTACATTCATAAATATTTTTTGATGGCCAGGATTCAACAATTGGATTTATTGGTCTTGGCAATATGGGAGGACCAATGGCAAAGAACCTGATTGACAGTGGACATAATGTTGTAGTTTGTGATGTCTTCCAACAAGCAGTAGATGAGTTAAAGCAACATGGTGCAGAAACGGCAGACAGCCCTGCCATGGTGGCTTCAAAAGCAAAGAGGATCATAACAATGCTTCCATCAAGGTTTGTTGATAATTAAGTTATCATTAGCTAGACATCACACCATTTGACTTAGCCCCAAACACAGGCATTCTTAGAGGGAAACCATTATGTGACGACACTAAGAATGCCTGAGTGTGTTGGAGGCTACATTTGACCCTGACTCCCATATATCAGAGGGTGGGGACGCTCGTAGTACCTTTTAGGGGTCAAAATCGGAAATCTGGTACCATTTAAGGGTCTCTTAGAGGTTTTCAGATCTGGAATCATAGCTGGTACCATTTAGGGTATTCAAAATTATTCAAAAACAAGGTCTAGATTTAATGACCATTATATACAATAATATTGTTTGTATTTGAGTTGGTACCTTCTAGGGGTAAAAATGATGTATTGCCACACCCTTCTCGATAGATACCTTTTAGGGGTCATTTTCAAAAATTTGGACATGTATCCCAGCCCTATTCCAATTAGAGTCTCCCTTCTGGCATGTCAATTAATGCCAGAAAGAAAATTAACAAGGATTGTGATGATTAATTAAAATCACAAAAAAATTGACTTTAAATAAATGTTTTTTTTTTTTTTTTTTTGCCTTGTTATTTTTTTATAGTCCTAATGTACTGGAGGTTTACAATGGTGACAATGGAATACTAAAGTAAGTAGGTCATCATGGCATCAGTGTCAGTCAGATCTCTGTCAGGTAAAAAGTAGTATGGTATATTGACGGTATGTGAACAAAATTAATAAGTCCACCCAACCATATATAGTGACCCAACATTAGTGTACCCACATGTTAATATTAATATCGGTGATGCTATGAAATTTTCTGAGCTGTGCATCAAGCTTTCCCACAATTTGCCTTGGAAAAAGCCAACTCCTTAAATGCCATTTTGTAATATTTTTTTTTGAAGGACAATACAAGAGAACACTCTGCTGGTAGACTGCAGTACCATTGATCCTTCTATTGCTAAAGAGATGAGTGAACTGGCTTCAACAAAAAAGGCCACCTATCTGGACAGTCCTGTGTCTGGAGGTACATATTAACAACTTTTGTTGTCTCAGTCTGTATTAATTGATACCACAGCTTTTAACACTGACAGATAATTGACAAAGACTTGTTCATTGTGCAAACAATCATGAACACACTTAAAAGAATTACTTCCAGTTGCTCACAATTTGACCATTTGCTTTCCAGGCAATAGAGGAAATGTATATGCCATATAAGGGGAATTAATGTGAAAATCTGAACCATTATAATATAGGTATAACTGCAGCCAAAGGAGCAACACTGACATTTATGGTTGGAGGTGAAAAGACAGGATTTGATCAAGCAAATGCCATCTTACAGCACATGGGAAAGAACATCATCCATACTGGACCTGTAGGAACTGGACAAGTAAAAACATAGCTGCAGTAATTGAATAACAATTATTGTGAATGTACATAGTGTTTAGCCTCAGCCAAGATGTCATGCACAATGCCACCTTCCTATACATCTCTGTGAACCATTCTCATTATGAGCTTCTGTATTCCCATCCCTGAATTTGTGGCCATAACAGCTCTGAAGCAATAAACAGCTAAGTCTTAGTGAAACAGGAAGATAAATTGTGTGCTAGTTTCATCCACTTCCTCATTTAGTAATATATAAATACAGTGGTTTTCTAAATCCACCCTACCATCTATTGCTGGACCAGCATTGGGTTCCCATGACAATTCCCATCTTTGACAAACTGGGAATTCATTTTGTTTCTGTGAAATTGCAGTCAGTATGGCTGAATAATATTTCTCATTCCTCAGCCCCACTGGCTTATGTTTTTCTTTGCTCTGTAGGCTGCCAAGATCTGCAATAACATGTTACTGGCAATTAGCATGATAGGTGTGTCTGAAGCAATGAATCTAGGTATCAACCTTGGTTTAGATGCTCACATGATTGCTAAGATAATCAACTCCAGTTCTGGTCGATGTTGGTCTAGTGATACATATAATCCTTGCCCAGGGGTTATCGAAGGAGTGCCATCCAGTAATAACTACCAAGGAGGATTTATGGCTGCTCTTATGGCTAAGGTATGAAGTAATGGTGAAAAGATTGTGGTTGTTAATGATAGAGACATCCAGGAGATACCAGGATTACTCCAGTTTCAAAATGATTTGTTATTCGTGAAACATCATATTTATTATTCACACATGATGCTATGGATGTTACCTTGATTAGACATAAAATCAAGACAATATTTGAAATGTACATCTGAAACTAGTGTCAATATTAAAGTTGATCTGTTTATATTGTTAGGATCTTGGATTGGCTCAGAATGCATCAACTTCTACCAAGACAGCAACTCCATTAGGATCATTAGCACATCAGATC
Organism: Diadumene lineata; assembly: GCA_918843875.1. Taxonomy (NCBI): domain Eukaryota; kingdom Metazoa; phylum Cnidaria; class Anthozoa; order Actiniaria; family Diadumenidae; genus Diadumene; species Diadumene lineata. The sequence continues at coordinate 21,396,361 of OU974069.1, read as the reverse complement.
TATCGGATAATGTGCAATAAGGGTTATGGTAATTTAGACTTTGGATCTGTATTCAAGTATCTTCAAAATAATGAAAAATAATGAATGAATCAATCCAATGTTTAAATCAATCCAATTAGGTCAAAATGAAATGGATAGTGACTCTTACAGATGTAAATGTACCAAACCAAGTTCTCACAATAATACAAAAGTGGCTGTGTAAAATAATTTAATAGAAAAGTGTGCACATTAAAATATTTGTGTTTGAAAAGCAGAAATTTCACTTCATAAATAATCTAATATCCTTTCTCCTTCCTCTGAACAACTGTTCCTGGATATTGTTGTTTCACAGCCCATCTTCTTTCTGAGAAGTTATATGCTGCTGGATAATAAAACAAGAAAGCTACAAATTTGAAATAAGTTTATTTCATTACTAAAACAAAGTTTGCAAGTGTATGTTAAAACTATAAAATATTCATTAGTATGGGGTACATTATAACTGCCAAATATCAGTTGATATACACTTGCACCATATTACAAGATTCTGATGATTCTTTTATCCTAGTTTTTTACTCTCAAATAATATTGTTTTCTATCCTAACTGGATATCTGTCGTTTTGGGAGGAAATCAGTTGTGAAGTTCACAAACTTCAACCTTCACACTTATAATACGTTTGTTTGATTACTGTGCAAAATATCCACCCAGAAGATGATAGATTTTAACAGGATCTCGAATTCATATGATGGCTTATGTCCAATGCCTTTCTGCAGATTTATTTTGCTCAGTTCTTGAGAAACACAGGGACCCCATAAAGTACTGGTGATGCACCAATCAAGTAAGGCCATTTACAGACTTGTCTAGCATTTCTTATAAACTGTGGTAATGACAACATTTGACCATGCTGTAGCCAGGCTTGTAGTAGGGACTTGGTAAAACGGTCAATGTCCCTGTCAGTCACATCCCACAGATTGCCAACAATGGCAGGGCTAGAACAAAAGAAAATGAATATAATATGATTATTTTTGGTAATATTATTGTAAAGTTGACAACATACTTGACAGTGTCATGAAATGATTTATTTATAGAGCTGTCTGTTTGGTAGCTTGGTCCTGTGCCTGGTTTGTCTGTCTGTCCGTTAATGTCTTATTCTAATTATTATAAACTCTGGTCAGAACACTGGAACTTTTATCCTTTTGCTAAATCAGTATAATGGTGTGTGTAATGTAGATTTGTGTTGGGAAATAACTTACCATCCAGCAACAAGATAACTGAGGCTCATTCCTCTTGGTTCACATACACCACCAACCTGTGAATTAACAGCAAATTCAAATTCAAATTTAAATTCAAGTTTATTGTACTTCATGATTGCAGTTATTTAAATACAAAGTTAACAATTAACAAAATTAAAGAGTACAGACCATCTGTAATTGCCATAAGGGCTAGACAAAGACAGATGGTCAGACTTAGAAAGCTATACAATAATTATCAAAAACAAATGAACAAACATACACAAGAACATAATTGGACAGTTTTGTAAAATTATAAAATTTAAAAAATTTCAGCAATGCCAGACATTGTCAGAATTGAGTGTGAAACATGCACCAATCACCATTGCAAAACTGTGGTTATACATGATCATGGTAGTACAAATAACTAAACAATGATCATCTTACTGTTAATTTGGCACTACTGCATCCCATAAGAAGTGTAGTAGCTTTACAGATAACCCGTTGAACATCATCACCTCGTAGAAAAGACTGGCCAGTACCATGCCCAAGATAACTGCAAAATATGATCACAAATATGACATTAAACTGCAATCTGTTAGTGTCTGAATGGGATTTAGCCTGAGAGCAGAGGCAGTAGGGTAACTGGGATAGAATTGTTTTCATATGAGTAGGAAACAGTATCGTATTATAGATGTAGCTGTAGTTTCTAAAAAATAATTGAATTTCCTGCCATTTCATAGCAGTGTGAAATGACTCTAAACCTTAACCATTCATGACACTTATTCAAGCTAAAACATGTCCCAATGTAAACATAAATCATCAAAGCCTTTATTAAATGACTGGCCTTACTTACAGAAAGAGATCATGATCAGAGAGTGCAGCCTTGTATTGATCTTCAGATGGTTTCTGTCCTGTCAGCCCTTCCCATTTCAACTCACTGAAACAAAATATTCAAAACAATATTCAGATGGATCACACTTTTTCAGCAGGAAACCTAATTAGATAAAACTAAAAATCACATACACTCTGTTAGTACCTTTCAAACCACTTTTGGAATATTTTCTGAGTATTTGGAAGATTTCCTTCTGGGTTCAAAACAAAGTAGGCGTTCACAGGATCAATGACATTGCTATGATCCTAGAAAATGAAATCAACAAATAGCAAGTTAGCAATTGTTTTCAATTAGTGACCACTGACTATAATCCTGCAAAATAACCCACCTTCTGTGTTTGTGCTAAGATTAGGTGCATGCATGGCATTCTTGTTACTGGATAGTGTCGCAATATTGGTATACTTTCCCACGGCAGATGCTGAATGTCCTGCAGCATGGAAGTCAAGAAGAAAGTTAGTAAATAAGAAGTTTAGATATCTGACATGGTTAGGCAGGCAGGAAGGAGGTAGGTAATTTGGTAGGTAGGTAGCTAGGTGTGTATCCATGTAGGTACGTTAGCTATCTATTTGGTTGGGTGGTATCTAGTAGGTTAGGTACAAGTAGCTACTGGTATGAGAGGAGGTCTATTTTAAATCACCTTTCCCAGGATGAGAATCACAGGATGTCTGTCATTCGTTGTGACCTCTTCTTTCCTGAAAGATAAAATTTGATTTGAATGCACAAATCAAAATTGACCTGTTTATCACCATGATAATTAATTGCTAATATTATTTAATAATATTAGAAATAAAACAGTCCAATAAGAAAAAAGACAACTGAATATTACTTTAGAATGAGACTTACTTCTTGGCTGAATCTTTTAGTGTTAAATAACTTGTTGCTTCTTTAAACTTTTCCAAGACCTAAGAAGTTTAAAAAAGTTTAAATAAACGTTTTTGAATGATCTGTGTCTCTATTGCAGGTCTGACCATGAAGTTTGTATTAAATAAATCATGCCAAGCTCTACAGGGTTTACAATTATTGCAAAGATCAGCCATCTTTTGCTTTGCAGCAGACATTCTCAATATTTTAGCAGTATTGTAACTGCACTGAATTAAGCAATACATATGTTGTGTCTTCTTACCTTGTCTAGTACACATGACTGTTTGTCAATTCCAGTAATAGTAGCCAAAGATTCTTTCACTTGTTGGGTAGTCAAGAAGCCATGTGAATCCACTATTATCTAAAATAGAAACAAACTCTCTATAGGGCATTCATCCTAGGTCAGAGTGATATATACCAGACAGTATATGGAAATACTGTATAGGAACCAGTTATATAATATACATGGTATATGGAAAATGACTGATTGAATACTGGTTTGGACTGTGTCAGCTGTGTTTCTAAAGAAACAATTGAATAAATTGCAATTTGAATCACTGTGAAGATTTGTAGAGAACTTTGTTGAATGTTTATGTTTTTTAGTGCAAAATGATGTGGCAATTTATTAGTGAGACACACTCATTAGACTATATACCATAACCTTTAGTAATTTACTACAACCCATTTTTGTGTGTATTCAATACTTTGTGAAATGTAAAATAAAATTCAGGCCTGCTTATGACCAACTTGTGCAGTGGACCACAATTATATTAGATAACAATGTCAAATTATTTTTGTTACAAACCTCTAATAACTGTTCATCTATTGATTTCATTGCATATTGATTGAGTTGAGGAGTCAATTCTTTTATGGCTTGTTGTAATGCTTCTTGCTGTTTTAGATCACAGTGTTGGCCAAGAACTATCCCTTTCCACATACCAAGCCAAGAGTTCTCCATTCTCTCACACAAACACTGAAAATGTCATCACATCAACTTTATTAGTCCATATCAATTGATAGCTTAGCCTCTCACACAGCCACGTTTTTGTGTCACGCATCACTCATTCCCCCGGAATGCGTGACGTGTGACACAAAAACGCGGCTGTGTGAGAGGCTATTGATAGCTGGGTTTGAACTCTTTTGAAGTCACTAAATCCAATGAGTTTCCATGATTTGTTCCTTAAGTCCATGAGCAATAATTATCAAACATAATCACAAATAATTCATGTGTTTCTTTGTTTTCTATCAGAGTGCCATTTTATGGTAATCAGGATAAGCCTTGTTTTCAAAGACATTCCATGACCCTAAACATAGTTCCATGATTTTAGAGGACAGGAAAATGAAAATATCATGATCCATGTCTTCCCAGCCTTTTCAGGACCCGTACAAACCCTGGATAGCAAAAACTGCGCCTGTAGATAACAGTCTGGCTCTGCTCCCATATTTATTCATGTTACTGGTAATTTGTTTCATTTTATTAAGCAGTATGCAAACAGAGCTATCGAGGTTATCTCTACCCTCAATTATGGACATTTGTGACCATTGCTTGAGTGCATCGTTTCAATTATTTATATTTTTTAGAGTAAAACTTACAAACATAACTAGGCATTTATCACAATAAATCATTATAATACCTTGAGTTGTGAGTCCAATTTAGATCTTGCATGATGCCAGTCTTTACTATCATTGATATTCATACTCTCTGTACTACTCTGCATTATGTCTGCAAACTCTTGTTGAATGTTTCCTTGAAACAGCCGGGACAAGTCCACCACTGCCTTATTTACAGAAATACTGGACTAAAAATGCAAAGATTCAAGGTTGGCATACAGTGTACTGCCATGTTGTTGTAATTAAGTGTAGGAACTGCTAAATAGTGCACTTACAATATAATTGTATAACTTATCCCATTATGATACTAACTGAATTGCTAAACAACTTGTATGATCTGTTATTTTAAATAACATCAAGTTCTACTTTATGATAATGCAGCTATAGAAATTGTCTCACAATGGTTTCATGTATAAGAAAGTAAATTAAATTACATTGGTATGGATTAATTAGATTGGATGCAACAATATTAAATTATCATTGCTTATAACCAATTCATTGCATATTTTATACATTCCATTGAGATGATATAAGAGGCTAGCCCTTCTACCTATTTTTCAGGTAAGTGCTTATGCATAACTTACTTCTACATCATCTTCGCTTTCAGTGTCTGGTAATGGTACTTTGACCAGTACAGGCTTTGTTCCTGGTCTCTGTCTTGAAATGACCAGGTTGCCATTGGTTGCAGGTAGCTTGACTGGAATTAAGGTACAAATTGTCCACTCTAAAAATATAATATTAAGCACCTTCATCAGCAACTCAAAGGGAATGAGCCTCAGTACATTTCCTGTCATCTATGCATCAGCATAATTATTAATTTTGATTTTTCTCTTGAAAATGTTTTCAACTTATGCTTCCAAAACTGCACAGACTCGGCAAAAGACACATGTCAAACATGCAATCAGAAAGTGGTTTTAAATAGGCTAATCAGTGAATATTGTGGAGAATAACAGTTTCTGCTACCATAAAAATAACACCATTTTTATTGATATCATCAAAAGAAATTTAGGACAGCGTCTATGGGAGATACTCAAACTTACAGTGAAATGTAACAGAAATTTTCTGAAAAGATGGTAAGCTTCCTAGAATAAAGCACATAAATTATTTCTTATATGCAGACTGTATAATCACCAACCTTTGGGTATGTTGCTAATATCAAGTACTGTATTTTGTTTGAAAACCATCAAGTTTCTCATTTCTTGTAGACTTTGCATGGTAGATGGATGATCACCAGAATACTCATCTATCGTCATTGAGTTAAGCTTGTTTGATAATGATGATACATCCACAAGACTCTCCTTGAAAAACAAGAGTCAGAAATGGTATAATTGAGCCACTAATACTAGAAAACAAATGCTTTGAAGAAGAAAAAACATAAATATCTATGTTGAGTAATCATGATTTCGATTGTCCAACTACTCAAATATCTGGACTTTTTGTATCAATAGAGAAGAGTCCAGATAATCTAGGTTTGGCTGTACAAAGAATTTTGCACCTATCCAATGAGAACACCCATTGCAAAATCAAGGAAGACACAGAACTTGAATATTTGATAATTATAAAAACATACAGGGGTGGAGAGGTTAGAATAACATTATAATACAAATTTGGTTGAGCAAGACTAGAAGTAAAGAGAGAATATCACCCATAAACTTACCTCAGATTTGTTGTCTTTCAAAAGTTTTCTGCAAAGAAACAAAGTTACAATGAATCAAATTAGATAAATTTGTAACCATTATGAATGGATACAAGTTATCCATAATTAGAGAAACTGCCATTGATTTGTCATGCTTTATGACATGAAAGAGAAAGTATCATGTTATGTAATGATAATGAGAAAGTTCTGCAGTTTGGACTAAACAAATGACAATATTTATATTATAATAATAAGATCATTTTGCAATGTTTTATTTTCTGTTTGTTAATACAATATTACCTGATTTTCTTCCTTGAGCTATAAGCTGCTTCATATCTCAGAGTGACACCAAGTGAAACATCAAGGTAATTCACTGTCTTACTGGAATCACATTGTCCATGACACAGACTAAGACATTGACATAGCTGGGAAAATACTTGAGGATTTGGCCAATGACTACAAAGTTCTAAGGCTTTAGTGAAAGACTCTATGGCTGGACATAAACCTGGAAATTAAAATGAGATGAAAATGTCAGTACAAGTCACTAAAATCCCCAATCATTGATATAAGTTGCCAGTTTGTTGCAATTTGTTTTCGTTTCTTTTATTGTCAATAGCCATGAAGCCAGATGATGCTTTACCCCTGTCTCTATACAATAATAGTTTTCAGATTTCTTTCATATTCAAATTTTTTATTCCCTCAAGAATATAGGAGCAATAGTCATGATGATAAAGTGAACAACAGGGGTAAAAAGTAAACACACTTCAGGCTTATTATTTTTACTGCAGATATATAAAATACTTTACTTAGCAAGCTACACTGGAAATAATCTAAAAGCATCTTTCTGTTTAACTTGGAGGCAGGTTTGAAAATAGTGCATGAAAATGCATGGTAAGAGGCAAAACAAGCAGCATTCAGTCCCTGAAAACCTCCTGGAGCAAACAAACATGCACCAAAGTTAGAAGTCAAAGATATAAAATATACTTACATTCTTTTCCATGAGCTTGCTTGCTTCTAGAACACTCCTTGCTTTCTTCCTCTCTTAGTTTGCCTTGAATTTCTGCTGCTGCTGCTTTCTTGCCTCGACCCTTGCCTTTCTTTTTGACAGTTTTCTCCTTATCATCTATATCATTATCATTGCTAACCATAGAAACATCCTTAGCCCTACTTTGTCCTCTAGCACTCCTTTTCTTTGTTTTACTAGTATTCTCCATTTTTGGTTGATCGTTAACAGTTTTGGTGTCTTCCCTATCACTGGCAATCCCCCAGCTAGAGTCAAGAGATATTTTATTGTTCTGTAAAGCTTGTAAAATATGAGCAACTCCTTCTAGATACAGCAGACATGTTGTATCTGGTATAAGCCAGTATGGTATGGACTCTGTCACTTTGCGAATAGTCTGGACAACATCATTACCACCTTTCAACACTTCCACGGCTTTGCTTAGTTTGTTGTTTTCAAGGAGAATTTCTGCATTCTGGGCAAACACCTGACACAAGTAACAACTGAACATCATTTGGGTAGTGGATGACAGACTTATATTTTCATTGTCTTGAGTTATTACAGGCTTCTTAGCTTGCTTTGCTTTAGAGCTTTTACCACGGCCTTTCTTCTTACTTTGAATTTTGTCTGACTTGAGTGAGTCTCCATCATCCTCAAGACAACTACTACCCAGCCGCAACAGACTTGTAAACTGTTCAAGGGCAGATTGAAGTCTTTGTGTTGCATGTGAGATCAGCTCATCAGCAATACCCAATGCAATAATAGATTGCCTATGCTCTTGCATTGTCTCTAGGTACTTCGACATCATGATAAAGAAGGTGATTTGAAGAGACTGAATAGTTGGATCAGTACAACAAACACATTGACATGTGTCTTTATGGTTGATAGAAGGACCAGCTTGCAAGCAATCCTCTAGTGTTGCTACATCACCACTGGGGTGGATGACAGGTGAAACAACTTTACAAACAAGGATCAGGTGATCTTTAGCTGCTGCGTAGTCTCCTTTGTGGAGTTTTGTGATTGACAAGCAATTGATAAACTCGGCCGCTCTAAACAAAAAGATGACATGATTGTACATTTAGTTAGTAATTATCATTTTATTTTTACAATGGAGGGCAAAAAGGGTTGAGAACTTTTCTTATGCTTTGACCTAAAACTGCAAACAAGAGTTATTTATAGCAATACCACCACAATTTGTGCTGATAATTTCTTTGAACTTTTCTTTGAATAGGCCTGTCACAATATCTCTCCTATGATATTTTCTACAAATTTTTGAAGCAGAAGGCTAAGAGCCATTTTCCACCCCGCTCATTAACACTCCATGCTTTGATATTTTTGTCATGTTGGTTTCCAATCAGCTTGATGAAATTTGACAAAATCATGAGGTGTGGTCTGAGCATAAATATTTAACCCCATTCCCCAAGTTGTTTTTTTTTTTTGTTTGTTTGTTGTTGTTGTTGTTGTTGTTGTTTTTTTTTTTGATAGTACCTGTATGGTAGTGCCAATCTTCTAGCTAGGTGCAATCCATCAGTGTAGTATTTGATAGCTTGTTTAACCATCCCTTGATATGATAGTATATGTCCACATTGTTTTTGACACTCAAGAAGGATTTGGACCATCTCTAATGTGTTTTTACCATTCGACACTAATGGTGCACTGCCTACAAACAGAATAGAATAAATGTTTAGATAAATAAATAAATAAATAAATAAATAAATAAATAAATAAATAAATAAATAAATAAATAAATAAATAAATAAATAAATAAGTAAATAAATAAATAAGTAAATAAATAAATAAATAAATATATTAATAAATAGACAAATAAATAAATAAATAGATAAATAGATAAATAGATAAATATATATATATATATTTATATATATATATATATATTTATATATATATATATATATTTATATATATATATATATTTATATATATATATATATATTTATATATATATATATATATATATATATATATATATATATATATATATATATATATATATATATATATATATTAATAAATAAACAACTAAATAAATAAATAGATAAATAAATAAATAAATAAATAAATAAATAAATAAATAAATAAATAAATAAATAAATAAATAAATAAATAAATAAATAAATAAATAAATAAATAAGTAAATAAATAAATAAATAAATAAATAAATACTGTAGTGCTGTTATCATCCAATTAACATAATGGGGAAAAAAATCAAGGATTTCAACCAAGTGTATTTGTATAATACCTGCATACTCTCAATATAATAGCTGCTTATACAGCACATATTCATTCCTGATCTATGTGCAATATAACTTGCACTCATCTATTAAACCTTCAAATATTGCATGGTTGCTTACTTGTATTGACAGACTTATGAGAGAATAGTTTGTCCACAATGCTTTCCAGCTTTGTGACACTTTCAACAGCTGCATCAAGTGGAGTCATTCCTTCAGCTATACCACCTGATATGTAATCACAACCATCAGACATATAGAAAGTATGCAATGCAGATATCCCCAGCCAATAACTTTTTATTTTCATTTGTTCATCTAATCATTCATCTATTCTGAAAATACTTAATTCATTTAATACTTACACATCCATTTATTTATACATACATTCAATCATCCATCCAATCAATAATCTATTTTTTTATTTTGAATTATTTATTAATTCATTTTAATTGATTGATTGTGATGATTGATTTAGGCTCGTTTTCCCTGTGATATCCAATTTAAATTTTAAATTGAAACTGTAAACTATAACTGTTATGATAAATTTTCAATGTTAAATGTATGCATAAGAACAATAAACTATAATATTGTATTGTATTGATTCAGACAATCATTCATTCATTCATTGTATTGTACTGATTCATACAATCATTCATTCATTCATTGTATTGTATTGATTCATACAATCATTCATTCAATCATTCATTCATTCATTCATTCATTCATTCATTCACTTATTCATTAATTAATCAATTCATTTGTTATTCCTGACCAGTATTTCTTTACCTTGTGTTAGCAGTGGACATGTAGACCGGCTTGGTGGTAGCTGTAAGTACCTAGCTAATAACCAATAGAGCATGGACTGCATAGCAACTTGATCACAGTTTGCTTTGCCCTTCATAAAGTCATTATCCATTACAGCACATAGACACTCTTCACCCTCTGAAATCTGATACACAAAAAAGGATCAGCAAAACAGATATTAGAATAATTATAATACTATGATAAATCAGCATGATCATTATAATACTATGATAAATCAGCATGATTATAAAAGCCTTTAGAAAAACTGTATGGTGTTGTTTGACACCCTGCATAGAAGTCATCTTCAAAGTAAAGGGCAGTTTCATGGTTGTATGGACATTACATTCAGAGAGACTATTAGTCAAATGAATGCGTTTTGGAAATAACAGACAAATCAAAATTTGATGGTAAAAATACAAAGTAACTTAATGCCAACAAAAAACTTATTAACCTACCTGACTCAACTCTAGGTAAAGATGACCTTTTGCAAGTAAAAGATGTACAAGTGAGGATGGCCTTAAACTGGTTTCTGCTTCAATCTTCTTACAGTAAGACATGACGAGCTGCGCATGATGTAAATCATGTATGTTGCACAATGTATGTATGGCCTGGCAGTATGAATCAATAGCCTCACAGCTCCCGTCAAGGGTATTCAGAGCTTGACCAATCACGGCACAAAGATGGTTTGCATGTACCTGGTTTAATGGCTGTACAGAGGAAAAACTTTTAGTTAGTAAAATAATATTAACATGAATTGGTATTTGAACTGGCAAATTATTTTTTATTAAAAACATTGGTATCTTTTAGGGGCATTTTTTTTTTTTAAATCCGATGAGCATCCCTGATCGTTTATCCCCGGAGTCCCCCCCACCCCCCAGGTGAAATGGCAAATAAAGTATACTGTCTTGAAAGTTTACTGGTACCTGATTAAGAATTCCATATAGCAGCCCAATATTCTTGAGAGAATTAACAGTGTCAACAGGATTCATAAGTTGTGAAAGATCAATCTGAAATAGAAAATTGTACTATCAATCTACAAACATGGTAGAACATCTAGCTACCAATCAGAAGACACATATGAGACAATTTATGGCATTCAATCTATTTCCATCTTTCTTGTGACAGTGTTGTCTTATAAGCTGAAGCTGGTATTCTCTTTTAAATTCTGGGCTTCATTTTTACAAACTTACTGAACGTCTCCTATCCTGAAACATTAAAAATGATGATTTGTATAATATTGTAATAATATTGACTGACCTTTCCATTCTTGGATTCTTTCAAGCAGTTTTCTAACATAGAAGTCCACATGTCAACAGCTGAATGAAGTGATTGAACAAACTGCTGCTCAAGGCTGATCACCTACAGACAACAAACAGACATGTAATATTGGTGTTTGAATGCCAAAAAATAAGGCTGCATCCTAATCATAATAAATCGTTAGACCTCTTTGATATCAATGTTGATAAAGGTAATCATGACTTTTCTAACATTTCTTTGTAAGTTTATTGGAGACTCACAATCTAAACAAACCAAAAAATCGGACTTGCAACAAGGCCAAGAATACAGTCATATATATTTTCCAACAAATAAGAACCTACAATATACTAGACAAATGAAGTATCAGCTAGCTTAAGTGCCAGGGAACTTGGCATCACCAGGTTTTGAGACCAATATGGTTATAACCCTTGCCACTAAACCATGCTATCTTCCTAATAAACTAAACATCAATTTGGTTATAACCCTTGCCACTCAACCATGCTGTCTTCCTAATAAACTAAACACCAGTTTGGTTATAACCCTTGCCACTCAACCATGCGGTCTTCCTAATAAACTAAACACCAGTTTGGTTATAACCCTTGCCACTCAGCCATGCGGTCTTCCTAATAAACTAAACACCAGTTTGGTTATAACCCTTGCCACTAAACCATGCTATCTTCCTAATAAACTAAACACCAGTTGTAAGAAGCCTTGATATCAATATCAACCAGTTGATATGTTCTATGAGGTGAATGACTTTTGTCCAGTGGAGAACTCTTTACATCCAGGTTTCCTGCAACAGGCCCACAACATGCTTATGTGCTGTTGTATGCCTGTGTCACATCACATGAGAAATTGCGGATGTGACACAGGCTAGCTGTTGTATGCATGCTTGTGAATATTAAAATTGTGGCTCTCGTAAAGAGTAAATTTTTGAGCGACATAAATTTATTTGCTATTTTCTCTATTTAAGGTTTCCTTTTAAATAAGCAAATGCAGAGTAAGAAGACGGTTAATCAAATTTTTCTGTTGAAATTTTTTTGGTCGCCTAACAGAAGTATGAGTTTTGCTTCAAATCTTGTACTCACAACTATGAGTTTGCATTACATTGTCACGCTCTGAGGCATGCATTCAACAGAAAATACTGATAACTCGTACAGTTCATGTAGTTGTACTCATTGTGAAATATCTAAAGGTCTCTAATAGGTATAACAAAAAGATGAACAGCCTACCTGATCTGCTGTTTCTTTAGTTTCTTCATCTGTTTCTAGTTCTTTTCCTTGGGCATTGTTTCCAAGTTGTACCATGATATCTTCATGTTGCAGTATTCCTTTCCATAAGTATGCAGTAGCCAGTGTATCTTGCATGGTAACTAATGGAAGTGTATCATCATCTTTTGGACAGTCACCTATAGCTACTTCTAGTGAATCTATTGCTTCTTGACAATAATCCAGAGGTCTCCTGTAATATATAAATACTACAGCTAGGATTCATTGCAATAGTCATGTCATAGATCAGGTACATTATCAGATAAGCTTATGAAACATGTTTCAGTTGCAAATTACTTCTTGCAGCCTACATGTCACAATTGTTGATAATGGTAACTAAAACCTAATGAAAATAGGCTGAAGGCACCAGTTTAAGGACAGGCATACAGAGAAGCAAACAGCTTTTTTCTGTTGTTTTGCTGTGTTTACCTTAATAATATTGTGTTACTTTATTAATATCACTTGCATTTCTACTGTATTCTACTCTATTGGTGTCACAGGCTGTAACTGTAAACACTTTGATGACAACCATCACATTTAATACCAGGACAATATGCACCTTGCCTGGGCCCCAGTAACAATCATGCTCAATGATGAGTTTATTTATTCCTATCCATGACTTACATGCCATCTTGCCCACTATTTCCCAAAGAGTGAATGATTTTCATGTGTTCCAATAGAGCAGCTGGTAGATCACAAGTATTTTCTTCTCTGTGTAAGTTAACCAGTTGTGCTGTTATTGATAGCTGTTCCATTGATGTGTTATACCTATCGAAAAACAAACAAACAATATCATATAATTCAAAAATGATAAATGTAAAAGCACAATGATGAAAGGAATGGCAAGTGATAATGTATCTGCATAGTTCATATCAACAATATCATCAATTGAAATGTTTGGCTAAAATGTGACATTTGTGTACAGTACAAGACACTTAATTAGTTTGATTGGTTCCTGCTGTCAAATCAGTTTTATTCCTATGTAATATTATGTTGATTTGAAACCAATGTCATTCAATAGCCTTTCAGCACAGCTACATATTATATAATATTAAGACAAATTCAACAAGCTTGAAATGTCTGACATCAATAATGCAATCTTTGAAGTGAAATTCTTGTTTTAAGTACAATATTACAGGCAACATAAAAATGATAAATAGACTCAGTATTATTACTTGACTACTATGTGATAAATGTAGTGTTAAGTCTGCATAAGTTGACTTTGCAGCCTAACAGTTGTTAGGCTGCGGTGTTACAAAGTAATGAATCTGAATGTACCTGGCACTAAGGATCTTGCAGCAAGAAAGTTCTTGTTGAAGCAGATAGCTAGCCTCCTTAAAACTGATGGGCAGATCTTGTTTGCTTCCATTAACTACATCTAATATTGTCCTGGAACAGTAAAAAGTAACAAATCTAGTAGTGGTTCATTGTCTTTGACAGTTGACCTCCAATATTACAGTCATCATCATCATCAACCTCAATATTATTACAATCAGTATCACTCTTATCATTACTACAACATCATCATTTTACTATGATCATCACACTATAATCACTTGATATCATCATCAACATCAATGGTGTCACCATCATAAAAAAATTTATATAAAAAACATTTTTTGCTGTCATGTATAAATTATTTGGTTTTGTTTACAAATCAACAAAATCTATTAAAATCACCTTTGTTGATTGACAGATACATCATCACCTTGATAACAATGCTTTGCAATATCATGTTTAGAATGTACCCATAACTGTAAATATTTCTGCCAGTCTGATTCAACTGATGACAATTCTTTCCCTTGTGTAGAATACAGCAGTAATTCCAGAATTGTTGTTATAGAAACCATTGTTTCATTATAACACTTAGCTCGTCTTTGGCAGTCATATAAGACTTCATACTTGGCCAGTAACTGTAGTTACACAATAAGAAATAAATAAAACTATCATCCCATTGACGTATCCAGGAGGGTCCTAACATACAAAATTATCACTATGACCTCATCAATGGTTAGATGTTGTCTTTGACTTAGAAAGGAGGGGGTCACTGGCTCCCATGACCTACCCCTAACCAGGAGATTAAGAAAACAATAACTATTCACAATAATACAAAAGAAACTCTTTTCTTTATTTTTCCTTTTCTACTTTAAAGAATTAAAAAAAGATCTTAAAGATCTTGGAGAGAATAAAGAGAGAAAATATGCTTAAAAATTGAAGGGAGATTGTCCATTGACAAGCCCTTATTTTGAGCTCTGCCTTCTTACAACAGCATATTGTCACAGTCTGGACGTGAGTACTTCTATTGGCTTGGCTTGGTTGCCATGGTTACCACCAGCTTCTGCTGCATGGCAACTCCCCTCCAATGATCCAAATAATATAGAGACAAGTGAACAGTTTGTTATAATGTAAAATAATGTTAAGTACCTGTTGGATTCTGTCAGTAAACGCATTACCATCAGACAAACACCATTGTTTCATGTCAGTGCATCCTAGCCTCATAAAATCAACTGCTCTCTCAAAGATATCATGTCTGTACAACTCCTTGCCAATGGTGAATGTTAGAGAACCATGCAGCATTAGTTCCTCAGGTGAGCATACCTCAGTACTATTGGTGATCAGTGAGTTGATAGTATTGCTACATTGTTGGCAGTACTCAAGACAATGTGCCATCAACTGTTTTCTAAAAAAATAAATTGATAAACACTTTTATATGCTATTTCTTTGATAGAAATTGCATTCACACTCATAGACACAGACTGCATAAATTTAAATTTTTTCGGTCTGGTTCTATTACAAAAAAATGTGAGGAAACATTGATTCATAAAGTATAATGTTAATGGTAAAATGAAAACCATTATTTGTTGATATTATTGTCCAAAAATTGCTGTAAAATGAATTGTCTAGCATTTCTACAGGGCAGAAACATCATAAGAGAGATTTAACTGGCTAAACAGCAAAACAATATTTTTTGACCCTTTTACATAAATATTGCTTTAACTTTAACAAAAACAGCAATTGAGAAAAAAATTCTGTTATTAAACACTTAACCTCACAGTCCCACATATAATAGCTTGCTGTAATGTCATTATCATAATTGTAGTTTGATCTAAACAACATACCTTTCTTTTGAATCTTTCTGTTTTAAGTCAATTTGTATTCTCTGAAGATAAATCTTTATTACAAGGCTTGCTAATGATAAATACTTTGAGACAGCCTTCTGATATTGCTGTTGATGTTTCACATTAGATGAAAGGGTTCTCATCTCACCATAAATTATACTGGAATATGTGGCTAAAATTAACTGAACATGTTGAAATATTCTATTGGGTAAGAGCTTGTCTTTGCTCAGTATAGTCTGTAAAGTGTATTTCAGATGTTCCAGTGTCCTTGACAAGGCAGGGTGTAGTGTAACTCCTTTGCTTGGTAATAATAATTCTAACACCTTATATCCTTCATCAAGTAATCTCTCAAGCTTTTCCAGATTGCTTGGCTTCATTGTGTTTCTCAATAGCTGTTGGTCCATAATTAATGTTCCTTTAGTTAGAGCAATATTACATGAAATAAACCGTGACACCGAGCAGTGTTCAGTAGTGTTAGCTTTAAATAACTTCAAAGTTTCATTGGTATAACCTTCAAGCATTTCAAAGACAACCGTTGATTCTTCTTGTCCTTGGATACTGTGCAACACTCTTGCAAAATGTAATCCAAAGTCAAATAAATCAAAAAACAGATCAGGCAACTGTTTGCCGTTTTGTTTCAAATGGGTTTTAAGCATATCAAATACTAAATGAAAATGATATAACAAATTGGTATCAAAATCTGTCTTATTGGATCCCTTGTAGTCCATCTGGAATTTCATTGTACTTTTGGTTGCCTTAGCAACCACAGAACTGAGAGATTCAGAACCAGCTTCAGCATCCAATACAACACCATATAACCTCCACTTAAATGCATTCACACAAACTGAATTTCTATTTGATTCCTTTGAAGATTGTTCAACTACAATGGCAGCTCTCCAACACAAGCTTCCCATACTCTTAGCAACAGTCTTCAGTTCTTTAATGCAACTGTTTTCTGTAGTTTTTGCAAGTTGTACATATTTAATGCAGTATTCAACATAATTCATTGATATCTCAAATGCTCCTTTACTTATCAGCTGGCTTGTAATATGATAAACCTTTTTACCAACATCATCCAATGGAGGTACTAAGGACTGGTACTTCCCATTATCATAGACTAAGACAAGATCTAACACACCCATAACTGAAACACCATAATAAAACAATGTCAGTTAGAGAAGAATCATTGAGAGTGAATAGTCTTAACCCATAATCTTGGACTTAAATAAAATAGTTGTAAATGTGATAATAAGTTGTACACTGTTGAGTGATGATAGCAATAACTGACATTTTTGGATGTTAGGTCTAATGTCCGAAACATCAGTTATAGCTATCATCACTCAATGGTGTACAACTTATTTTACAACTGTTTCTCTAGAAACACAGACACATTCCTTTCTAGTATTTCTTACTAGTTTTTACCTCTTAAATAAAATAGTTGAGACTCTTCAAAATTTGCACAGTTTCATGACTATACTCTACATATTACATCAATATTTGACCCTTCCTCCCTCCCCCACCCCCAATCAATGTTGTTATTTGTGAAAGAAAAACACCTTTAGGTAACACAATATTGCTTTTGGGGGGAGGGGTCTCAATGAAAGACTGTCGGAGTGATATCTTGCAGCAAATATACTCAAGTGTGCAAAGACTCATACATTTATATCCATTTATCCATTTATATCAATTTAATGTATTTATATCCAAGAATGCAGATGATAGGAATAGATGATGAAGTTGATGAGGTAGATTGTGCATCCTGCACAGAAGCCATTTCCAGAGTAAAAGATTTTGAAAAGACAGTCGTTTGTAATTATATTTTGTGCATTTACAAGTATGTATTCTTGTTGAAAGAATTTAAAATTTGATTTTGACTCCATTTCTTACCCATATCAACTATTTTCATGATGTCTTTCAAATCTTTGCCATCTTTAGCTCCCTTTAGTATTTCAATTGCACATCTTAGAAACTTGTTGCAGAATTGGCTGTACTTTGTTATAATCTGTTCAACAGTATTACAACCACTAGTTTTGTTTTTATAACCATTCTTTGCCTCTGGCTCTAGGACTCTTGTCAACACAGCAATGTAGTTCTTGGGAATAAAAAAACAACAGTTACGAATTGTGAAATTGAGTCATTCCTCCATGAAAATAACAAAAATATACATGCATGCACCGGTATTTATAAATATTCAGGTTTGCATTTAGTTCACTACAATAAACAAGAAAAAAGTCTTACATATAACAGAGAATAAACATAAATATCCAAGCGCTATTAGAAATAAAGCTTTGAAATTACTTATTCACAAAATAAAGAATTTAAATCTTTCTGTTGTGTTGTTTTTCTTTTGGATTTACTAATCGTATGATGTACGTAGCTGTTAACATTAGTTACACAACACAACCAAGAAAGATTGTAGAGTTCTACCTTTGTATCATCGTAAAGACCGTCTAAATTCTTCTTAAGAAGATCTTTAAGTATCCGTTCCCCCTCCATATTGTCTTTCGATGTTAAAAATACAGGAGTTCAAGGATTTCCATCCATTTGTGAGCTGTGTTTTAGATATTTTTGTGAAGGAATCTGGGACAAACGAAGTTGTTTTCAAAACTTGAAAATGGCGCCCAACTACTGCGCATGGGTCACCACAGGAATCCCGGTCCACCGTTCATGGGTTATCAGACGTTGTTCAGTTGAAATGCTGATTTAGCGAATAACAATGTCTTTTGCATATCTCAAGTTTTCAGTTTTCTTATTTTAAGGGTCCTGACTACTTGTCTGATCCTGACCACTTTAGAAAAACAACAACGCTTGAAACGTGTGCCCGCGAGCAATTTACTACTGAAAACGCCGCGCGCGCGCCAAATCCCGTCTTCGAAAATTAAGCTTCAACCAGCCAAAACCCTCATTTTTTGCGCGGGACTCCGTCTTTCTTTTGGCGAGATTTGAAAAAATCCTGATGAGTTTTCAACATAACACGCGATGGTAAGTGGTTTTTAAACCTTAAAATACGGTGGCCCACAACTGTCACGTCAATACACAAAATTGTGGTGGCCCACAACTGTCACAGAATTCACTAACATCACAACACAATAAATCTCACGTCACAATAACCAGTTTTCACGACAAAACAACAAATTGTCACGGCCCAACACAGCATACTTTCACGTCAAAATAATCATTTTCCACGACATCGTTCACGGCAATACGAAATAACGTGTTGTTCAACTTTTGTCGAGCAGCACAGGGATCCCAAACAAAAACATGATCCGGGGGGGGGGGGGGGGGGGGGGGGAGCTCATCAACGTCTAAATATATTGCTTAAGAGTGGAGCCTGGACACGTATGTTAAAAGTTTAATATCATCATAGTTTAATATGACTCAACTATGCTCATATTTTGGAAGAAGAAAGAAAAATGGTGTCTTTTGAACTTACCTTTGCCGCAGCTTGTGCAGAATTTATCTTCTTTTCTACACGGTTTTCCGCAAACCGGACAAAACGCCATATTTTGGTGAGCAGACAGAAATCCATGTGATGAGCCCACCCCCCGGATGATGTTTTTCTTTGGGATACCTGTGCTGCTGGACATAAGTCTAACAACACGTTATTCCCGGGGGGGGGGGGGGGTACTACCCTATATCGACTATACGGGGATGATCCGCTGAACAGGGTATGGTTTTTCGACCTTGGTGTCATGAACAGGGTATCTAATTCTACTCTATTTCCGATTTAATCCAAATTTTCTGTCATAATCAGGGTCCAAAAAAAATGAGAGAAATTAGTTTGAATTCAGGAAATCGGCAGGAATAAGATCGTTGACTTTTAAAAAAGATAAGAGCATCATGTGTGTCTGAATTGATATATTTGTACAAATCATATAACGTTCTTAAGCAATTGTAATTTGTCATAAACAGGGTATGGAAGTTACGTATTTTTTGTCATAAACAGGGTAACCCCTACAAGATCCCAGCGGAACACCCCTACCCAGATCTGAAAGGAGTACCCCCCCCGGGACGTTATTGCGTATTGCCGTGAACGATATTGTGGAATATCATGGAAAATGATTATTTTGACGTGAAAGTGTGTGTAATGACACCAAAATTCTGTGTCTTGTCGTGAAAATTGGTTGTTATATCGTGAAAACTGCTCATTGTGACGTGAGATTTATTGTGTTGTGATGTGAATTTTGTGTATTGACGTGACAGTTGTGGGCCATCGTATCAAAAGGTTTCACTTTTCAAAGCGATTTTAAGTCAAAGACGAAAACAGAACTTTGAATTTTGACAAAATAAAACTACTTCAATACATTCAAGAGCTTTGTTAGTTTTTGAGTAATATTTTTTTTTTGTGAAAAATGCATTTTTCGCCATTTCTTCTCCAAAAATGTCAAAACATGGTTCCGTTCAAAAAATTTTTATGTGGAAAACGGGCGGGGACCATATAGCTTTCTATCCATTTTTCGATTAATCAATAAATTCTCTACTTTTTGCTTAAGTAATCAGGACCCTTAAGTAATCAGGACCCTTAAGTAATCAGGACCCTTAAGTGCAGATTTAAACCAACGATGCAAAGCTGCAAACTGTATTATATAATTACATGCAAATTTAATTTGTACATGCAAATTTAATTTGTACATTTTCAAACATGGTCGATAATATTCTATAATTTCTTCATTTTTGTCTGTGTGTATAATTATATACTATATTGGCTAATAATTTCTGCCTATTGCAGTAAAAAATATTCAAGTTGCGTGCAAAACGAGCATGGTGGCCCCTAGTAACAGGGCTTCCTGTGTTTGTGTCACGTGGATGACCTCGAGGTACCAAGAATCCTTTGAAGCAGAGCTAGAAACAGCACATGGACTCTTCAATTTACAGAAGAGAAGTGTTTGTGGTTGAAAAAAATCAATGTTTTTTCACGGTAAGCAAAGTTAAGACTGCACCAAGTAGTGACATGTTTATGTGGAAGACCTTGATATGTGTTTATATGGTATTTGTCCTATTTTGACAACTTGCGTATTTATAGTATTAGCCGCTATAAAATCTTGAATGAATTTGAATGCAACATGCACTTAGCTAACTCTGTTTCTTCATGCTCTCGAATTGGTGTAGACGTCTTGATTACTGTACCTCTTTTGATTAGCCTTGTATCATTTTCTTAGTTCAGCGTGAACTACATTTGCCTAAAGAATTTTTTTGTCTTTTTGTTCTGCAGAGACTGGGAACTGCAGGTAGCCCACATGTGATAGCCAATATGCGACATTTCTAATACTTGGCCATGTTTTTGGTTGCTATCCTACTAAAGGGCAATTGCAAACAATGCAGTCACATGGCAAAACAAGCACTTGTCTAGAAACTTTCCTTTAGTTTGTAAAAATATTCTAGATAGTTTTTTTATCAAGTAACTAAATTTCTTAAGAGATTGTCATCACTTTGACGTCCAATATCTCCTCCCGTTTAACTCCATTTTTACAATTTTAACTGGAAATAATAATAACATTACATATCAGTAAACTGATGGAAAATAGGGCCTATCCAGTATTTGGAACTATTTTTTTTACGAGACAGTAAGTTTTCTAAACATTTTGATCTACAGGCAATAACCGTTTGTCAATCATTTTGTTTTGAGACCAAAAATATCAAATTTCTTTAAAAAATGACTGTGATATGTCAACCAAGTTTTATTTCAAATATAAGAGAGTTAATATCTTTAAAAAAAAATGATTATGAATATTGAGCTCAAATGAACGGAATTAGAAGAAATCAAAGTGATGACAATTTCTTAAGAATTTTTCCGACTTTGCCCCAATTCAAAATGGCTGACATTAACGTGAAGTGGTCTATAAAGAATATGTTTTGCGCCACCAATGAAAAGTTCCTAGAGAAGTACTTGTTTACCCCTTGAGTGAACTGGTAACAACACATCCAAAGTATTAGAAAAGTCATGCATTCACGGCAAATGCATGTGGGTTACCTGTGGGGGGTGTCGCATCAACGTTGCAATTTATAAGTCTGCAAAGGTTCCCAGGCAATTTCCTAACAAGCCACAGCTGTACATGGTCAAATTGTGATTAGATCAGCTTCTTTGTAAAACACAAAGCTACAGTGAGGAATCATTGACTTCTGACGAAGTTTCCAGGAAGAAACTTGCATGTTCAGAGAGATTTCCAGCTGAACACTATTCCAAGCAACTAAGGAAGAGACTTCAGCAAGGCAATGAACTACAAAACAAGACTGCATATGTGTGGGTTTGGTAAGTACTTGAAGTGTTTAATGGCTGTTTTGTGTTGGCTGTTGTTCAGTTGTTTAACTCTAGGGGTGTAGAAATGGACCATTCCTTCAAGGAAGGTTTACTTTTATGTTTGCTGGTAATTGTTCAGCTTTGTGCAGAAGACAATCAGTCTAGTATTTCGTTGACTGTTCAAGGTAAAGTTGACATCTATTCATAAAACAGCATTGCTATTGATTGTGTAGCTGACATGTTGCTCAGCAATAAGATGGAATGAAATAGGTGAATGGAAGGATGGCTGGTTTGATAGGCCAATAATTTTGAGCAAATCAAATAACACAGAAACTTCCCCTAGTCATCTGGGACAGTACCCATTTCCACTAGGACACAGAGAGGGGATTTCCAAGGGAATATGATAATATAGTATTTAAGTAATGACTTAAAATGTATATGAATAGAGTTAAGTTGTGATTGCAAATACAAATATGAATACAAAATTTTAAAAAATTGGGTGATAAAATACTTTTATATCAAGTAAAATCTCATAAAAGTGGTCTTTTGACATAATGTTTTGACACAAAATATTTGCATGATTTGATATCCTTTGTCTATTTGTATTTGTACTTGTGTTTCAATGTCAAACTTAACATCCCTAATATCTCTCTAATAGCGAAGTAGTTTTTGTTGCAGATGGTCATTTTCACAAGTTGATGAACTAGTTTGAGCTGAGTCAAATGTTTCCAACAAGGAAAATAGAATGTTGTTTTTGTTTAGTTGAATGGTTGTAGTGAAAACATAGATTTACTAATATATTAGATGCTACTTCTTTTGTTGTTGTGAAAATTAATCCAACAAAGCATTAATTTGAAACCTGAAACATGCAGGTTAGTTTTTATAGGGTTGCAGTTTGTGTTTAATTACCTATTGATTATCAATCATTGTCCTTTTGTTATTTCTGTGACTTCTCTCATTTGCTTCATTATTTGTGCTTAAACCCTTTCATTTTGATTTGCTTAGAACTTAGTTGAATTGGTTTATTAACATTTTCAAGATATGGATTCAAATATTTTTTTGCTACAAAATATGATTCTTGCACTATAAACTCAGTTGTAGATCTATTTGGCTTAAGCTTGTTTTTTTTTCTTTATATTTTTTCTTGTTGGTTTACAAGTTAACTGAAAGTTTAATTTTAGTTTTTAGTTTTATTTTCTTCTGAAAGTTTAATTTTAGTTTTTAGTTTTATTTTCTTGATTAAAACACTACATGGACTGTGATCTGACTTACAATAAATTGTAACCTTCATTTGACAACTGTTTTGTTTTTAGACTTTTCTTCTTTGTTCAAATTAGTCACCAGTTCTAAAAAATCTAAATCTTTTTAAAAAGAATAATTACCCTTCTTTCCATAAAGCAATCTGGGAATGTTGAAAAAAATAATAAATATGTTTAAAAAGTTGTTACATTATAAGAAAATGAAAGTTGATTGTTATATTTATCAATATCTCATAACATTTGAAAAATATCTGAAGCAGAACCAGTGGTTCCATGATATGAAGTCCAGAATTAGCATGATCATCAAACAAACTGTGGAAAATGTCCTCCATTGTCCTCCAGAAATGGCTACATAACTATACGGAAGCCAAAAAATTGATGCTAAAAAGCAACAATAAACAATGTAACATGACTTTACTAGTGGATGATGTGGATTTACAACAAAAGAACCTTGAATTCACTTTGGAAGATTGATGACATGCTACATAAAGGGATTTGTTAATATAACATTGAAGATCATACAATACTCACAAAATACAATTAATAGAACAACTTGAATTTACTACCAGATGATGTGGATTTACAACAGAACAACTTTGAATTCACCTTGTCACATAAAAGGATTTGTTCCAACTGCTATATGTTTAAAGCAGCATTGTTTACATTTGATAGCAACATATTACTGGAACATGTAATGAGATGATGCTGTATTGTAAATTAAGAACATTCCAATATACTATATCAGAGCAACTTGAATTTACTACCAGATGATATGGAGTTTCAACAAAACAACTTTGACTTCACCATATGAGAATGATAACATGCTTCACTGCACAAAAAGATTTGACAAGAGGACTTGGACGTACTTTGAGGAAACATGAAATGCCATGTTGCAAAAAAAAAAAAAAAAAAAAAAATTAATTTCCCATGGACAAATGATAACATACAATATTCTACACAAAAAGATTTGATTTAACTACTGCAAGAAAACCATTTACATTGAAACATGCTATGAAATGATACCGATTTTAAACAAGAGGACTTGTACTTGCTATGAGGGAACATGAATTGCCATGTTGCAAAAAAAAAACTCCTTATCTCCCATGGAAGAATGACAACATGTTATTCTACACAAGAATATTTAATTCAAGTGCTGCAATAAAAACAATAACAATTATCTACATTGAAACATGCTATGAAATGATATCGGTTTTAAACAAGAAGACTTGGACTTGCTTTAAGGGCACATGAATTGCATGTTGCAATGAAAACAACAAAACAACTTTGAATTTGACATAGAAAAATAATGACATGTTATTCTCCAAAAAAGATCTGATTCAACTGCTACAATAAAAACAATATTTACATTGAAGCATGCTATGAAATGATACTGTTTTTAAACAAAAAGACTTGGACATGCTACGAGGGAACACAAATGCCATGTGACATCAAAAACACCTTTCAATTTCCCATGGAAGAATGATGACATGCTACATCTGGACAATGATTCTAGGTAAAGACATTGGCAATGTTACAACAAAAAGCAACTACCGGTAACTGCTGACAAAGGAATGATAGTTTATCACAAAACAAATATGATATGTCATAGAAAGCTGCATTTCAACTACACAATATATATACAGTCATGAACTATGGGCAGTGGCTAGACTTTGCTTGGAGCCGGTCTAGAATGGAGAAGTAAGGCATCTCCTTCCCTCCACTAGCCTGGGTGCTCACCTTGGGCAAGTGTCAGTACACCCTAAGCCTCCCTCTGCCAGGGTTACAGCATATATTATGATTGAAAAATTGGTTCTACATGTCAACTCAGTTCCAGCAAAATGGCAGCTCCAACACAACAGTGCAGCAGTAACAAATTGCTTTCTACATGAATATCACAGTTTTGCGGTATTATAATCCTAAAGAAGAACAGCTAATGGATGTTATCTTGCACAAATTAACAGACAGCCTTGCACTGAAAAGACCAAATCTGCGAACCTGAGATGTCCATTGTGACTTCTTTGTTTTACTGATAAAAAATGAAGACCATAATGTTTTTCTAAAATCAGCTTGTCTAACCAGTACAGCTGCAAAGACAAATTACTCAGAGCCATCCTTGGTATGTCGATAATCTTGAGAGGAAACCCATCCATTTGAGCAGCGATTTAAATATTGGACTGTCACTATATGTTATTTGTTTGTGCTGAAACAAGGACATTGGCACCATCTCAGTCATAAACTGTACAAAAACAAGGGTATTACAGCTGAACTGTTTATGTTTAGGACTCAATCTCATGAACTATTGTATGTGAGGAACTGTACCATGGTATTATGGGACTCACATTTACTTATTGGATAATAGCTGATGTGCTTAATACATATGAATTTATTTTTTTCTACAAGTGACTGAGATGAACTATAATGGACATTGAAAGAATAATTGCGGCAGAACAGTGTCAATAATACACAAGGATCAAGCTACTATGAAAAACTGTATTTTGTCTCCACAGCACATGTTGTTTTTACCTTTAATAATTTGCTGTAATGGGGGATCTTTTAGTACATGAACACATGTTTCCAGAAGATTACTAAAAGAACTTTGATATACACAAAATATTTACGTTCTCAAAGAGAATCCATGATAATGTTATAAATGTCAAGGAGGAATAAACACTTCATCTACTTCAAAAGAAAACACAGACTGATACATGGATTTGCTATTGGAATACAACATACTTTTTAATGTAAAGACTTGAATCTTTCTGTCAACTTCAACACAGAATACATCATATATTACAGAAAACAAAAGAATCTTTCTGTCAACTTCAACACAGAATACATCATATATTACAGAAAACAAAAGATTCCAAGTCACGAAATAACCCAAGCAACTGTTACAATAGAACACAATAGTCTTATGGACTTGCAGAACAACTTAAAAGACTCTTATTTAATACCCCATGAGAATAACATTGCATTGAAATGTATTGTGAGAAGGTCCGACTTGGACTTGATACTAGGGAACATGAAATGCAATTATCTTGCTTACTAGTAAACGTGGCTTCGCTACAAAAGACATTCTTTGGATTGCTACGATTGGACAATGGCTCAAGGTAAAGGTTGGCAATGTTACCACCAAAAGCAGTTTCCTGCTGAGAAAGGAATGATAATAATTCAACACAAAACAAATATGACGTGTCATAGAAAACTGTATTTCAACTAGAGAATATTCATACCGTCATGAACTATGGGCAGTGGCTAGACTTTGCTTGGAGACAGTCTAGAATGGAGAAGTAAGGCATCTCCTTCCCACCACTAGCCTGGGTGCTCACCTTAGGCAAGTGTCAGCACACCCTAAGCCTCCCTCTGCTGGGGTTACGGCATATATTATGATTACCAATTTGAAGAGTTGGTTCTACATGTCAACTCAGTTCTAGCAAAATGGCAGCTCCAACAGAACAGTACAGCAGTAACAAATTTCTTTCTGTATTATAATTCTAAATAAAGAACAGCTAATGGACGTTATCTTGCACAAATTAACAGACAGCCTCACACTGAAAAGACCAAATCTGTGAACCTGAGATGTCCATTGTGACTTCTTTGTTTTACTGATTAAAGATGAAGAGCATAACGTTTTTCTAAAATCAGCTTGTCTCACCAGTACAGCTGCAAAGACAACTCAGAGCCATCCTTGGTATGTTGATAATCTTGAGAGGAAACCTATCCATTTGAGCAGTGATTTAAATATTGGACTGTCACTATATGTTATTTGTTTGTGTTAAAACAAGGACATTGACACCATCTCAATCATAAACTGTACAAAAACAAGGGTATTACAGCTGAACTGTTTATGTTTAGGACTCAATCTCATGAACTTTTGTATGTGAGGAACTGTACCATGGTATTATGGGACTCACCTTTACTTATTGGATAATAGCTGATGTGTTTAATACATATGAATTGATTTTTTTTCTACAAGTGACATGATGTACTATAATGGACATTGAAAGAATAATTGCTGCAGAACAGCGTCAATAATACACAAGAACAATGAGCAAGCTGCTATGAAAAACTGTATATTGCCTCCACTTCACATGTTGTTTTTTTTTTTTTTTTTTTTTTTTTTTTACCTTTTATAATTTTTTGTAAAAGGGGATCGTTTTACTACATGAATGCATGTTTCCAGAAGATTGCTAAAAGAACTTTGAAATACACAAAATATTTATGTTCTCAAAGATAATGCACAATGAAAAGTATAAACTTCAAGGAAAAATAATTATTTCATCAACTTTGAAAGATAGCACAGACTGATACATTGAATTGCAACTGGGGTGTGACACTCATTTAAATGTAACAACGACTCTAATTTCTGTGAGCTGCAATGCAGATGGCATTAAAATACAGAAAACAAATGATTCCAAGTCAAGAAAGGAAACAAAGCAACAATAGAATGCAATAGTCTTCTGGCCATACAGAAAAACTCAAAAGACTGATTTCAGACCTCAAGTGAATTAAATTGCACTAATTAAGAATGTTGATCTCTGGCAAGAGAATATTTATATACCAACTAAGCTGGGTATGTGTTTGCTCACAGAGAAAATAATTTCAAAATTTATGTCTTAAAAAAGAGAACTGAACTCTTATGAAATAACATTGACTGGAGATCTGTTGAAAAGAGAACATAATGATAACAAACACAATCAGAAAATTTGATTGAATGAAAAAGTGCGTAGATGTTGATTATAATGCGTGAAACTGGGGTGGATAATATGGTGATAGGATTATGAAAACAAAAATATGAAAGATGATGAGGTGGTAGCTATGAGAAAGTCTAGATTATTGGTGAGGTTCGCGTTTCAATTAAGAATAAAATCAACAGTTGTAAAGAGGATGATGATGATCAAGATGATGATGACCAAAAAGGCGAAGAAAAGAGCATTGTACAAATATTTGTAAAACAAATGTTGTGAAAAGTACTATGATTTTTGTGACCTGACTGGGATGGAGCAACAGGACCTCTTTGCTGGGTAGTGTGTTAATGATTGTTGTCTTTTTTGCACTCAATGAACATTTTGTGTAGCTTTTTTTCTTTTCTCCAGCAAATTCTAAGGGAAACTTTCTCTGACAAATACATTTGAGCCTTTCAGGCCTAATCCTTTTATTGAATTCATATATCTTCTTTTGTCTGATCGCATTAGGTGCCACAGGTTACTCTTGGTTTGGCCTGTTACTTTTTACCCACTCTGTGGGCTCTTTCGATAGTAGCTTTTTTCTTTTCTCCAGCAAATTCTAAGAGAAAATTTCTCTGACAAATATATTTAGCCTTTCAGGCCTTCCTTTTATTGAATTCATATATCTTCTTTTGTCTGATTGCATTAGGTACTACAGGTTGCTCTTGGTTTGTCCTGTTACTTTTTACCCACTCTGTGGGCTCTTTCAATAGTAAACTCATTAGAGTGGATCTTCAGCTTCTTAAATGTCAATAAATCTGTAACTCTGGTTTTCTGAGGATCTGACCTTATACTTAGCATTTTTTTGAAAACCAACAAAGCATGGATTAGTTTATAATCTGTTGTTGCATGAAAAAATATTAATATTTCATCGAGTACAAAACAAATTAATAAGATAACAATACAGAGAAGCCAATCAAATGATGAAGTTTTGAGTAAAAAATAAAGAAGCATGCAATTGAAAGGAAGTGAATAGAAATAACAAAAGGTCTTTGATTGATAATTAATAGTTAACTGAATACAAACTGTAATGCCTATAACAACTAACCATGATGTTTCAGTTTTCAGATTAATGTTTTGTTGGATTAATTTTCACAACAAGAAAACAAGTAGTATCTAATATGTCAGTAAATCTATGTTTTCAATATAGTAATTCCACTAAAAAAAACAAAATTACTTTTTTCTTTTTGAAATCATTTGACATAGCCCAAAATAGTTAACTAATTTGTTAAAACTACCATCTTCAACAAAAGTAACTTTGCTTTCAGAGAGACATTCATGCAAATTTTAAATGACTTTTTGAAAGTTGAAGATGTGAATTGGGTTCCCATGTAATTGCCCTTGCTGTTTTCTAGTGTTAATGGAAGAAAAGGTTACATGTATTGCCCCAGCTGAACATGTGAGCTATGATATGATTGGGGTACAGGGGATTAATTGTGTCTGTGTTATTGGTTTGTCCAACATGATCAATCCATCCATCCTTTCATTCATCCTTCCATTCATCCACCCTTCCATTGATCCACCCGTCCATGCATCCATTTTATTGCTAATGCAACATGTCAGTTACACAATGTTTATTGCAGCTGTTCTATGAATAGCTGTCAACTATGTCTTGAACAGTTCATTCAAATACTCGACTCATTCTCTTCTGCACAAAGCTGAGCAATTCCCAGCAAATATGAAAGTAAACCTTCCTTGAAGGAATGACCTCTTTCTACAGCTCTACAGTTCAGCAGCTTTGCAATAGCAAGCCCAAACCAGCCACAGAATACTTCATGTATTCACCAACCCTACACACATACAAGCCTGTTTTGTAGCTCATCAATGTGTTGAAGTTCCTTCCTGAGTTTTATAGGATGGTATTCAGCTTTGACATCGTTCCAAACATGCTTGTCTTCTTTTGGAAATGTTTGTGAACATTGGTTGGTGTTTCTTCATCGTGGCTCAGGTTTGTACAGAGAATTCAGCTGAATTAATCACAGTAGGACACTGTACACAGTACAGTTGTTAGGGAATTAACTGGACATTTTGCAAGCTTTTGGTCCAAGCCAAGACCTTCACACAACCCACACCATGGTTTGATATGGAGAAGAAGTAAGTTATCTGCTGTCAGTGTGTTTTAAGGTAGGTAGTAGATTGGATGTGGTATGTTTTATATTTGACAGACAATATCAATATCTTCTCTTAGTCATGCAGTTTGTGCTGTGAAAAAGGGTCCAGAAATGAAAAGAATATTGATAAAAAGCTAGAATAATTCTAGTTATTCTAATTATTAGTACCAGTGATTTCAATTCATTCACTTAAGGTAGTTACCGGATCTTCAGAAATCATTTTTTTTTTTTTCAAATTCTGTCATTTAAAGATTATTGTTGGGGCATTCAAATACTGGAAAAAAATTATGTGATCACCATATTATACGTCAAAAATGTGTCAATTTTTTGTGTGTTTTTACAGAAAATCTACCTCAATCAATAAGTTCAAATCACCCCCATTCATTTAGAGAAGAAAACTAAAAAACTGTTTCGAACTAAAGTTATCGAGTTTAGCAAATAAAAGATAGAAAATCCATCCAATATTTTATAAGTTGTCCATCCAATATCTTATAAGTAGTGTAAAAAATAAATTATAGAAAGCAAAATTCCTTGTATTCAGCCAAATTATGTTTGTGCGTGTATAAAAAGGTTGAAATTTGAGAAAATTGGTCAATGAATTTCTTTTTTCTCTCTCTTTATCTAAAGAATAACATATGTAGAATCGAATGAAAAAGAAAAAAATGGGGGTCCCCGAGTTATGTTTGGAGCTATAAGAGCATGTAGAGAATTTGTCTGTGCATGTCGTAAGTTAATGGTAGAAGCCACTATAATCACGTGAAAGAAAAATACCTTCTAAATCCCCTTTAATCCCAATTCACAAAAGCGATACTTCAGCTGACGAAAGTCTCTGTTCCCAACCATACAGTAATTGGCCGTTATTTCCGTACAGCTTATTATAGTTCTTGTTGGACATTAGCATAACAATTTGTTTGTTTATAACCATGAAGTATCTGCAAGATTCTGCAATATGGACATTTTTAGAC
The DNA here is from genome assembly GCA_918843875.1 of Diadumene lineata. Lineage (NCBI taxonomy): Eukaryota > Metazoa > Cnidaria > Anthozoa > Actiniaria > Diadumenidae > Diadumene > Diadumene lineata. The sequence continues at coordinate 21,365,155 of OU974069.1, read as the reverse complement.
ATTTTTAGACATTTTATTGATTTACACACACTATATACAAATATTTACAATCTAAGGAATATTATTGAAAGAAAAAATAGAATAGTTTTAATTACATTTGAATGTACAAAGTTTTGGTGTGTGTGGTTTTCGAATTAGTATATACTTTCGAGTCGAAAACCACTCACTGTAAACTTATTTAAATATTCGTGACCAAAATGTTAATGAGTAGCTAATGGCGATGAAAAATAAATTACAAATTACTTTTATTAATATTTGTAAATAACTAAAACCATATTATCTAAGAACAATTAGTTCCGTTAGCCCATTTGGTCGAGTATTAAATGATTTTTAAGGTTTTTTTTGAAGAGTTTGATCGAATCTACATTTTTTGTAGAATATGGAATCTCTTCCCATATTTTTGTTATTTCAAATTCAAAAGTAAATATCCCATAGTTTGTTCTTGCTGCAGGGCGTACAAGATTATCTTTAGCTGCATAACGGGTGTTGTAATTATGCTGTTGTTTAGCTAATTTTACTTTATCTTTAAATATTTCTGGAATATTGAAATGGTTAGAATTAATTATCTGATATCCCAGTACTCCTGCTTTAAGTTTGGTAATGTTTTCAAACGTTAAGATATCTAGTAAGTTATAGAACGGTAAAGCATGTTCATATTTGTTGCAAAAAAATATTGATTTCTCCTAATGCACTTGTTTTGAATTGTGTATATTTTAGTTAGATTAGATTTATAGGTATTTCCCCATGATAACACACCATACGTTAGGTACGGGTAAATGAGTGAATAGTATATATCACGAAGGGTCGTAATGCCAACATAATGTCTTAACTTGTTGATAATGCCAATATTTTTGGCGACTTTACTATGAACAAATTTAATTTGGTAGTTCCAAGTTAAGTGTTGATCGATATAATAATAATAATAATAATAATATAAGTTATTTCTATAGCGCATATTAGAGTTCTCTATGCGCTTGTGGAAAAGAAAAGTGTTCAAAAGTAAATTAATTGGTAAATAGGTGTGATTTCAAAAGTTTCTTAAAAGAGTTCAAGTCAGGTGCTTCTTTTATTTTTTCTGGAAGTCTATTCCAGAGTCGTGGGGCAGCTGCGCTGAACGCCCTGTCACCGTAGGTGATTGTTCTTGTTTTTGCTGTTTCAAGTATCATTTTGTTCTTAGATCGTAATTCTCGCCTTGGTTTATATACGTTTATCAGTTTGTCGATGTATTTGGGTGACATTTCGTGCAGTGCTTTGTACGTTAATAAAAGGATCTTGTAGTGAATGCGTTGTGTGACTGGTAGCCAATGAAGATCTTTGAGTATTGGTGTTGTTGGATCTCTTGGGCTGGCACCAACTAGCAATCTTGCAGCTGTGTTCTGGAGACGCTGTAATTTCTGGAGTTCGGTGTTAGGCAGACCATATAGTAAGCTGTTACAGTAGTCGAGGCGTGTAGTTATAAACGCATGTATCAGGCGTTCCAATTGAGCTGACGTTAGGTATCTGCGAATTCGTCCAAGGTTTCTAATTGCCAGTGATGATGTTTTGCAGATGTTGTTTATATGATTGTGAAAATCAAGTTTTGAGTCAAACGTAACGCCAAGATTACGTGTCTTGTCAGAGACCTTGATGGAGGCTGTGCCAATGTCGATTGTTGTTATAGTTGGACTTTGAATGAACCGTGACGAAAAATGCAGTACTTCAGTTTTATCAGCATTTGACTGTAGCTTGTTGATTTTGTTCCAGTTGAATATGTCGTTAATGCATGCTTGTAGTTTTGATATACCAAAAGATCTTTGTTCTCTAGTGATGTTAACGTAGAGCTGACAGTCGTCGGCATAGATCATACAATCCAGATCGTGGTATTGTGTTATTTTCTCAATTGGTGCTGTATATAAGATGAACACTAAAGCTCCAAGTACGGACCCTTGTGGTACTCCATGTTTAACTGGCAGATAGTTTGATGTATAGTGTTGAACTTTAACACACTGTTGACGTTCACGTAAGTAAGATTTGAACCACTTGAGCACAGTTCCGTCGATACCAAACATAGCAGAGAGTCGATTTATTAGTATTTGATGGTCAATGGTATCGAAGGCAGATGATAGATCCAACAAGACTAAAATTACTTCACCGTGTTCATCAACAGTTCTCAGTGCGTCATTTGTCACTTTTACAAGGGCTGTTTCTGTTGAGTGATATCTACGATAGGCAGATTGTAACTTGGGAAGAAGGCTGTTATTTTCCAAGTACGAGAGCAATTGACCAGATACTATTCTTTCAATGGTTTTAGATAAGAAGGACAAATTAGCAATCGGTCTGTAGTTAGAGAAGTCGTTCAGCATACCAGTTGGTTTTTTAACTGATGGACATAGTACTGCCAGTTTACATACAGGTGGAAACTCACCAGTGGAAACTGATAAGTTGACAATTTTGGTAATCACTGGAATAAGTGATGGAATGTCCTTTACAATGGATGATGGTATTGGATCGAGTAGACATGTTTTAGGTGGCGACTCACTAATGACCTTGGCAACGTTTACTGCCGTGACTGGCTGGAATACAGTCATAGAGAAGTCGCAGTTATCCTCAATAGCGACTTGATGTTGTAGGCATTGATGCGATGACGATGATTCAATGTTGGTACGAAGGTTGTCAATTTTTGTTATAAAATAGTTGTTAAAGTGATTTGCAAGTGATTGCAGGTCATCATAACTGGGTAGTGTGTTTTTGTTTATAGGCTTAGTCAACTTTGAGACAATCTTGAACAGCTGTGATTGATTGGCTGAAGATATCTTTTTATTGTAATAATTTGTTTTTGCAGTTGATAGCATGTCGTTGTACATTTTACAGCTCTCGTTGTAAATTTGTTTATGGACCTCTAGTTTAGTTTTGATGTATTTTCTCTCGGCTCGACGCTTTTGCTGTTTCAATTTGCGTAAGTCACTTGAAAACCATGGAGCATTAGGTCGCATTGTTACCTTTCTTTCAGTTATTGGCGCATGTTGGTCAAATAGTGACGATAACACGTTGTTGTATTGTTCTGCTAAGTGTGGTAGACTATCATGAATAGATGTAATGAGAGATGAGAGTTGAATATCTTTTCTCAGTAGATCCATGTCAATTTGCTTAGTAGGTCTATATCTTATTAGCACTCTTGACAACGGAGGCCTTGGACATTTCAGGCTACAAATGACAAGACCATGGTCAGATATGTCTGGTTGAAGGACACGTACATCAGTCACAATGTTTTGTTCTTCACGAGATAGTATAAGATCTAGTGTGTGTCCATTTCGGTGAGTGGAGCCAGATACGTTTTGTACAAGATCTGTCGATTGTAGAAAATTGAGAAATAGTGAAGCATCAGCATTAGACGGATCGTCAACATGGAAATTGAAGTCGCCAGATATGATGATAGGGTGAGGAGTTAGAGTTAGCTCTTCCAACAATTGTGAGAGTTCCTGCAAGAAGCTCATTGTAGTAATTTTTGATGTTGGAGGGCGATAGATGACAAGTAATCGCAGATTATTATTTTTACAGGTGATGGTTAGGTCTTGATATTCAAATGATGACATCACGATTCGTTCATTACTTCGACAGGAAAAACAATCACGGACAAGGAAAGCTACACCTCCTCCCTTGCGATTATTTCTGGGTACATGTCGAAAGTGGTAATTTGGAAGGGTAGTTTGTAGATCAGCAATTGTGTGATTGTCGAGTTCAGTTCCTTTCAACCAAGTTTCTGTGAGAGCAAAAATATCTAGTCGATGGGAGATAACTAGATCACAGATTTGCGTCGATTTACGGACAAGTGATCGAGTGTTTAGAAGACCAAAAGTAGTTGATTTGTAGTGTTTACGCTCTGGATCATCAGTGCGTGAAACAGTCCCAAGAGGATGGTTAATTAAATATTCTTCAATGGCGTCCTTAGTTTTGAATATATTATTATCACTAGTAGAAATTCTTGTAGATGTAGATGTTAAATTTAATGAAGCTGCAGCGTTTCTCTGAGGAAAACGTGATGTTAAAAGGCCTCCTCGCTTTCCTCGGGTGCTTCGGCGAATTCCTGCTGATTTCAGCGCATTCCACACTTGAGGACCCAGAGGTTTTGTCCATTGCTTTCGTTGGCGGGAAATTTGAAATTCTTGTGATGATATCGGTAATTTCCACCAGAAACGTAGACTTAAAAGAGCATCTCTCGATTATTTCAGCATTGTACAGTAGAAAGCAATGATGGTTATTTGGATATGGATCGAAACGTGGATGAAAACCAATCAAATTCGAAGAAAATCTTGAGCAGTGAAAAAGTCAGCCACCCACGCCGGCGATCATGAATAATGTTGTGCGACACCTAAATACTTAATGTATTCCTTTTGTTCGATATGAGAGATACCTATTTTTGGTATTTGTCTCCTAGACGATTTTATTACCATGGAATGTGGTTTTTTTTAAATTAACCGTTAATTTATTGATTTTGCAGTAATTTAAGATATTTTCCAGTTCAACATTCATGACTCGTTCGACTTCGTCTGGCTGCTTGTGTGAGTAAAAGATGTTAGTGTCATCCGCGAACATTCTGAAACTTATATTTTTTTTTTTTTTTTTTTTTTTTTTTTTTTTTTTATTTAAACATATTTATTTGCAATATGTTTGCCCCAAGAGCAGAGCTCATCTAGGGGGCTCACATACAAAACATATTTTACAAAAGTAAGTAAGACGTGTAAATAAGGACAAAAACATTTTTACAGGATACATACATATCTATACATGTGAATAAATAAGTAGAATAATAGAAAAAAGATACAGAAATATTATGTAGTAGTAGAAAAATATGAAATATTAATACAAGAGACTAGTAGGTTGATGAAATTAGTTGATTGAAAAACGTTTTGTAGAAATTATGTAATTTTGTACCGCAAAAAATAATGTCTTATTTTGTTCAAATGTTAAATTTTTTGAGCCTACTAAGAGAATATTAAATTTAACTTTAGAAGACAGAGTTGGCCAAACCGGAATGAGTTGTGCAGCTGAGGCTAACAATGATTGACGTTGAGCAGCATAACGGGGGCAAATTAAGAGAAAATGTTCAACGGTCTCAACAACACCCTGTTGACAAAGGCAATCTCGACTCGTACAACGATTTATTTGAAAAAGATATGAATTTAGTGCACATGCACCAAGACGCAACCGAGTATGTAATATTGAGGCATAACGAGTTAGTGAAATGCTTAAGATCTTATTATATTCATATGGATGAAAAAAGTATTTAAGTGTTTTTTTAAATAGATTAAATGAATCTAAATTGCGAACGTCTGTGTCAAGCTTATTCCACAAGGAAACCGAGGATGGAAAAAAAGAATATTTGAAACGTTCCGAACGGACAATAAAGGGTGAGAAATTGTCACCCTTTCGTAAAGAAAATCTAGATTTTTCTTTTACTTTTGAAGGTAAAATATCACGTAAAAAGGAAGGAGTATGACCATTTACAATCTTATAGAACAAAAGTAATTTATGTATGAGTCGTCTAGTTTTTAAGTTTTCCCACCCGAGCTCAGCAAGGACCTTCTGCTTACTGGTTCCCTTTAATGCCCCTGATACAACAATAGCTGACTCATATTGAATGGATTCTAAAAGTTGAGATAATTCATCGCTGCAACCATCCCAAACACAATCCGCATACTCAACAACAGACCTTATCATTGATTTGTAAAGAATAGCAAGCGTGTCTCTACTAACTTTGTATTTCAGTCCTTTTAACATATGGAGACGTTTACTAGCTTTGTGATAAATATACAGAACATGATTTTGCCACGACATGTTTGAGGATAATGTTAAACCCAAATGTGTATGACTCGAAACCTCATTAATCACATTACCATTCAAAAATAAGGGTGGATGCGGAAGTCTACTCCGCTTTGCCGACAAAATCATGGAGTTGGTTTTGCTCGAGTTCATAGTTACTTGCCAATCAACAGACCAAGTATGAATCTTACGTAAATCACTATTCAAACTAGATGCTGACTGGAAAGGATCTTCAACTACTGTTAAAAGTGAAGTATCATCAGCATATAAAAGACATTGATTATAAATAGTATTAGTTATATCATTGATGTAGATCAGAAAAAGTAGCGGTCCCAATACTGAACCCTGTGGGACACCGGCCCTAATTTCTAGCCATTCTGATTCTTGACTTTCTATCACCACCCGCTGCTGTCTATCAGACAGATAACTTCGAAACCATTTAAGTAGTGGATCCCGTATGCCAATTTTTTCAAGTTTATACAGCAAGCCCTTATGCCAAACACGATCAAAAGCCTTGCTGATATCCAAAAAAACCATTCTAACCTCTTTCCCTAGCTCAAGAGCTTCATAAATTAAATGAACAAGGTAAATAAGCTGGTTTACAGTCGAGTCACCAGGACGAAAACCAGATTGCAGTGGGTTTAAAAAATTGATATTGAGCAAAAATTTATATAAGCTGGTAAAAACGACTTTTTCCAGGATTTTTGACAGAGATGGAAGAAGAGAAACCGGGCGGTAATTGGTCTTGTTTTGTCGATCATCTTTTTTAAATAGAGGAATAACATTTGCTTTTTTCCAGTCAGAAGGAAACTCTCCGCTAAGCAAACTTCGATTGCATAATATTGTTAATGGAGCTAATAAACCAGGAATACACATCTTAATAATTTTGTTACCGATTTTATCATGGCCACAAGCTTTAGACGGATCTAAATTTGATATAATTATTTCTATTTCGTTTGTCGATGTTTGAATAGTGGATAGAATTTTTCCTACAGCACCATCTGCAATTGGTATTATTGTCCGTTCTATATCAGCAACTGTGGCTTGACTTACAAAATAAGCGTTAAAAATATCAGCTTTTTGTTTGGCATCTGTAATGATGCATAAATTTTCTTTTAGTGAAGGAATAGACATATGAATTTTGTTATTATATAAAGATTTAACGGTCGACCACCACTTCTTTTTACATAATGAAGGATTCGAAAGATCATTGTTGAGCTTTAAATAGTAATTAGCCTTAGCATCACGGATTAGTGATGTAGTAAGATTTCTTTGTTGTTTATAGTTATTCCAATTGCCAATTGATTTAATTCTATCAAATTTTTTGAGAAGCCGATTGCGTTTTCGGATGGCTGAGCGGACTTTGCAATTCATCCATTCTTTATCTCTGGGTCTAATTACCACTTCCTTATAAGGAATATGCTTTTCAATGCATTGTTTAAAGATTGAAAACCATTCTTTATAAAATACATTAATATCACAGTTTTTAGATGTAAGTTCATGCCAATTAGTTCGAATAAGATCGTCATTAAGATCATTAGGAAGAACAGACTTGAAGTCCCAAATAAAACGTTTAAAAGCCTGAGGTTTTGGACGAGAAAAGTTCATTTTTGCAAAAATAAAGTTATGATCACAGTTACTTGGTGGACTATGAGTTCCCGTGGAAATAAAATAACTGGGTGCGTCAGTAATTATAAGATCCAAAATAGATGATTTATCTTTAGTTATGCGAGTTGGCTCTTGAATAAGCTGAAATAAATTGTTGCATTCAAACAAATAATATAGGCGCGCACCGAAGTGCGTAGAGGAAGTCAAATCACTTGCATCAAAATGAGCATTAAAATCACCCAATAAAACAATAAGTGAATTAGGGTTACGCTCAATTGAATCTAAACTGAATTGCATGGCATTCAAAAAGTGGGTGGTACTCTCAAGGGTATCATTCGGTGGTCTATAACAAACCGCAAGAAAAACAGTAAAATTATAGATTTCAATTTCAACCCAGAGTAATTCAAGATCGTCATTTTCTAAATCGCTACGCCTCTTTACATTCAAAAACTCGGATGCAAATAAAGCCACGCCCCCACCTCGAGAATTTTGTCGATCTTTCCTAAACAAAGGGTGGTAACCAGGAATGCAAGTGTTGTCGGTCAGAGAATTGTTGTTGAGCCACGTTTCGGAGATACCAAATAAATCAATTTCTTTTGATGTAATAAATAATGAAATTTCATCAAATTTATCTTCAATATTAAGACTTCTAGCATTAATATGACCTAGTGACAAAAAATTATCCTTGGGACCAGGATTTAGTTCAACATCTCCACTAAGAATAAGCAAAACTAGAAAAAATATGATAAACAATAGAAATTTGTTCAAAGTGCAAAAATGTAGAACATTCGAAAACAAAAATAAACCAAAGCAATTGAACAACCCGATAGCTGCTCTATATGATATTAAATCAATCCCCATCAATCATGAATGAAAATAAATTAAAACTTACCTCATGCTGCATCAACTTACAAGAGAGTAGAAAAATGGAAATATAACTAAGAAAAAAACTAAGAAATAATTTGCAAAGTATATGAATAATTGTGAAATATTCAAATTGTATATGAATAATTGTTAAATATTAATAAAGGACTTGGGCAAATATTCAATCAAAACAAATATATAAAGTTAGAGTTCAAAATTGTCAGTCATAGTTGTCATCATTTTCAATAAACAAAATATCAGAATATTTTCTGATGCGGTGGATCTTATCGTTGTGATCTTTGGCAAGAATTTTCCCGTCACTTGACCAGGCTGATTTCACGTTCTTGTTCTTCTTTGCTTCTTTCAAAAGATGGAGGCTAAGCCTGGACAAGTCATCATTTATAAATATCTGCGTCCCCTTTAGCAATTTCCTCTTACTGTAAATGGCATTTTTGGCATGGTAGTGCGTCAACTTCACAATGACTTGCCTCGCTTTACCAGGCATTTTCCTTCCAACTCTATGTGCTCGGTCGAAACTTGCCTTAGGGATGTCAGTATTGAGCTTAGTTTTGCAGAGATTAATCACTTTGTCAATGCAGTTCTCACCGTCGCTTTCGTCGATACCAGTAATACGTAGATTGTACTTACGTGAGTACTGCTCGTTGTCATTTATCATTGCACGAAGTTCTTCACACTGGGTTTCGAGGGCTTGCACTCTCCTTTGTAAGCCTGTTGAAGCGACTTTGACAGCTTCGTCCACGACTTCTTTCAGCCCAATGAGATCGTCTTTGAGGGCATCAAAAACAGCATTACGTATAGTATTCTTCAACTCCTCTGAATTAAAGAACCTTGATAATTCCTCTTTTACAGTAGAAATACCATCTGTAGTTTCAACATCTTTGCTTGCACTTCTTGTTCTAGGACCAGAGGAGGCCATTTTGACTCGACACTTCAATTACTTTCTAAATTGACCCAAGTCCACAAAAATAAAGTTCTACATCAAAGACTGAAAATGTGCAAACGACTTTAAAAAGTAGAAGTAATAGTATCGTTTAAGAGCAGTAAATCAATACCAATTACGGAGCAACGCTTCTGACGTCCTTACTCAACGCCGGCTCGAGCATGAAGCATGAAACTTATATAATTAGGTCCTGTGATATATTTGGAAAGTCATTTACATATAATAGAAACAATAACGGTCCAAGGGTACTCCCTTGGGGCACACCATATTTTATCTCTTGTTGGTTTGATTTAATGTTTCCAATTTTTGTAAATTGTGTCCTGTTGGATAAATAATTGACGAACCAATCATGCGATTTTCCCCGAATACCGTATTTATTTAATTTAGAGAGCAAAATTTGATGATTAACAGTGTCGAAAGCCTTTGTGAAATCCAGAAATATTCCACAAGTTATTTCTCTGTTGTCAATTGACTTTTTTAATTTGTCTGTTATTTCTAAAATTGCATGTTCGATGGAGTGGTTCTTTCTAAATCCAAATTGGAATTTATTTAAAATGTTGTGCTGGTCAAGAAATTTTATAAGTTGCTCATAAACGACTCTTTCAAGAATTTTGCTGAATATAGGTAATGTTGCAATTGGTCTGTAATTGGATGGATCAGCTTTATCTCCATTTTTGAATATAGGTGTAATTGAGGAAACTTTGAAGAGATCTGGAACAATCCCTTTGTGAATTGACTCGTTTATAATGTGTGTAATAGGAGCAGATAACTCATTGCTAGCTATTTTAATGAAGTAAATTGGAATGTCAGCTGTTGATTTACTACAGTTCAAAGATTGTATTCGTTGTCTTATTTCGTGTGTTGTTACCGATTTGATCATGAATGTTTCAGTTGGCGAGTTATTAATGTATTTTGTTACATCTTCTCCAGTATTTGCTATTTTATTTGCCAAATGAAAGCCAATCTCGGAAAAGTATTTATTTAATTGCTCTGCTATATCTTTTTGTTCAGTGTAATTAATTCCATTTGAAGTTATTACAGTTGGAAACATTTGAGATTTCATTTTTCTTTTAATGACTTGGCCAATGAGTTTCCACGTTAATTTAAGATTTCCTTTATTGTCTTCGAATTTGGATGCAAAGTATTCTTTTTTGCATTTTTTGATGATATTATTGAGTAAATTTGAATATTTCTTATAAACATTTAGCTTAACCACATCGAGCGGATCTTGAATGTGACTGTGGTAATACCGTTGTTTGATTTTAATGGAGCGTAGTAGTCCCTTTGTAAGCCAGGGTTTGTTAAATATTTTTGTTTGTCTTTTAGACATCAACTTTAATGGTGCATGACAGTCGATAATATTATTTAGAACGCTAAGAAATGGCCGCTTTCACAACGAGACATGGCCAAAACTCTATTGAAAACCAAAAGTATAATACTAATCTATGATTATTAAAGAAAGCATACCAAGGAAAAACTTAGCGGCGCATAACATTTAAGGTCGACTTTACTTCAAATTTATGCGAAAAAATTGACCATAGAGTAAGACTGACAAATCTTCTCCGTGCTTGAGTTAAAGTTTATATTTAGTGAAGATAGAAGTATATCAACCAAAAGCCTGACCAAAAATTTACAAACTTTGGTGGTTCATCTGTGTTTTCACAATTATTTGGATTAATCAACATCATTCTAGCCTAATTTCAGGTTCGGTATTCAAATCAGTCGAAATTGCTTGAGAGGAGAACCACAACCATGGCGCCAACAAATATCGCAATATCACGTTTTGGCCAATCTTTCTTAAAAGAAATAACAATGCTGTGATGTAGAACGTGGTTTGACGACTCGCATCAGTTATATTTAGCTTCGGCACAGCCCCTTAAACATACCGCGTATCAAGAAGGAAAGTTAAGCAAAACTTGCAAAATGCGTAAATAATCTGCTCATACCCCACCAAATTGATCCTCAATAATAAAATCATTTTGTACCGCACAATTCTCATGAGCTTTGATTCTTAATCTGTAGAAAAAGGTTTCTGCTATTTCTTTATTTCCTTATGGCAGCAGTCCACATACAAATGCAGTAGGTTTGTGTTTTTCTTCTTCATTTTGCTGACTTTTGCTCAAAAATATTTTGAGATCAAAAACCTCCACGTTCACTTGACTTAGTCACAGCACCTTACAAAGTGATAGACTTTAAGTATCCATTTATATTTTCCTAAATTGAAGATCACAAAGATTGCGATTGGAACTCAGAAGTTCCCCGGTCGTAGAAAAAAATGTAAACATGACCGCGAGCTAAAATTTTCTGACATGCGCAGAAAAATTCTCTATATGCTGAGCTATAAGCTAAAAACACATGGAAAATGTTGTAATTTTGATGTTTTGGACGGGAAATCATTGGGCACTAAGCTCTATTTAGGTTTATATAAAGCATTTCAAAGTTAATTTTAAGTGAAACGTTCGCAAATGGCCAAATTTTGCCTTTAACATACGGTTTCAATTTGGCTGTGCAGTAAATTTTATTCAGATCCACATGTGCAAGCTGGATGCGCAGTAGCAAGGGTCAGGTACTACCTTAAATAGAACAGATGAGAATTACCTTAAAAGTCATGTTTACCTTGGTGGGTCTTAATCCACTAGTTTTATATTTGCAGGTTTATACTGTATTTTGTATTTTCAATGACCTGAATTAATTATTATGATTAATGTTTACAGGCTGGAACAATGGAATATGGTGCTTTTCAACATAAAGAACAAGAAGGAATTTCTGAATGGAATAACATCACTTCACACCATTACCATATGCTCATACCCAATTATAACCATTGCCCTGCATTTTTTTCCCCAAGCCCTTCTATTGGTGCAAGGAAAAATGCATTTTCGAGTGGAATTATCCACAGAATTCTATGACATTTCTGCACCAAACCAACCCCAAATATCAAATGTTAATAAAACTATAAAAACTACACAACATGCACACACCAAACACACATTGTCTGCAGTAGTCCCTTATTCTAAGTAAACCCAGTTACAACTGCCAATTTGAGAGAGTGTAGCAACTGGGATTACTTGAACACAATGTTGTACAGTGTACCCATTCACATACACACTACAATACTTGTAATGATATATAAACATTGTTGTACTGTGTACCTGTTCATGTACATACTGTACAAGATTTATAATGGTATATACACTTTGTTGTACTCTGTACCTGTTCATGTACATACCGTACAATACTTATAATGGTATATATAGCAATTTCACATAATGTCATTAAGAGGCAATAGTTCATTCAAGGACCACAAGGAATGATAAGTAAAAGTCATGACAGAATATAGAATGGCATCTTGGACAGTCAAAAACCTGGATTTCTTGTCGACTGGTGCAATTTTTAAGACTAATATTTATACCCATACTTCCTATCAGTCTTGACATATTATTGCCTTTTGGTGGTGGCAACAGTACTTGAAATACCTACATACAGTTTGTTGTATACACACTCTTGTATAGTGTACCCATACATGTACATATTGTACAAGGTGTATATGGTATATCCACAGTGTTGTATAGTGTACCATACATGTATATACTGTACATGGTGTATATGGTATATCCACAGTGTTGTATAGTGTACCCATACATGTATATACTGTACATGGTGTATATGGTATATGCACAGTGTTGTATAATGTACCCATACATGTATATACTGTACATGGTGTGTATGGTATATACACAGTGTTGTATAGTGTAGCCATACATGTATATACTGTACATGGTGTATATGGTATATCCACAGTGTTGTATAGTGTACCCATACATGTAATACTGTACATGGTGTATATGGTATATCCACAGTGTTGTATAGTGTAGCCATACATGTATATACTGTACATGGTGTATATGGTATATCCACAGTGTTGTATAGTGTACCCATACATGTATATACTGTACATGGTGTATATGGTATATACACACCATTGTATAGTGTACCCATACATGTATATACTGTACATGGTGTATATGGTATATCCACACCATTGTATAGTGTACCCATACATGTATATACTGTACATGGTGTATATGGTATATCCACAGTGTTGTATAGTGTACCCATACATGTATATACTGTACATGGTGTATATGGTATACACAGTGTTGTATAGTGTACCCATACATGTATATACTGTACATGGTGTATATGGTATATCCACAGTGTTGTATAGTGTACCCATACATGTATGTACTGTACATGGTGTATATGGTATATCCACAGTGGTGTATAGTGTACCCATACATGTATATACTGTACATGGTGTATATGGTATATCCACAGTGGTGTATAGTGTACCCATACATGTATATACTGTACATGGTGTATATGGTATATCCACAGTGTTGTATAGTGTACCCATACATGTATATACTGTACATGGTGTATATGGTATATCCACAGTGTTGTATAGTGTACCCATACATGTATATACTGTACATGGTGTATATGGTATATCCACAGTGGTGTATAGTGTACCCATACATGTATATACTGTACATGGTGTATATGGTATATCCACAGTGTTGTATAGTGTACCCATACATGTATATACTGTACATGGTGTATATGGTATATCCACAGTGTTGTATAGTGTACCCATACATGTATATACTGTACATGGTGTATATGGTATATACACAGTGTTGTATAGTGTACCCATACATGTATATACTGTACAGGGTGTATATGGTATATCCACAGTGTTGTATAGTGTACCCATACATGTATATACTGTACAGGGTGTATATGGTATGTAAACAGTATTGTATACATTACGATTGCGCTTCGCATAAACCAGACTTCATTTTGACGTCACCTCGCGCCCATTTTGTGTAAGCATTCACCATCTACAATAGTATCTTGTTTATTTTGCGCAAACAATAGCCTACATTTTGAAGTTATTTCGCACGCATTTTGCGTGAACAACCGCTTTTATTTTGACATCAGGTAGAGCCTATTTTACGTAAACAATGGGCTATTTGCATGATGACGTTACCAAATTTTTTCCCACTTTTTTGTGGCGCAATTAGTACAAAGTGTTCTTTAAATCTACAAGGGGATTAAGAATTTGAATATTAAAGAAAATTCGCAGACAACGCTGATAGTTGAAGTAAACGACGCCGTAATGCAAATATCACGCGCACTTCGCGTAAACAATAGCCTTTTTGACGCCATATCACGTGCAATTTGCATACATAGCCTTCATTTTGACGTCATATTCAGCGCATTTTACATAAACAATAGCCTTCATTATGACGTCATATCACGTATATTTTGCGTAAGCAATAGCCTTAATTTTGACGTCATGTAATGCGTATTATTTGCGTAAACAATAGTATTCACTTTGACGTCATGTCGTGCATTTTGCGTAAACAATAGCCTTCAATTTGACTTTGTATCACGTGCATTTTGCGTAAACAATAACCTTCAATTTGACGCCATATCACTTGGATTTCGCGTAAACAAGAGCCTTCATTTTGACGTAGTGTAATGCGTATTATATGCGTAAACAATAGCTTTCATTTAACATTGCGTTGTGCGTAATATCCTTCGTTTTGAGGTCATTTTTACACGTACTTTCTATTTGACGCCATTTCTAGCATTTGGTGTTGTTATATTCTTTTGACAGTAGAAGGAATTTTTTTTTTAATTTTCCGTGACAACTTTGTACAAATTTAATAGTGTCAGTCTTGTTTTGTTTTTTGTTTGTTTTTTTGTTTATCCCTTGTTCTCCATTAGTTAGATAGTTTCATTATTAATTATGCTCCCTGAAATTTCTATAACTGTTCAAAAGTTTCCCAACGCCCCTAGGAAGGTGGAGAGTTCCTTGAAAATTTGGTGAGACCCTTGCCAGCGGCAGATTTGAAATTGGGGGGGGGGGGGGGGTGACTGAAATTGTAAAAGTTGATTATTTAAACTATAATGGTCAAAAAAGTGGGGTGACTAGTCACCACTGTCACCACCCCTAAACCCTCCCCTACCTGGCATGCATTTTAGGGTTTTCAGCTGTAAGTCTCTGTAGCTTTTCAAGACAGATTTGATGCAGTGAAAGTATATTTATCAATTTTGAATAAATAATGAAACGCAGATTCAAAACCACATTTATTTGAATATTTCAAACAACATAACACTTCTCCACAAATTCTTTTTATTATACAAATAAGATAATTTATCTACATGAAGTTTTCAAGGACTCGGTCTACAAAATCCAATAAATTTTTGTGTGTTTTAACAATGGATACTAGTGAATCATCGACTTGAAACCTTGTTATAATTGAGTACAGGTGACCAAACACGACTGCATCCAACTCTGTAGGTCTGGGGAAAACAGATAGTTCTGTTAGGGAATTTGCATTATGTTTTTAACTACAACTACCAGTTTCAAGAAAGACTTCAAACTGGAGGTTCCTTCTACACAGTCTATTACTAGGATTATATGTGCAAACCCAACAAGTAGGCATTGTGTTTTGAATGACAGGAGCTAAAACACCAAATAGTGTTTGTTGTTCATAGAAAACATAAAACTGCAGGTAAATCACCAAGGACAGTACTAGTTTATCCTCTATAATAACATTCGCATATACCAACTACCAGTGGTGAATTACTTACCTCTCCTGCATAAAATAATCATGACGTCCAAGTTTTTCTGACAAGGCTTGACAACATCTTTTAAACTCTTCTATTACCTTTAATAGAAATAAATAAATAGTAGATAACTATGCCAATTTCCAAACAAAAGTAGAGGTGGCAAATCAATTTCCTGATGTAAACAACAAATTACTGCTCAAATAGTGTTTTGAGCTTCTGCCCCAAACCTTTAGAGCGCTCTGCCTTCAAAACTGAGAAACATTATGTCTATCACAACTTTTAAAGCAGAACTCAAAATATACCTATTTAATACCAACTTCTAACCTTTCTGTTAATTATTTATTTACTTTTGTGTGCGTGTGTGTGTGTGGTCCTAGTGCACTAGAAAATATTGATTGGTGTTCTCAACAAACAAAATAAAAAAATAAATGCTCAGTGGGGGTGTGCACCCCCTCCTAAAAGGATTTTTTTTCTTGATTTTCTTAAATATTTTTTCCAAAATAACCTTAGTATTTCATGCTTACTGGGTAGTGCACCCCATCCTGAAGATAGCGCACACCCTCCTGAAAACAATCGTGGATCTGCCCCTCATTTGCTCATTTGTTGCAACCCCACTATGTCACATCATGAACAACAATACAGTGATTACATTATCATACCTCTTTATCTGTCTTTAAGTGCCAGTTAAGAGATCTAAGATAGCTCCAAACAGACCACTTTTTCTTATAGCTAAGTAACATGTTCAAGGGAGGTGGATAAGGATTGCCATATTGCTGAGCACTACGTAATGACCAGTCTTTCTTGCACCATAACATATGAAGCTGAAACACATGGATACTTGAAATGATTGAAATACTTTTATTTATTCATTCATTCATTCATTCATTTATTCGTTCATTCCTTCCTTCATTCATTTATTTATTAGAGACTTCCACACAGTGTACAATAACATACAAAAAAAGAGAAAATCCAAATCATATTATGTATGATTAAACAGAGAGAACAGCGTTATGTGTGTCATGCAACCTGCATCAGTTGTGGGAAATGTAGTTGGACAAATATTTTTATTGTATATTATATAAAAGAATGACTTGTTATCTAACCTCTGCTGGTATAAGTGTTGTTTCTACTAATGATATATAAGCCATCATTTCTGCTTTTTCTTGAGGTTCTAAATCATTACTTGCGGATAAACCCTAGAGAGAAAAAACAAGCAAACCTCTTTACTAGTTTTAGTGTAACAATACACAGATGTCTTTTATTCTACCAGCATAATGACTACTGCTTACCTTATTTTGTACATATGTAAATATTTCTTGTGTGCCTCCAGCTAATTCATTCCCAGCTCTAAGTAATGGCACTTCTCCTTCAAAACAGCCAAAATTCATATATTAAGAAAAGAAAACAACAATCTTGGTGCAACAAATGTAATATTTTTGAGAAATTATATTATGACAAAAAGTGCTAGAAAACTGTCCCCTCCACCCTAAATCAGTGTTGACATACTCCTATGTTCTCCATCATCTCAACAAGAACAACACTGAGCAGAAAGGGGTGGGATGTTGTTGCTTCAGCTCTTGTTTCTGAGAACATGTTATGTCATAATCACTCTAAACCCTTTTTGGGCTGCAACTGTAGGTAGCCAGTTCTAACATCCAAGTAGTGCTGCATGATCCTAGGATCTCGCTATTCCCATGTGAACACCACCTTATTATATTTCTCAACATCATTTCATTGCTTACCATTAGGTGACATAAATTCAGCATTGTGACAGAACTTTAATGAATATGGAAGATTACAGATCTTGAGGTAAGCCTGGGGAGCGAATAAATGTATTAATCAAGAAACAATTACAAGCTGCCTCTCATTATGGATGACATTGCAAAAACCTCTGAAATCTCCTAAGCCAAAATCGTCTGCATTCCAGGAGCAATATATTTTACTATATCAATTTTTAATACAATTTGAAGTTGAAAAACAGGAAAATATGGGTAATCAAGGTGATGATATAAATGAGCTCACATGGCACGACCTAATGAGATCAATAAGCATTTTATGAAAAAGCAGGCATCATTGACAGTATTTTCTTAGTAGACTTTCTTACAATGTTCAACATTAGGCTCTGTATCTTTGCATTCACCCCCTTGAAAACACTGACAACTACCCTACTCGCGCCTTCATACAATCAATCAACAAAAATGTTTATAAATTATTTACATATTCAATCAGGGTTCCCACTCATCTGAGAAAGCAAAATTCCCTGACTTTTCCCTGACTTTTCCCTGACCTTAAAGCATTTTTCAATGACCAAAGAAGAAACTTTATTTTGGATTTTTTATAAATAATTCCTAGACCATTTGAATTATAAATCAATCACAAAGGCATAATTCAATGCACCGCTAACTTCCCGGTAACTTACAATTTACATAACATTTCAGCAGGTTTCTGATACATTAAATCATTAGTCAAACAAACAAGCAAAAGAACAAATTTTACATTGCTAGATTTTTTGTAACATAAGAAATTTTTTTAAACTCTTAGTAAGTAAGCATTGATAATTCTCACAAAAAAAGATTATAATAATGTGAGAAAAAAAATTCCCTGACTTTTTGACAATTCTCAAATTTCCCTGACCAAAATCAAAATTCCCTGACAATTCCCTGACCTTGAAAAAAATTCAAATTTCACTGACTTTTCCCTGACCGTGGGAACCCTGTCAATGTTTCAAATTCTTGTAGCATCTGTAAGTTTTTTTAATGTTACATTGTTTAGCTATTATGTAACATTTTCTACCTCAGCACTTGCACACTTTGCTGCATCTGAGAGTAGAAGAATACCTGTAAAATTATTAAATGATATGAATACATCACTAAATGTACACACTCTAAGTTATGATCAGTCATTTACTACAAATGCTGTATCCTTATGTTTTTCACAAAACATTATTTTCGGAAGTCTTGTAAATACATTTATATGACACTGAAATAATCCCCTCTGCAGGTAATTTCCTGATGATGTATTTGAGGGGAACTCCCCTTTTCCCATATCTCCTGCTAATTTTACCCCTCCCCCCACTGCTGTTTATTGCTCCCTAGTACTGTTTTGTCAATTCCAAAGTAAACCAAAAAGTATTGCCTGGTTCTTTATCATGGTACAATGTATATTTTAAGAAAGAGAAATATATCATCATTTCTACAATTATGTCTCTCGAAATTATACATGACTCAATTGCACTGCTTTTCATTTGAAATATACATTTTAATTCTGCCCACAGTTTCCATAAACCTAAAAATAACCACACTTTCCATCATGACAATAGTATATGTCATCATTTTATTCATTTATTTCCCCTACTTTTATCTGGTTGGTAAAGTTCAACATTTTCTGGCCACTCTCCAGGTTCTGTTGCTGTAGAAAAATTTGAAATAAACCAGAAGTCAAATTGTCAAAATTATTTAATGGGAAAGAAGTGATTAGATAACTTTTGCAAGGAGGAATTTTTTATTCATCCAAAAAGAGAATAATATTGTATTGTTATAAACTGCACACTGTTTTTGATAGCATATTTTTTTAATAATTTGAGAGGTGAAAGTCCGAATACCCAAAGGTGAAATGCAATACATCACGAGCAATATAATACTGGCATTTGATCAGTGCACCAAGTTCAGTGATCATCAAAGCTTTGCAAGGTTTCCAAACAAAATAAATTTTTGTCAACTTAAGTGTGATATGTCAAATTACACAAAGGGTAACAATGGTTGGGAAAGACTACTGTAAGAATGACAAAAGTATATGCGTGTTGCAAACATAATACTGTATTTGTTATTGTGAATGTCAATCATCAGTCACGAACGTTCAAGCGAGAAGACGTCACACTTCACTACATGCACACACACAGCACGTGATCAATTTTCTCGTGGCTTCTATTGCAAATAACGTTCAAAGCAATAGTTGAAATAGCCGTTTTAAGGCTCGTCACTACTGTTAAATGATAGCGAGCGGGCTATTGTAATTTTCTTGTTGGAAATATGCAGACAAGATGTACTTAAACATTAGTGAATGTTTAAAACCTTACCAATGGCGGTCAACACTGCTTCCATCACCGGGCCACGAGCTGTAGCCATTGATTTACTGAACAATAATCAAATAAATCCCTGTTTACTCGTAGTACATAAAAGTAGCGTATCGCGCCGTTTTACCTACATGAGAAAATACCGTAAAGAAATGAAAATTGTGAAAATACTAGTAATAGTCCAGTCCTTGAGCCCAGCAGAGCGAGATGGATATGTACTTCATGTAATGCAAATCTTGCGGTATGCAATAAGCCAATATTTGGAGGAATTCATGACATGAAGGACTAAGCTAAACGAGAGTGAGGACTGGTACTTGGTACGGAAGGGTGGTCCAAAGTCCAGTAGGTGCCCTGGATGTGCCAATGTTGTTTGTCGGTTTCGTGTTACTGTCAAAACGTTTCTCGTGTTGTGTTTGTGTTCAAGTTTCAGTTGCACGACCTTTTGCTTTGATTAGCAACCCTGGCTTTATCCACACGTCTCAGTTTGTTGGAGGATTGTTTGGAAGCCGATGAGTTCGTCAACTGGGAGTTTTCACGAAGAAAATGTCGAAAACCTTCCGCCCTCGACATTGCTATACACAGCTAACATTTCCACACAGAAAGAAACCGATTCCTCCAAAGTGAAACGCAATGATTATCTTAAAGAACGTGGGAGAAGAAGAAAATGGTGGTACTTTAATCGGTGAGTTCTTAGTTGACAAGTGATTTCGTATATTTTCTCTTGTGGTGAAGATAATAACGAATTTTATTGTAACCGCCGTACTAGTACTTTCTTTTAAACAAATGGCGGCATGCTTGTTCGCACACATGTTCAATTGTTGTATAATTTCTGATATTTAACTTCAAAATTTAAAATCCACTCCTTGACTTAAAATAAAAGTGTTCTTTTCCAACATACGTTTATATAAAGGAATTGTTTTATTTCCGAGTTCGGTTCAAAATCACTCATGTCAGCATCTTTTCCGGAGCAGTGATATTTGCCTTGAAATCGCTCATAAGTGATTGATTCTTTAAGGTTAAAGTGATAAATTTAAGAGGCAAGTTTTTTTTGCTTGAAAAAGAAATTCTGTATATTCCATGAAGCTGAATGGAATTGTCCAGAAGTGTTGCGAGTATTCACAAAGATACAATTACTCAACTGAATCGTGACCATGAGGCATTCAAAATTACAAAACCTTGATTCTATTTATCGTCTATTTCGTTTGCTTTTTTGTGAATAACAGCGTAGACTTTTTGTCGAAAAGGTTAGTTCTCGAAGATTTCTTTTGAATTCGGGAAAGTCAAGAATACGCGGAATACCATTTGAGTTACTATCGAGCCCCACCTCCAGTGATTCATGTGAAATGTACGAAGGAACGAAGATATGTTGTTTACGTCCTACTTTGATCGAAGTTGTTTACCGTTTCAGAATCAATTTATCATCATAATTTTTCGATTTTACTTGAATTGCAATTTTTTAGTCTTGTAGTTACAAGCCAATAAAGCCACTTTGTCTAACCACATATTAAATTATTCATTTTTGATTATTATTTTTTATTTTTTGTTCAGCTTGTGTTGGGCAATTTTTACATTTTCTAAAATCAATATCCCAATATTTTTGGGTGATAATTTGTATTAATTTATTTTGAATTAAAACAGTTGACATGTTTATTGTTTACTATGCTCTGTTTTGATTTTGTAATTTTGTTCATATGTTGCACATTGAATAAACAATTACTCCAAGCTCAAGTACCTTGAATATTTAAACAATCTTTGTATCGCTATATATTTATTATTATGAGCTACAAGATCCTAAATTACAAGATTCAATAGGCATGATTACACTATTTCTTGTAGAAACATGTACATCTCTGTTAACAACAACATCATTCTCACATTTCATGCATGCTTGAGAACAATGTTTAACAAATCGTGTCAAATGTTAATCAAATCATCAATTGTTTGACTTAAGGGATTGTACAAGCTAGCATTTGGGATTATACACATTGATTAAGATAAAATGTAGAAATATCACAAAATAAAAAATGATAGAGGCACTTAAATCCTTTCCTTTTGACAAAGTATCCACTGGAATTGAAGAGGTGAAAAAACATGCAAATTCATTCATTGATGGAGAAGTTATATAGAAGTAACTAATGATGTTTTTCTGTTGTTCTTTATTCCATTTATTGAAGGATTTTGAAAATTTAACGTAACTTACAGATTTTTCTTTCAAACTTAATCATGCACATAAGAAATCTTAAATGCACAGTAATTTATGATTTTATTATTTGAATATTGTCTTATTGCTATTTTGACCTAAGAAATATTGTTATTTTATTTTCCAGGAGTTTACAGCCAATATCTGAAGCATGTGAAAACAAAGATGACCCTTCCATAACAGAATCTAACAATGCAATCACCAATGATTATAATAACACGCTGAATGATGATTATCAAAACATCAAGAATCAAAGTCTTAGCAGTGAAAAATCAGATGTCATTGTTGGCAGTAATGACCAACCAATCTATAAGGACTCCTATAGTCCTTGCTTAAAAGTTATTGAGAAATTCCAAGAGATTGTTATGGACAGTGCTGTACGAGTCATCCAAGCTGCTTTCAAAAGATTTCGGGAGAGAAGACGATTTTTGAGGATCAAAAAAGCTGTTATGGTGATTCAACGAAACTTGAGAAAATGGATTCAAGCAAGACAGTGTTTGAGACCTGCTGAGTTTGAAAGGCAGTCCTCTGATGGTGCCAAGTCTGATGATTATAGGGAAAGTCAGGAAATGAATAAGGAGAAAATGTTGGAGAGAGACAGTGATGATAGCTTAGATGAAGAAGCTAAAGTAAATTCATATGTTAACTCAAACACTAATACTCACGAATCCGTACACATTCAACTTAATCACGACATAGATCACTCTACGCAAGAGATAGACACCTTTGAAAGCTCAAATAAATCCATTGAAATTACAAAATCATATTCAGATCTTGAAAAATTAGATGGCACAAACAGCCAGGACTTAACTGTGTGTCCTTCAGAGAGTAATACTACACAGCAGGATCCAAATCCAGACTCTTTGGATTTTGGACAAAAAGACTTAAATCAAAAAACAACAGAAAACTGCAAAGCTGACACAGTCAATGAATCTTGTACTATGTGTGAGGGCTCAAAAGAAACAATAGAAATTGGGATGACCACTGGGTCACGTAATGCATGTGGCGAAAGTCCTTCAATACAATTGTTAAATGAAGGCGTGTCTTCAGACAATGCTGCCACCATTGTCTTAGAGGAAAGAACATGCCACCAGCAAGAACATAGCACAGTGACATCACATGATGAACTATATAAGGATATTAAAGAACATGAAGTATTAATATAAAGAACATAAAAAATGATTAACCATGTGGGAACATGAACAGGATACACAAGACATTCAATCTAATCCTGAAGAAAGGAATATTACAAAAAGGATAACAGTGTGGAAAATGTCACAAATACAATGCATGGTATTTAAAAAGTGTAGGTGATTATGTTGATACAACTAAAGAAGATTGGTGTTCACAGAAAACTAGCATAAACAACAATGAAGTTGAACAATGTCAATGTGCTTCCAGATGCTATATAAGTAAATTGCAAGCAAATATCTATGACAAGCATGTTAATGATGGTCAATAACCATAAGGAAAGGAAAGGAACACAAGAAACCTGATAAAGAAATTAAAAGCTCTGATGTGCTAGAAACGCTTCAATGAAAACAGAAATTCACTTGAAAATGCTGAGATATTCATTCAAATTCATGAGTCAGATGAAAAATCATCAAAATACTCTACAAATAATAATACTAACAATGATGTTAATTTAAGCAATGTAAAAGTATGACAAGAAGAGCAATGCTAGAAAGTTACTATGTTAGTCAGCAGTTACTAATTCAGACAAATCATTATCCAGTGCATACTAACTGTGTACGCTGTGTAGCTCTTATATGTGATGGATAAATTCATTCTGACAGTTTTGTGCAAATAACTCTAGGGGTTATGTTAAATGGAGAAAATTTAGATTAACTGTGGTTTATTTACATGCTTTTAAAAATGCAAATATGCTATTTGAACTATTTGAACAATTATTGTCTTTCTGTCCACTTAAACCTGTCAACATGCTGTTTAGTTTTCAAACGCTTGTCAGTAAAGAATAAGAGTTGTTCAAATTGTTTGCCATCCTTTGATCAAATTGGCTTATTAGCTAACAGTGTGACCACTTCAACCAAAGATACTCGAGTATTTTAACAATAATATTTCCATATGTATAAATATCCTTTTTTTTTTCTGGCTTATTTTAGACATTTCTATTTAACAGTTGTGAAAAGTGAATAATTTTTAACACCATAAAGATGTAAAGAGAAGCTGATGTTTCAGTCGTCCTTCACTGGAGTATTATTATTATTAAATACTTTGAGGAAGGACTAATGTCTAATAAGATAAGTGCTAAATTGCTTAATTTTTTTACAAGCTTACAATATCAATAATTCATTTTTTATATATGTGTAACACTAATACAGAGAATACTAAAAGGGCTGAATGCTTGTATTTTATTTGAATGAATATTATCATTACAATATGAAGGAAATGCAGTAAGAGTTTGTTGTTTATAATTCCATTATTGTTATTTTATAAAAGGAATAGATAAAAAACTCGGCAGCAACGCTCTATGGAGTTGTGAATTTGAAGAGGACTTCAGACATTTGGCGCCTGTGCTTCTTACAACGCTTCTCTCGTCCTCTTAAAATACCTTTGTGCTCTATAGAGCATATTGGCTCGTTCCCAATTCCTTCGGTACAAAATTTCTCGATATTGATTGGTCGGGAGGAATATACAAATTAAGGGTTCTCACCACTTCAGAAAAGCAACAACGCTTGAAACGTGTGCCCGCGAGCAATTTACCGCTGAAAACGCCACGTGCGTGCCAAATCCCGCCAAAAGGCAACATAAGAATAACACGATGAGTCTTCGAAATTTATGCTTCAACCAGCCAAAACCCTCATTTTTTGCGCGGGACTGGCGAGATTTGAAATAATCCTGATGACTTTTCAACATAACACGCGATGGTAAGTGGTTTAGGGTTTCACTTTTCAAAGCAATTTTAAATCAAAGACGAAAACAAAACTGTAAATTTTGACAAAATATTAAAACATATACAATTTATTTTCCCATATTTGTGTAAAATAATGTCTAATTGAGATTGCCTGTAAAAATTGCGCCAGCTTTGTTAGTTGTTGAGTAATAATTTTTTTTGTGAAAAATGCATTTTTTCGCCATTTGTTCTTCAAAAATGTCAAAACATGGTTCCGTTCAAAAATTTTTATATCGAAAACGGGCGCCGGACCATATTACTTTCTATTCAATTTTCGATTAATCGATAAATTCTCTATAAAATATCTTTGTAAGAAAAAATCGTGATGACTTTTTGCTTAAGTAATCCGGACCCTTAAGTTGCAATAGCAACGAATCCGTGATTGAAAAGCGGCAAATTCAAAATGGCTAACAGTTGCTTGGCCAGTTCGCATGTTTTAACAAAGACAACGTAGAAACTTTAATAGAGAAATCCAAAAATGGGAGAAATTACAGGATAACCTGTCACTTTTGAAGCACATTATTATATACTACCCTGCTTGGCAGAGATTTCTAAAAAAAAACTCTGCAAAGACGTGTTTCGCGGCGTCCAAAAGTTTGGACGAATAAATTAACTTGCATATTACGTCTCCGTCTCGTGCGCACTTTGCTGTTCTCACCATATTTTGACGTCATCTGTACATCTGTAAAGTCTGATTTACACGGTGCGAATTGACGTGTGCAAATTGTGGTATACGACCAGTCGTGGTGTTCAAAACCTTCTAAAATTAGTCGTACAGGACATTGTAAAACACGTTTTAGAGCGCGTGCAACTAGTTTTCGAAGTTACGAGTACATGTCGTACACTACAAATTAACACATTGAATTTTTCTTTAGTGGGTATTTCGCTTTAAATATTCTAATGAATCGATCTAAAGGTCTGACACTCAAATCAAGAAAATATACCCTCGTATTTTTATTGATAAAGACAATGAGTATTGCTACAATCTAAACTTGGTACAGACCTGCCTATAGGCTCAAATAGACAGTCAAATTACAATTTATCGAAATGATTTATTTCCTATCGCGTTTTCGTAGATATACGACAGTGTATTCTTAAACTACACTCAGTTGCAAAATTAGTAGGGACACTACACATAATTTAGAAGTAAACCGCTCAGTATTGTTCTCGAATTCTAACCCCTCCACCCTCCACAATGTTGGTAGTCTCGATGACGATTAACATGTCACAACAACCCCAATGCAACATTGATTCGGAGGAGGGGGATTTGAAGCGGATGAAAACGTTGTATACATAAAAAAGGAGAAGTTTCGAAAGGAAACGGAAAAAAACTGTCGATGTCCCAACAATTTTGCAACTGTGTGTAGGTTCTTTCATTGTTCTTCGTTAGAAGGATAGAATAAAAAAAGGAATGCGATAGAAATATTAAACCCATTTTCACCGATTCTTTCACTTACTTGATACTCTTATACTCTCGACTCGCCTTTGTTTTTATATGTTTACAGTTGTAAAATATATAGATATGTTGTTCACCGTAGAAAGAAGAAGGCAAAAGTAACGTTTCGGACGTGAGTCCTTCTTCGAAGTATGCGGACGTTAGTCCTTCGTCGGAGTACTATATTATACGTCAGTTTTGCTTTCTTCTTTCTACGGTGTACAACGTATCTACATATTTTACTGTTGCTATAGAAACACCGATGCAGTCAGCTCTAGTATCTTACTAGTTTTTATTTTTTTTTGTTCACTTGGTTCCTTCAGACTCTGCATGTGTTTGACTGTCTGTCTGTCTTTCTATCTGTCTATCTGCCTGTCTGTCGTTTTGTCTGTCTATTTGTTTTCTCAGGGAATACTATACAAATATATATATATATTCAAAATCTCAAAAAGCTAATGCCCAAACTTGCACTTGACATAATTACGAAAGGTTATGCAATGTTTCTTTGCATATCTAGTCAAGAGATAAGATATGGGGAATGGACTATTTTGAAAACTAGAAAAATGAACTAGCTATAAAATGAGGTCGGTGGATGTCTGATACTATATGCAGTAATGCAAATGTTAATGAAACAAGACTTTTTATCGCTCCAAAGCATTGCTTGGATGATTAATACTAAATTATCCTTGTAAGAAAATATCAATGATTACTCATTTTAAACTACAATTTGAACTAACATACTGGCACCACACTTTAACAGTTAAAACCACACAATATAATTATATCTAGCTTATAAAAAGAGCCCCCTCCCTCCCTTCCCACATCCATGTTGGTGTTATTGGTGTCATTTAACTAAACTACCAGCATTCCTTGCGAATGCTAATAATATTTAACATTTATATGGCCAATTGCTAGGACAAACAAGTTTGCAAATCCGTGCAAGTTACTTTGGCTTGCAATGTCGTTTGAACTAGCCTATGTGGTAACACTGCTGCCAAATAGACAGCAACAAGCAGTTTCAAGTGCGTTAAAACTTATGCAAGTCATCGTAAATTCGCGCAAATCGATATTCAAATAATATCGCAAGTTATATACACTCAACTTGCAATACCTTGCTATAAGTAAGACTAGAAAGAATGGAAGTACTGAAACTTTTGACATGTGAAGCTGACACAAGGAAGCCATGACATGCAGTGGAAATTTGAATCTCCTGTTGCCCCGCTATCAACCACTATTCCTAATTTCGAATTGACACAATATAATACAAGTCGTAAAGTTCTAAGCTGTTTCTCAAACAACGAGTGTAACGAAAGTGTAACGCAGAATTCACACTTTGCTCGAGGTGTGTCGAAGTATGCACGAAATCACGCTTAAGGTAGTACCGGACCCTTGCTACTGCCCATCCAGCTCGCGCATGTGGATCAGAATAAAATTTCCTGCGCAGCCAAATTGAAAGCGTACTTTAAAGGCAAAATTTGGCCATTTGCGGACTTTTCACTAAAAATTAACTTTGAAACGCTTTATAAATAGAAGTTAGTATCCATGCCTTCCGGCCAAGACATCGAAATTATAACATTTTTCGAGCGTTTTTAGCTTATAGCTCCAAAAATAACACGGGGGACCCCCAGTTTTTTCTTTTTCATTCGATTCTACATATTTTATTATTAGGATAAAGAGAGAGAAAAAAAGAAGTTCATTGACAAATTTTCTCAAATTTCAACATTTTTACACCCGCACGAACATATAATTTGGCCGAAACACGGAATGTTGATTTTTACAATGTATTTTTTTACACTGTTTATAAAATATTGGATAGATTTTTTAAATCTTGATATGTTTTTTTTAACTCAACACCTATAGTTCGAAACAGTTTTTTGCATTTCTTTCACAAATGGACCTGAGTACTTTGTATTTTTTGGTTGAAGTAGATTTTCCACAAATCGCGCGAAAAACTGAAAAATCGCTTATATCTCAAAACCCAATACGGGGACCCCCTTCTTTTTTTCTGTATTTGAATACCCTAACATTGAACTTTAATTGACAGAATTTATAAAAAAAAATATTGACGGATTTTGATGATCCGGTACTACCTTAACACTACACTTTTTACAATAATCATGATTATGTATTACTATCAACATAAGATCAAGTTAATCGTTGGATGCATAATGGTTTTTTATCGTTTGAGTTTGTACTGTCAAAAGCTCGAGCACAAATGCAATATTGATATATGTTCTGCAAATGCTGATGCACAGGTCAAGAGCATCATCTACTAGCTATGACACTCTTTGGGGGTTTAAATCTGTCCAGCATTGTTCAGTCAGGTAAACACCAACACAACTGCTGTCACACGGCTTGTTTTTTTCAATTTTCTCAGCCTTTCATTGGTAAGGTAGTATCAAAACAGACACACTATACCGATGATTCTATAGTTGTAGGATCTGTGATGACCAGCTTCTTCGATTTTTTTATTGTTGCTGGGTAACTCTTTTT
The DNA here is from genome assembly GCA_918843875.1 of Diadumene lineata. Lineage (NCBI taxonomy): Eukaryota > Metazoa > Cnidaria > Anthozoa > Actiniaria > Diadumenidae > Diadumene > Diadumene lineata. Next base: position 21,336,164 of record OU974069.1, on the reverse strand, counting down.
TGCCAAACAGAATCTTGAGTAGCAAACACGAACAATCTTCTTCATTTTTTTTTTTTTTTTTTTGTGCTGGATCTAAACGTGTTGTCTTGAGTGGATGATGCATTCACAAATCTTTCAATCCTTGTTGTAATTCACAACGTGATGACGATCTTTCATGAACATGTCTGGTCATTAATTAACAAAGCTATCTATCATTATTCACACTAGTTTTATCGCTAGTTACCTATTATCCATACTAGTTGCACAGACATCCCTACTTGCAGTGGCGGATCTGGGGGAGGGTGCAGTGCGCACCCCATCCTAAAAGGATTTCAAGTCCTTGTTTTCTTAAAGACTTTTGCAAAATGACCTCAGTATTTCATGTTTACTGGGTGGTGCACCCCCTCCTGAAAGCAATCCTAGATCCGCCCCTGACTTGGGTGTGGTTGCATGGATATTGTTCAGGACAATCCTAACCATGCTATTTGAAGAAAGGGATACATAAGATCACAGCAGTGCATATCGCATACGTACAGCTGAAAAACCACAGGAACATACGATCTATGATGCTTGCAGCTAACTTGCTTTCTTTTATTTTCTGTTCTTCACTTGTAAGTGCTGCTTCACGGTCATCTCTCTCGTCATGATCTCGTCCAATTCTTCTGAAATAGGGCTCATTAGAGTCTATGACATCTAACATGAGTTTATCAGTTTGGGTATTGGCTTGATCGTTATCATCAAGATAAGCATAAGACTTGGTGTTGTCGTGTTTATAATTGGAGCCATTGCACATCATATCGTTACTGTGGTTTAGCTCGTTGGTAGGCGATGGTGTATTACAGTGTGTACGGCATGTGTTGCAACCGCCGTAAGAAACACTCGATGTATTACGATTGCGCCTTTTTTCTCTTCGCTTTGAGCCCGTACCAAGCATTTTACGGATATCATACCCAAGGCATGGCCCGATGTATTTGAATATCAAGTGCTTCAAACTGCTAGACAGTCCTTGGCCGAATAGATAACTGTAATTGATCCTTAATGTAACGGCAGTCGCTGCCAGAGCCAGGAAGACCAGGAAGATTGAGAACGTGTAGTAGATACCTATCAGGGGAACAGCATCAGACGTCGGTGGAATACTTTCCGCAATAAGCAACATAAACACAGTCATACTGAGCAATACAGTTATAACAAACGACACCCGCTCACCAGACTCCACAGGAATGAAGAACGAGAAGAAGGCGAGGAAAGCAATCAAGATGTTTGGCAAGACTAGATTGACGATGATAAACAAAGGTTTTCGCTTCATATGAATAACAAATGACATTTCTGGATAAGGTAAATCTGGACAGCAGGAATAGTAAACTACTTTACGGACAATGTCCACTTTGAGTACATCCCATTCACCACTAGGTACCCTGGTCTTAGACATTGCTGCTATTGTCTTGTCGTTTACTATATTGACCTCTTTGCCATCGTATTGCCAAGCTCCGAACTGCAACTTACAATGCTGGGTATCAAAGGGAAAGTTTTCCACGTTTATTTTGCAAAGTGTTTTGAAGATGTAGGGTGAAGCCCAGAAGGTGTACCCGCTATTGTAGATGCGAACACGTGTTGGTCTCTGGTCGAGCTGGGCATTGGACTCATCGTTGATACTGTTAAAGAAAAACGACAAAAATAATTCAACAAAATTATAAGTCAACGGATCATAAAAGGTTTCTTTACTTTCCGTATATTTCCTCTACATGCAGATCGTGTAGTGTCGATCTTCCATCAGTGTCATTGACAACAGGTATTGTTTTCTTGAGTCTAATTCAATTGCATTTATTCTGATTTCATTTCTGATTATGACTTATTCAAGGATTTTGGTTTCTTTTCTTGGGGGTCTTGCAACACAACAAAGAGCTTTCATATAAGCCAGTGCGGGAAACGCCTTAGCAATCTTCCAACCGAAAGAATCCTGGTACTCTTATAAACTCCTGATAGATAATGTTGCGTGCATGCGCGTGCAATGGTGCACACATCGACACTTTCAGCACGGGCTAGAAGGCAAAAGTCTTTTTTTAAGGGACACAAACTTAAAATACTTCTTCTTTCCCTCCTGGACTTAAAAAGACCATGTTCCCTCGTAATGCGCACACTGTAAAAACAAAAGGGTCATTTTTACCCCTTGAAAGAAGTCGTTTGACCCCAAAATGACTCCTCTAAAAGGGTCATTTTGACCCTTCCAATCCATCGATTCTTTGAGGTGTGGATTTCACCCTATGGAGGAGTCAATTTTTACTCTGTAGAAGAGTCAATAAAGAGTCAAAACGTAACCCAGGGGTCAAAACGACGCCACCATGGGGTCAAAACGTAACCCAGGGGTCAAAACGACGCCACCATGGGGTCAAAACGACCATTTTGTTATTTCAGTGCAGGCCGGTGCTTTTGTTTGTCGCCATCAAGCGAAAACTACCATCTTAAGCAAATGGCTTACTTGTTGTATAGTGCGATGTCAGGTAGCCAGATTTTTTTAGCGTCGACAATTACTGACGATACATCTCCGTATTCTGATTTGTTCCAGGTGACGAGAGGGTTTGTCCAGCTCTGGAAAAACAATTAAGTGTCAATGTCAGTAAGGATCGAGCAAAAATTTCATTTTCTTGGCCACGGCCCCAAAAAATGACCTAGCTCATATTTTGTCTACAGGTAGGCCTAAGTACGTAGGTAGTGGAATGGGGGTTCTTTAGGCAAGTTCTTTTTTAATTTAGGAGAAAATAGACAATAATCGATTTTGACGAAAATTGACAAAATTCGTCACGCGAGTAGTAAAAAAACACCTACTTTCTCATACCACGAAATCGTACTTTAACATCAAACTGTGGTTTAATTTTTAGATATTTGCGTAGACCGAGCCTTTGACATGGACTTTGTAATTGTTTTGAGTCGTTTTGTAGGATTAGAAGTCGTAAAAGTAGAGGTACTTAAGCTTAGTTCGATTTAACGCAAAACATCCCATTACAAAACAGGCAAAAAATAAATGTGGTAACGCTTGAAAATTGTTGATACTCTGGCCATATAATCTACTTGTAATGGTCTTTCAATCTATGTATTTTTTAGATTGGTTTTTACAAACGTTTGTAAAATAATTGACATCAAAGTATCATGAATTTTGCCTTTTCGCTACATTGGAATTGACAACAGTCTGACAAACTTTGAATAAATTATTCCTTAAGTATTGTCAAAAATTATTAAATTGAACATGATTTCGTTACCTGATTATTTGTTGTAACCAGCGAAATATATAACACAACGGATAAATTAATTTTTTTTTAGTTTTGTTTCTGTTGCAAAACCTTGTTTTGTTAATTCGACGGCAAGGCAAGCCGGCGGCATCGATTGCCATTCTTGTGTCGATCAAATCAGTGGCACATTGCGATAATTTCTTTTTCTATAGTACAGGCACACAGAAAAAAGCTTTATAATAGACATTTGTATATTTCAAACATATAGAAAATAGCGTAATATTTCAGATTTTTTTTATTTCGCAATCGGTCTTGAACAAACATATATCCGATTTGTTTTTAGATTAATTTCTAATAACACTATTCAGCTAATCCTTCAAATCATAGTTCAAATTTATATTTTTTACTATATTTTTCTTTTTCCTAAATTCAACTGAAGAGAACAAGTCAAAAATAGAACATAGACATGTATGTGATTTGCATAATGTGGAATTTTGTTCTCTCGGAAACTTAGTTGTCAATTTTTGACCGAATCCTTTTTTCGCTATTTCTATTTTCTATTTGAACAATCGTAAGCACATGTTCTGTCAATGACTTTAGTCATTTTCATTTATTTATACTTTTCTCGTTCATTACTTCAGTTTTATTTGAATTGTGTGACAGACAGACAGACACATTATCATTGTTTGTTTGTTTGTTTGCTTGCTCGCTTGCTCGCTTGCTCGCTTGCTCGTTTGTTCGTTTGTTCGTTCTTTCGTTCGTTCGTTCGTTTGTTTGTTTACTTTTTGGTTTTATTTGTTTTGTTGTTTTGTTGTTATTTGTTTTCTTGTTTATTTTTTCGATTTTGCATTGCTATTTTTGTTGTTTGATTTTATTATTTTGTTTGATTCATTCAGACTATATGTCAAATGTGTTTATATATCCCAAATAATATTCTGGGCAAATTTGCGATCATTTATTCGACCACCTTCCGACGACCATGATTCTTAGTGCTAAATTCTATTTTCAACCATTTTCTTGTACAATCAAATTTGATGTTCATTTTATGCTGATATCATTTCCAATATTTCCATCTATTAAGTTTTTACTTCACTAATTTTTACGGGCGACATCGACCAAAACATCATTTACTTCACATCCTTATTGCCATTTGTTGATTACATTACTGTAGTATGCCGTACTTTGTACTTTAATTATATTAGGGCATTTGAATGGCTTTATGGTAATTTGTTATAAACTTAGTACTCTGCCAAGACGAGACGTGTCGATTACCTACATACAGGATTATTCATATCTATTTATAATGTGAGATATATAGATTTAGCACTAATAAACAACTCATTCATGAGTTTCTCAATAGAAATTACGCTGTATAATTTTTTTTTTAAGTTGAGGTCTATTTATAGAGTGCATGCCATATAAGCGTGAAACAACTCCTAACTATTTAGCGCTTAATAGTATTTAGTTATCAACTACATAGTTATCAACTAACTAACAATGCGCCAAGGCATAAACTTAAAGGCCGGCACACACTAGGCGACAAGTCGCAGCGACTTGTCCCCGCGACATGTCGCCTAAGTGTGCACTGGTTCAGCAATACCAACCGGTTGGATTTCATGTGGCAAGTCGCAGCAACAAAATTCTGTTGCGGCGACAACAATTTTCGCCAAAAATGTTAGTACACACGGGAGGAAATTGTCGCTGCGACATGTTGTGGGGACAAGTCGCTGCGACTTGTCGCCTAGTGTGTACCGGCCTTAAGACACAAAGAAATTCAAAGACACGTTCTAAGGAATGTTGCACGTTTTGTTTTATTGCACATCTTTTGTTAGTTAAGGCCGGTACACACTAGGCGACAAGTCGCAGCGACTTGTTCCCGAGATAGGTCGTAGCGACAATATTAATTTCCCCCCTTGTGTACTAGGTATTTTTGGCGGAAATTGTCGCAACGACACAATCAGATGTATTGGCGACAAGTATTGAACCAATGCACACTGAGGCGACATGTCGTGACGACAAGTCGTTGCGACTTGTCGCCTAGTGTGTACCGGCCTTTAGTGGATAACTATGTAGTTGATAACTAAATACTATTAAGCGCTAAATAGTTAGGAATTGTTTCACGCTTATATGGCATGCACCGGCTCTAGCTTCTGCATATTTAAGTCATGAAAAGAATACATTTTAATCTATCAGCAATCAGCGATTAAATAAAAAGTTGAGAAATTTTTAGATCAAACGGCAAGATGATATTCCAATCTTTAGTCGTGTAAAAGCCTATTCTATGGGAGCGATTTTTATTAAGTGTTTAATTTTGCATTGATATTTTTGTTGTTTGATTTTATTATTTTGTTTTTTTCATTCTGACTATTGACAATTTTCCGAGAGAACAAAATTCCACATTATGCAAATCACATAAATCAGTGGCACATTGCGATAATTTCTTTTTCTATAGTACAGGCACACAGAAAACAGCTTTATAATAGACATTTGTATATTTCAAACATATAGAAAATAGCGTCATATTTCAGATTGATTTTATTTCGAATTCGGTCTTGAACAAACATATAACCGATTTGTTTTTAGATTAATTTCTAATAACACTATTCAGCTAATCCTTCAAATCATAGTTCAAGTTTATATTGTTTTACTATATTTTGCTTTTTACTCGGGCTGAAAAGACCCGAGTTATAATTTCGCGTTGGTTTTTTTTTATTTTTTTTCGATCTGTCGGCATTTTAAATTTTCCGCACTTTGTATTTCTGTCGGCTCCAGGTTTGTGATTGGTTGTATTTATTAATCCGATTGTGATTGGTGGAATCGATCGCCACAGTCTTGAACACGACGATCGTAGATATTCTAGTTCTTTTATTGACAATCAACTTCAATCTATCTTCAATTTATTTCATCTTTTTTTAATGTTTACATTACGATTTTTTTTAATTGCAGTATCTTTATTATAATTTCATATAAACAAAGTGTTGTAATGTTTGGCTTATAAAATCCGAGACGTCAATGTAAACGCTTCACAAAGCTTCCACAGTGTTTACGCATTGCTTACTGTATTTTGGATTGGTGAATACTGAAAAGAAAAAATGTCAAATTATAATTTGGCAAATAAGCAAATATGATGTGACTCAAGCGGCTTACTGTAATCGACGAAACGAAATGAGAACGAAATGAAAACGAAATGAAAACGAAATGAAAACGAAATGAAAATTAAAAAAATAACCTTGATAGAAATAAAGTCAAAAAGGAAAATAACGAAAATAAATGTTATGTTTATTCAGTTGACTGACAAATATGGCGGCAATATGCTTACATCAGAATCACATCACGCTTTTGCTAGATTTCCCATGCAAAAATAATACATACCCTCAAATAATATTCCCACAGAGTTCTATGAAAGGTTGATGATAGGTATGTAGGCATGCCATTCTTAATTTTGTACTATCATTCTTTGATTATCGTTCAAGACAACACGTGAGGCGACGGGACCACATGAAACAATCTCTCGCCGATAAACTTCACTTTTTCGCCGCTACAAACCACAACTGACGACCTAAAACTATGCCATGACAGTAGTACTTCCACAATTGTAGGTTGTGGAATAGCAAAAGACATTAAAACAAGGGATAAAGTCCTCATTTCGTTTTCATTTCGTCGTTTACAGTACACTGTAAACAGAGAAACGAAATGAAAACGAAATGAATCCGCACCCCCACCCCCTCAGTTTTATGATTATGCAATAAAAACAATTGTCAAGATTAGTTAGAAACGCTGCCGTGTCTCACATCAAACTATATAGACTTTATTTAAAAATACTTAACAATTCCTTTTAGCTGGACAGCTAAATAAAGGCGCATTTGTTTTGACTCGGTGAACTGTAATACAAGCAACGACTAATAAGGCGGGAAACACGACTGTCCAACTTTTGTGAAAATGTTAGAGAATCCATTGCTGTAATTCATGTTAAACTAGACATACTTGCTTCAGGAAGCCTAAGCGATTCTTCTAAGCTGGGCAAATCGATATAACATCTATTTATTTTTTCAATTTTGACAAATGTCTGACCATGATGATCGATCAGATGTGTCACTCTGGCTCTCGAAAATGCCATGGCCGATAAATCCACTTTTTCGCCGCTACAAACCACAACTGACGACCTAAAACTATGCCATGACAGTAGTACATCCACAATTGTAGGTTGTGGAGTAGCAAAATACATTAAAACAAGGGATAAAGTCCTCATTTCGTTTTCATTTCGTCGTTTACAGTACACTGTAAACAGAGAAACGAAATGAAAACGAAATGAATCTGCACCCCCACCCCCTTAGCAAATCCGGCACTTATACATTTGATTCACAAACAACTTTTTTTAAATAAACGTATTGAATAACGTAAATGATAGTGTGGAAATACAAAAAGGAACAGATGGGTGGATGGTTGGATGGATGGATGGATCGGGATGGATGGATGGATCGGGATGGATGAGTGGATAGTGAATAACAAAATAAAGTCGACATATATAAATGACACTTTGAACTTGTAAATAATATATTATTTTATAATAATAATAATATATTATCAACATTTTTACATGTACCACTTCAAGAAATATATTAACAAAACAAAATTGGAACTAGAAAACGTAACAACTGAACGAGGTTAATCATTCACATTATTTATATTATTTACCTATTATTTATATTATTCACATTATTTATGTTATTTACCGATTAACAGGTTAGCTCAGTTGGGAGAGCGTTGGCTGTTAACCGGGAGGCTGCGGGTTCGAACCCTCAACCGGACCATCACTCAGGGTCTTTAAATAATTGAGGAGAATGTTCTTCGATTTATAATTGTAAGGGTTCGCGTCTTCTCGGATAAGGACAATAAAACTGGAGGTCCCGTCTCGCCACACTACACATTAACCATTAACGGGGGGACGTAAAAGAACGACTGAGGACGCAGGTACAACCATCCTCGGTGATAGGCCTACACTAATACATACTAATTACTAATCAACCTCATGCTTGTAAATACGGATTACATACTATAAATATTAAAGATTGTAAAGCGCATTGAGACTGAGTGAAATGCGCTATATAAGCACCACATTACATTACATATTAATTATTATAACATCAATTATTATTAATTATAGTACATGACGTACTATATTTCCAGCAGTACTTTTTTACATGAGTAAACTTTACTCGTCTGTGAAACAAGTATAATGTAGTTACCTTTATTGCATAATCATAGAACTGAGGGGGTGGGGTGGGGATTCATTTCGTTTTCATTTCGTTTCTCTGTTTACAGTGTACTGTAAACGACGAAATGAAAACGAAATGAGGACTTTATCCCTTGTTTTAATGTCTTTTGCTATTCCACAACCTACAATTTTGCAAGTACTATTGTCATGGCATAGTTTAGGTCGTCAGTTGTGGTTTGTAGCGGCGAAAAAGAGAATTTATCGGCCATGGCATTTTCGAGAGCCAGAGTGACACTCATCTGATCGATCATCATGGTCAGACATTTGTCAAAATTGAAAAAATAAATAGATGTTATATCGATTTGCCCAGCTTAGAAGAATCGCTTAGGCTTCCTGAAGCAAGTATGTCTAGTTTAACATGAATTACAGCAAGGGATTCTCTAACATTTTCACAAAAGTTGGACAGTCGTGTTTCCCGCCTTATTAGTCGTTGCTTGTATTACAAATACAGTTCACCGAGTCAAAACAAATGCGCCTTTATTTAGCTGTCCAGCTAAAAGGAATTGTTAAGTATTTTTAAATAAAGTCTATATAGTTTGATGTGAGACACGGCAGCGTTTCTAACTAATCTTGACAATTGTTTTTATTGCATAATCATAAAACTGAGGGGGTGGGGGTGCGGATTCATTTCGTTTTCATTTCGTTTCTCTGTTTACAGTGTACTGTAAACGACGAAATGAAAACGAAATGAGGACTTTATCCCTTGTTTTAATGTCTTTTGCTATTCCACAACCTACAATTGTGGAAGTACTACTGTCATGGCATAGTTTTAGGTCGTCAGTTGTGGTTTGTAGCGGCGAAAAAGTGAAGTTTATCGGCGAGAGATTGTTTCATGTGGTCCCGTCGCCTCACGTGTTGTCTTGAACGATAATCAAAGAATGATAGTACAAAATTAAGAATGGCATGCCTACATACCTATCATCGACCTTTCATAGAACTCTGTGGGAATATTATTTGAGGGTATGTATTATTTTTGCATGGGAAATCTAGCAAAAGCGTGATGTGATTCTGATGTAAGCATATTGCCGCCATATTTGTCAGTCAACTGAATAAACATAACATTTATTTTCGTTGTTTTCCTTTTTGACTTTATTTCTATCAAGGTTATTTTTTTAATTTTCATTTCGTTTTCATTTCGTTTTCATTTCGTTTTCATTTCGTTCTCATTTCGTTTCGTCGATTACAGTAAGCCACTCAAGCACAACTCTTGCGACACCGTCGCTTCGTACATAATTTTGATGGCAAACTTTAGTCGAGCAGAATCAAATACCACGATGTTGTGACCTCTAGTCAATTATTTTGATTGTCAGCCGGTGTTTGTATCAGTGAAGTTTGTTGAGGGAATATCATTTGATTGAACATTATGTTTTTGCTGAAAGCGATCTGTCAAGCGAGTTTAAATCAATGGAATTTTAGCAATAAAAAATGAACTTCATCGCTGCTTGAACAGTTTGATATTCTCATAATATTAATCGAAATCCATATTCTTTAGATCTAGGATCATGGTTTGTCAAAACGGTTATTTCCTGTAGTAACAGTGAAAATGTAACTAAAGTTTGGAATAGAACAACAAACTTACCGCGTGTATTTTCACCTTCGGTTCAGTTTAGATTTTCGTCAGTTTTGCTTCCATGTAAACTTTCTTATCAATCAAAAACCATTCCAATTACCTCTTTTTCAAATGCAGATTAGTAATTGATTCATAATTTTCAAAATAAAGAGTAAAATTGGAATATTTTTCGATGAAATTTAGTCTACTTTGCAAAGCTTCTCGAGTGATTGTTTTCTTGTTGGAATTGTCCCACTACCCCTTAGTCAAATTTTGTCATTACACAGGAACCCCAAGAGGAGAAAAAGCGGTAGATCGTAACAGTGACAAAGAGTATCAAAGAAAAGACAAACTAAATGATAATAATAATGGGTGAAAGATGGTATTGCATATTCAAAACTCAGTATCATTACAGTCACTTCATAATGAACACATAACTGTTTCGAAAAGCAATAAACATGAAAATTGAAAATTCCTTTATTATAAAAAGCTCAATTTAATCGTCTCGGCATAGTTTTATCATGTTTTTTTTTTCATTTGTTTAGTTTTAGCTCTTACAAACGTTCAGCGAAACAAACAGATAATTTACATAGGTCAAAGAGAAGCCCGAGTTCACGCAGATATGCGTATAGTTCCTAAATTCAACTGAAGAGAACAAGTCAAAAATAGAAAACATTATGCAAATCACATACATGTCTATTTTCTATTTTCTATTTTTGACTTGTTCTCTTCAGTTGAATTTAGGAAAAAGCAAAATAGTCAAAAAATATAAATTTGAACTATGATTTGAAGGATTAGCTGAATAGTGTTATTAGAAATTAATCTAAAAACAAATCGGTTATATGTTTGTTCAAGACCGAATTCGAAATAAAAACAATCTGAAATATAACGCTATTTTCTATATGTTTGAAATATACAAATGTCTATTATAAAGCTTTTTTCTGTGTGCCTGTACTATAGAAAAAGAAATTATCGCAATGTGCCACTGATTTATGTGATTTGCATAATGTGGAATTTTGTTCTCTCGGAAAATTGTCAATAGTCAGAATGAAAAAAACAAAATAATAAAATCAAACAACAAAAATATCAATGCAAAATTAAACACTTAATAAAAATCGCTCCCATAGAATAGGCTTTTACACGACTAAAGATTGGAATATCATCTTGCCGTTTGATCTAAAAATTTCTCAACTTTTTATTTAATCGCTGATTGCTGATAGATTAAAATGTATTCTTTTCATGACTTAAATATGCAGAAGCTAGAGCCGGTGCATGCCATATAAGCGTGAAACAATTCCTAACTATTTAGCGCTTAATAGTATTTAGTTATCAACTACATAGTTATCCACTAAAGGCCGGTACACACTAGGCGACAAGTCGCAACGACTTGTCGTCACGACATGTCGCCTCAGTGTGCATTGGTTCAATACTTGTCGCCAATACATCTGATTGTGTCGTTGCGACAATTTCCGCCAAAAATACCTAGTACACAAGGGGGGAAATTAATATTGTCGCTACGACCTATCTCGGGAACAAGTCGCTGCGACTTGTCGCCTAGTGTGTACCGGCCTTAACTAACAAAAGATGTGCAATAAAACAAAACGTGCAACATTCCTTAGAACGTGTCTTTGAATTTCTTTGTGTCTTAAGGCCGGTACACACTAGGCGACAAGTCGCAGCGACTTGTCCCCACAACATGTCGCAGCGACAATTTCCTCCCGTGTGTACTAACATTTTTGGCGAAAATTGTTGTCGCCGCAACAGAATTTTGTTGCTGCGACTTGCCACATGAAATCCAACCGGTTGGTATTGCTGAACCAGTGCACACTTAGGCGACATGTCGCGGGGACAAGTCGCTGCGACTTGTCGCCTAGTGTGTGCCGGCCTTTAAGTTTATGCCTTGGCGCATTGTTAGTTAGTTGATAACTATGTAGTTGATAACTAAATACTATTAAGCGCTAAATAGTTAGGAGTTGTTTCACGCTTATATGGCATGCACTCTATAAATAGACCTCAACTTAAAAAAAAAATTATACAGCGTAATTTCTATTGAGAAACTCATGAATGAGTTGTTTATTAGTGCTAAATCTATATATCTCACATTATAAATAGATATGAATAATCCTGTATGTAGGTAATCGACACGTCTCGTCTTGGCAGAGTACTAAGTTTATAACAAATTACCATAAAGCCATTCAAATGCCCTAATATAATTAAAGTACAAAGTACGGCATACTACAGTAATGTAATCAACAAATGGCAATAAGGATGTGAAGTAAATGATGTTTTGGTCGATGTCGCCCGTAAAAATTAGTGAAGTAAAAACTTAATAGATGGAAATATTGGAAATGATATCAGCATAAAATGAACATCAAATTTGATTGTACAAGAAAATGGTTGAAAATAGAATTTAGCACTAAGAATCATGGTCGTCGGAAGGTGGTCGAATAAATGATCGCAAATTTGCCCAGAATATTATTTGGGATATATAAACACATTTGACATATAGTCTGAATGAATCAAACAAAATAATAAAATCAAACAACAAAAATAGCAATGCAAAATCGAAAAAATAAACAAGAAAACAAATAACAACAAAACAACAAAACAAATAAAACCAAAAAGTAAACAAACAAACGAACGAACGAACGAAAGAACGAACAAACGAACAAACGAGCAAGCGAGCAAGCGAGCAAGCAAACAAACAAACAAACAATGATAATGTGTCTGTCTGTCTGTCACACAATTCAAATAAAACTGAAGTAATGAACGAGAAAAGTATAAATAAATGAAAATGACTAAAGTCATTGACAGAACATGTGCTTACGATTGTTCAAATAGAAAATAGAAATAGCGAAAAAAGGATTCGGTCAAAAATTGACAACTAAGTTTCCGAGAGAACAAAATTCCACATTATGCAAATCACATACATGTCTATGTTCTATTTTTGACTTGTTCTCTTCAGTTGAATTTAGGAAAAAGAAAAATATAGTAAAAAATATAAATTTGAACTATGATTTGAAGGATTAGCTGAATAGTGTTATTAGAAATTAATCTAAAAACAAATCGGATATATGTTTGTTCAAGACCGATTGCGAAATAAAAAAAATCTGAAATATTACGCTATTTTCTATATGTTTGAAATATACAAATGTCTATTATAAAGCTTTTTTCTGTGTGCCTGTACTATAGAAAAAGAAATTATCGCAATGTGCCACTGATTTGATCGACACAAGAATGGCAATCGATGCCGCCGGCTTGCCTTGCCGTCGAATTAACAAAACAAGGTTTTGCAACAGAAACAAAACTAAAAAAAAATTAATTTATCCGTTGTGTTATATATTTCGCTGGTTACAACAAATAATCAGGTAACGAAATCATGTTCAATTTAATAATTTTTGACAATACTTAAGGAATAATTTATTCAAAGTTTGTCAGACTGTTGTCAATTCCAATGTAGCGAAAAGGCAAAATTCATGATACTTTGATGTCAATTATTTTACAAACGTTTGTAAAAACCAATCTAAAAAATACATAGATTGAAAGACCATTACAAGTAGATTATATGGCCAGAGTATCAACAATTTTCAAGCGTTACCACATTTATTTTTTGCCTGTTTTGTAATGGGATGTTTTGCGTTAAATCGAACTAAGCTTAAGTACCTCTACTTTTACGACTTCTAATCCTACAAAACGACTCAAAACAATTACAAAGTCCATGTCAAAGGCTCGGTCTACGCAAATATCTAAAAATTAAACCACAGTTTGATGTTAAAGTACGATTTCGTGGTATGAGAAAGTAGGTGTTTTTTTACTACTCGCGTGACGAATTTTGTCAATTTTCGTCAAAATCGATTATTGTCTATTTTCTCCTAAATTAAAAAAGAACTTGCCTAAAGAACCCAAATTCCACTACCTACGTACTTAGGCCTACCAGTAGACAAAATATGAGCTAGGTCATTTTTTGGGGCCGTGGCCAAGAAAATGAAATTTTTGCTCGATCCTTACTGACATTCACACTTAACGATCAACTTGATATCATATCAAATTGCCTCAAAAATGTTTGCCTTCGCAGAGTCATCGTTTCATATCCCTATTTGATACTAGCTTACAGTAATAGCCTTACACACTGTAGTCATGCCTGTTTAATAAACATAAGTAAAAGGGAAAAAAGGCAAAGGAGTAAAGTCAAGTGTGTAACACAACGCAGAGGATTGATTTTGATGTGCTTATGCATATTTCCCCGCGGAGGTTCGCACTTGTGAATAAAAGCATAATGCAAGTGAAATACACACAAGTGACTGCACAGTCTTGCTTGTGCTCATTTCAGCTCGGTGCACACTAGCGTTTTCTTGTGCTTGTGTTTGTGCTAACGTTTATGATCATCTTACAAATGTGAACCAACTCATCTACTATCCTCTAATCCTTTTGCTTGTGCCCATTTCAGCTCGGTGCACACTAGCGTTTTCTTGTGCTTGTGTTTGTGCTTACGCTTATGCTCATCTTACAAATGTGAACCATCTCATCTACTATCCTCTATCCGTCATGACTTTGATGAAAATACACTTGCATATAAAAAAGTCGTAAGCAGAATCGACTGTTTTTTTATTGATAGATCGCCGTTTAGTTGTCTTTTCGGTTCTTCTCATTTTTTTTTTTAATTTTTTCATATCTTTTTTGTTTTTTCGTTTTTTTTATTCTAATTTTGTATATCCAGATATTTCCAACAGTCTGACTTCAATTTCATTTTCCGACTCTTATTCTTGCTTTTAGACCCTGTTTCAATTTCCTGCTTCTTAATTCAAAAGTCAGTTACCTGTCGAACCCATATGCTTGACTGGAGAATTTGATATTTTTCTGTCTGTAAAAATAGAAAAAAAATCAATTTTGACCAAATATCACAGGATCTGCGTTTGATCGACGTCTACCCTGCGAGAAGAGAAATTTGTTAGCTCTTTCCAATTAGAGAGAGTAAAACAATTTCTCTATAAATTTAACTTGGCTTTAATTCATTTAAGATAAGATGTTTTTGAACATAAGTAAGTTGTATTTAAAAATATAAGGTTTTTTTCACAACACTAAACAAAATGATAGATAGCAATATAGGAAATGTATGTTCTCTGCATGTCTCCCCCCCCCCCCCCCCCCACGTGACAATTACCCCTGCTACGGGCCAGCAATGAACGAAAGGCTGTAAATTTTACACATAAGAAAAGTGACGAAACTCAGACGTCGATCTTTTGCCGCATTGAATCTAATAGTCAAATTTTGTAAATGAAGAATGTGGCGTTCAATGTCTTTGATTTCAAAATATTTTATCAAGGAATACTCAAACACATCTACATGAGGCACATTTCAAAGCACTGAGTACTTCTGACAAAATTCAATTAAACCATTAGATTCGGCGCCGCAAAAGTTCGACGTTTGAACTAGGTCTTAGAAACTGAAATGCCTTTCTAGAAATAAGCGATTGATTGCGCAAGTACAATTGAGAAGAATTATGGCTATTTTTTTCGGCCATCCACTAACAAACACTCTGTTTAACTGCAACACTTTACGGTCTTGCAATTTCCGTCTCACATCACCCTGGCCTTGTCTGTTCTCTCCAGCATCGCTTAGTTGGAATAAATGAATTATTTTTTTCTATGCAAAGAGGACACCGGGGGATCAAATCGATGATAGGGGAACTAAATACCACTGGAAAATATCCAAAAATGTTATGACAATAATAATAATAATACGAAGAAAAATAATAAAAGTGATAATAATACTAATGATTATTGGTTAGAAGTATGACTGTTATGCTTATTGGGCCAAGTGCACCACGAGATCAGGGGGAGTGTTCTAGGTCGGAGCTCATTAAAGTAATGTCGCTTGAGATTATTTTCCTACCTTGTTTGATTTACAGGGCAAACATTGTTAAGACATAGCAGATCTCTGTAGTTTACCGAAGCTACATATGCCCAGATTTGGCTTACCTGGCTGATGGTTGCCGGACGCCACTTCTGGGCTACACTGAAAACCGCTCCACTAGCTCATCTCACTCGTTAATAATATTATAAATAATGAAAAGCAACGTAACAAAAATCTTAATTACGGTATTGATATTAAAAGTTGCTATTTCATATTTGTCTGGTCTAATGTGGCGATGTGTAGTAGTTGAAGATGAATATTTATATAAAGTTTTTATATCGTATGTTTAAGTGTAGTGCGCTTTCTGAGGTTTTGAAATTATTAAATTTCAATTATAAGCCGTGTATAAAGTACGATTTGTTATTTTTGCACTGTTTGTTTGAATTTGTACGTTTTTTTTTTCGTTTCGCTATCTATGAGAGCACAATAAATTCCCCATCATGCTTCATTTCACTCATGTGCATTGTCTTTGGACAACCTTTTGTAAAGAGCAGGTCAGTATTCTTACCAAGTCGATGATATTATTGAAGGTGATATCCAAGGTGACATTGATAGTATCTTTGGGATGAACAACAGGTCGTACTTTAGATGAATATTTACCAATAATCTCTCTCACTATTTTGTCTTCGTAAAAAGCAGCAGTTTCTAAACAAACAACAGAAACACAACCAAATGGTTGTCTTAATTGATTAACATTAATAGTTGCGTGCTCGCATAGCGTACGATAAGGACCGCACGATGTACAGATTGAATTATTGACTTTGGCGTCATCACCTAGTATCTCCGGCAACAGAAGAGGAGGGGGTGTGGGGAGTTAAAATAACCATCGCAATATTAAAAAAAAATAAATCTAAAAAGATCAATGAGCATATAAATTGAATTTCCATGCTCCGCCAAGTTAAAATAACCATCGCAATATTTTTTTTAAAAGATCTAAAAAGTGAATGAGCACATAAATTGAATTTCCATGGTCCGCCGAAATGATCGCTACGCGCCATCATATGCTATAAAAGATATGTGAAAATCGATTTTTTTTTAATATTTTGGAAAGGTGGACTCTGCATGTGTGAAAAAGACAACCGAATTTCTGAATATTTTACGCAGAATTCAGGCTAAGGCTGTGCTACAGAGGATTCGATTACTTGAATATTTGGAAGTCAAACTAGCAAACCAAAATTGTTTTATCATTTAAAAATATGATAGATTAGCAAGAAAAAAACGTTTGAGAGTGATTCAGAAAATGCTTATTAAACTAATCAAATCAAGCGTAATTCAAAATTTAACTACAATTTGACTATGAGTTAAACATTTTTGAATGATCTTAAGAGTTAAAATCAATTTTGACTCGATTTAAGAAAGATGCCGATCAAATAAAAAGCTAACTTTTAAAGAGGACTTGTGTTCGTTTGTTATCAAACAAAAAGCACTATTCGTCCAATCAAAATCACCTTTGTGAAACACTTATATCTTAAGTCAATAACTGCTTGATTCTATTTATTAAATTCACGTGATATCTTAATTCAAAATACTGAATTGCCGAATTAGTATTCATTATTTTTTAAAGCTAGTCGGAAATTATTCTCCGTGGTAAATACATTAATAAAAT
Organism: Diadumene lineata; assembly: GCA_918843875.1. Taxonomy (NCBI): domain Eukaryota; kingdom Metazoa; phylum Cnidaria; class Anthozoa; order Actiniaria; family Diadumenidae; genus Diadumene; species Diadumene lineata. The sequence continues at coordinate 21,318,618 of OU974069.1, read as the reverse complement.
ACCTTCATAAAAGGTGTAAAGAATAATATTTTTTGTTTTGTGCTAAGTGTTTTAGCTTCCAGCTAAGAAACATTAATAAAAATATCGTTAAGTCAACATTTAACCGTTAGAATACACTAATTGACATTTCTAAGCTGATGCTAATGTTTTTTTTAAACAAAGAAATCGTTTCTTAAATTCACCATTATGGTCATACCACTGTTTTTCATTCACTTCTGAAATAATATCACCGATAGCCTTGTGTGTTTGAGATTTTCTTGATAAATATACCTTTAACGCAAGAAAAACCTTTTTTATACCACACCCTATAGTAGAACTAAGTGTATGTAATGGATGTTTTTTTTGTTTCAAGTGAAACAAACCATTTCAAATGTTATTACGTTTTATCCCAAATATCCCAAGGCTTAAGTGCTTTTGGCATTGGCATGGTGAGATTACGGCAACTTACCCTTTGCTTGTACTGATAGTTTATCAAAGCTGAAAAGAACCACCAAGAGAACACTGCTCAATAATCGTCCAGACATTGTAGTATCTTGCGTCGATAAAGAGGTAATACTTCTTATAAGACGAGGACCACTCTTTGATTAAACATACCAGAAGTTCATGCCACCACTAGCTTGAGATGCAGATAAGGATTAAGGTACTCTGAAAGAGATTAAATGGAGTACTGATGAGAAATCCTCTCAGCCGTCAATGTCTAACAGTTTTTGACAATTGTTTGATATTTCAATGGAAATCAATGTTTTTTAATGAAATGGTAATGCGTCGACTACCATTTGAATGTATAGTGGCTTGATGCTGCGGTTGAATCATTGAACAAGAAACAAGTATATAACATAAAATTGATCGACAATATAAAAGAGCGGAGATCATGCGACGGATACGTATTCATGGATACAGCGATCTACAGCGGTCGGAATGCCTGCTTGTAATTAGACAAAACCATGGTGAACTCATCGAGGTCTAACAATTTGATTAAAAACAAATTTTGTAGAAAAACAAACCAAAAAAAAGAACCATCCAGCAACTACTACAATGTAGTTTTTTTTTTTTTTTTTTTTTTTTTTTTTCAAGCAATGTTCGGCCACTCTTCATTTTTATCTTTTTTACCTTTTTAAGGCAGCTTGTTATTGCAGACAATTCTGGAAGGTCCTGACGCCCGGACAAGGGTGGGGGGACTCCTGGGATAAACGATCGAATTTTTCAAAAATACCCCTAAACGATACCGCGGATGTTTATCAAAAGGGCGTGGCTTCACAATTTTTTTCATCTCTAAATAAAGATACCAAAATCATTAGTTTCAGTGCTATGAATAGAGGGGTTCAACCCCTAAAAGATTCCAAAAAGTGAGGATTTGGCAAATCTCATATTTTAAACCCTAAAAGTGATCAAATCGTTGGTTTTTATCTCTAAAAGATACTACGGGCATCCCCGATCGTTTACTCCCGGATTCCCCCCCCCCCCCCCCTCCCCCTCCCCGGGTCCTGACTATACATTTTCATTAAAAGCCAGTACTCTCAGCCGGTAAAACAGCTAACCTATAAAATCACTTAAATCCTTTCGGTGGCTGAATTAACTGGGTCCCATTGTATATTCAAATCGTTTTAAAAACTTTGAAAAATATCTATCGTTTGCGCCAATGCTTGTGATATCTATTCTAAGGTTGTTATGAAGACGATCATAGATGATACATGGAACGGATGCTACACCAAGATAAAAGCACCATAGAATCTTATCAGCGTTTTCCACACAGATGAAGTCCACTTACTGGCTAGACCACTAATTAAAAGATTTGACGCTGGGATATCAATTATGTATGGTTTTGGCCTGCAAAATGAGATTTTTTTTACCAGTTAAATGACCCTAACAAAATGGTTTCTAAAGATTAATTATTGCATGCCTTCTCTTGTTTCCAATAGAATACAATACAATTGACTTTATTTGAAGACGGTACGCATTTGCAATATATATACTATACGCCTCTAACGAAAGACTGTAACAAAAATCCTAACAAAAAATACAATAAATGGGTAAACTGAGACATGTACTAAGATGAGATGGTATTGTTGGAAATATTATTAAATAAATTATAGAAACGGACATGTTGTCATTAATATAAGAAATTGAAATTAGAAAAAGTGCTTTGGCATTAGTAAAAGTATCATGGGTAATATTGAGTTTGTTTAGTTGAAAAATAGTATTACCAAAAAAAGACTGTTTGTTCTTGGTTTAGGTAGATAAAAAATTGTTCTTTGACCGAGTATTGTATCTGTTTTTTATTTTAAAGGTTTCAAGTTTGGGTTGCTTGCTTGTTTCCAAAATGAAAACCGAACACTTTTTCATTAACAAAATTATGAAATTTGAAGTAGTTTAGAAACCTTCAAAGTCCAGTTCCTCTCTGAAAATCACTTTGTGAGAGAGTTACCTGGAGCACATTATTATTATTTTTTGTATATTTTACATATAATTTATATTTAAATATATTATTTATATCATTTTGTGCATTAAAGAATATTATCAATCAATCACCTAACATTCTTTGAACGTGTATAATAGATAAACAGATAAATGAATAGATAAATTATTGAAGAAAAAATAAATGAATAAATAAATAATTAAATAAATAATTTAAGAAAAAATAAATAAAAAAATAAATGAATGAATGAATGAATAAATAAGCAAACAAATGAATGAATGAATGAATGAATGAATGAATAAATAAGCAAACAAATGAATGAACGAATGAATGAATGAATGAATGAATGAATGACTAAATAAATCAATGAATCAATGAATGAATAGAATAAATGAAAAGATGAATAGATAAATAATTAAATAGATGTCCAAACAAATGATTGAGAACATCTTTTGTACCTGAAAGCCCATAGTACTACCACAGAAAATAAATGACAATAGCTATAGTTTCGCGGCCTAGCAGTCCATTTTACAGTGATCATTACTATATTTACGAGTAGTTGTTTTGATCTGAGCCTTTACTTTTAGGCACTTTCAAATCTTTGAAAATCAAAAGGTACGTAGGATGCATGCAATTGAGTCTAACAGTCACCGATATTAAAGATAACATAACAGCTGCATTATCCAGTCATCGACAGCAACAACAAAGAAAAAGCGACAGTTGAATGTGACCCAGAATGCAATGTTATCATTCTAGTGTATTCATAGTAAAACAGCTGTAAAGTATTAGACAATTATATGATGGTGATCTCGGAGGGTGGTCTTCGTCAATTTTTTGTTTTATCTCAGTAATGCATTTTAGTCATTGATGGGCTGTCAGCATACTCTTGATGCCTGGGGTTTTTATATTCTATTTCGTGTTTCACCAGCGCCGCAGGCCAACAAACACGTGAACTGCTAATTACTTCAGCTTAGTGTTTACATAGCTTATATACCTAAAAAAGGGGCTCCATTAGACCTCTTGGTATGAAAACCGACAATCACATAAAAATATGTTCTTATTTTGCGCGTGATGAGTGAATGAAATTCTGTTTTCACTTACAAAAGCAATCAGACAGAAAACTACATTTTTACGTAGATGACCAAGACCACACTTAGTTAAGGGTCTTTTTAAACTGTCCGGTTCTCGTTTTTAAAACTTAAAAATGATCCTTGAAACGGATTCAACAACAACAACATATCTTTATTACCATAAATAATAATCCGTTATTACAACAAAAAACATTTCGCCCTGTTTTAGCTAAAAGCTGCTCAAAATTGAATGCTAATCGAGCTGAGCAGCCGAAGGATTAAACTGAACATAAAAAATATAGTAATAATAATAATAAAGCTACCTAATGTTTAGTTTTGTCATTCAGAAATGATGCTGGCGTACATTGCCCGCCAATCATAGAAGTATCTGCTTATTAACATTGAATTATTTCAAAAAATAAATTATTTTGAATTAGTGTCTTTTACTTAAGGGACTACCGTGAGAGTGATTTTCAAACCCCCCCCCCCCCCCCCCCCAAAAAAAAAAAAATACAACGGCGAAAACACAAAAGAAATCTTGTACAATAAAGCTAAAATAAAGTTTTTAACAGGAGAGTTTAAGCCTGGTTTCTATATAATCGCAAACGATCGAGAACGGTCGCAAACGATCAAAAAAAATCTCGATTTTGGGGAAACCAAAGTTTTTCGATCCTACGACAGTTTTTGAACGATTTCGATCGCGATCATATATAGATCGAAAACGGTCCCAGGGTCGAAAAACGTTGGTTTCCCTATAATCGATTTTTCCCGATTATATGGAAACCAAGCTTTATTATGTTAAAGCTAGAGTCGCTGTTTTTGAAAAATCTGGTACATAAACACATGCATTATACCAAACAATTCATTTTTGGCCGGTTAAGTTGCAACTAATTAAATTAATATTAGTTTGTATATTCAGAAAGTTCAGTAATTTACCAAAATTGTCAATTCACGTGTTCCAATTCATTTTTGTCGGTTACCATCTGATTTTCTTTTCTATAATGTTAATTGAAATTAATGTTAATGTAAAAAGAGGAGTATTATTAAAACACACTCATTTTAAGAATTTAACCTTGACTTGTAAAACAATTGCAATACAATACAATACAATACAATACAATTTTTATTCACATTCGTTTGTACAAGTTTTGTTATATTATATTAATAATTTCTTTTTTATATTTACATTTACCTTTAGATAAAAAGTGAAAAGATATTATTTACATTTTTGAATGTTAGTATGTAAATTAACATAAGTTTTCGAGTTAGATACTATTGACTTGTAAAGTTGTATTGTTTTCAAAAGAGCAAATACGACAAAAGAAAAAAGAAATAAATTAGCTGTAATCTAAATTAAATATAATGAAAGATAAGCTATAAGAATAATAAATAAGTGTTTAAGTGTAGAAGAGATCGACTAGTAAGGTAAACTAATGTAGTTGGATACTAATTCCGTTATAATTTATATTTTTCACTACTGGAGTGAGCTTTGACTATGCAGTAAAAGTTCTTTCACCTTTAGTTTAAAAATGAAAGTTTTTTCGATTTTTTTGATTTCATATGGGATTTCTTTCCATAGATCTGGTGCAATGGCACTGATCGTTTGCTTTCCAGTATTTGTTCTAATTTTTTGTTTACAAAAGTTGTTATTTGACGCATACCTAGTGTTATAGCTATGAGTGTTTTTTTGCAAAATTAAAGTAATTGTCAAATATAGGTGGAAGTTGTTTTGTAATCCATAGTTGTATAAATTTTAGAGACTGTAATTTGAAGATATTATATACTGTAAGCAGGTCCAAAAGATTGATTAATGGAAGAGCGGTTTCTGTATTTTTACCATATAGTGTGGCAAAGAAAAATATTCTTATAATGTGGTTTTGTTTTGTTTGAATTTTTTTAAGTTGTGTTTTATATTGTGTTTATATTGCAGTAACATTCAATGAAAGTGTAATCATTTTTTTTTTTTTTTTTCATTATGGAATGTGTCAATGTACAAAGATCGGCGTGGAACAATTCTCTTTCTTTATTCTACACCGAATCGGAATATGGCGGACGATCTCAAGAATGAGGCTAGTCAGTAAGGTAAGTAGTTCATCCTCATGGAAAACACCGAAGTTAAACTACAATAGCCCTGAAGCGAGATGACGTTTTCCCCATATTCTTTCATATTCAAACTTTTTTTTATTCCCTCAAGAATACAGGAACAATAGTCATCTAATTAGTGAACACAAGTAATGTGAAAAGGATTCTGCTCTAGAAACGGGAGTAAAATGTCATCACGCTTCAAGCTTTTATAAGGATGAACACAAAACAGTGTCGATGTGCAACCACTGAGTAGCTTTGTTTCTGTGATCTCCTCCATGTTTCTATTCGATGTACACATATAAAATACCGCATATAGAATTCACATTTTCAAGATGCACCGATCTGGAACATTCTTAACTGCATTGCAGTCTTTTGTAACAAACAAAATGACCTATAGACGCACGCATATGGATCAGAGTTTTACCATTTTGTTCGATTGTAGCTTGCGCAAACTGCAATGTGGAACAGAATTCGAAACTGAGTCTACAAAGATACCATGCATGATTCAAATGTCCCATAAAACGTTTTCAAAGACAACAGTATTATCTATGGAGGCACTCGAATCTTAGTCAACGACGTCAAATCTCTCAGTTTTAAACTGTAAAACGCCATGTATATTAATTCTTCTAGCAGAACGTACGTCTCTGCATGTTGACAAATAAAGATTAGAAAAACAGCATGTTATTTTCCCGCCGTTTTTTTTTTTCAAAATTAGAAAAATATAAATTCGATATAGATTGAAGTTGATTGATCTAACATTTTTTGTTGCACAAATCCTCATTGATATAAAACAAAATTATTGGAATCCATCCTGGTTGCACGACAAGCATACTTTTATTTTTGCTTTGTACTATCAAATTCATTAATAATTCATGAACCTATAAAACAATACGGGAAGGCAATGCATTTGCATAGTTTTAGATGAAAATATCTCGGCCAAATTACATCTAATTTCAAAATTTAAAATCTAAAATGGCTGCATTAATGTAGACATTTGATAAGTAATATACAACATTCGCGTACGATCTTGCGAGGTTTAAGACAGCTCTCCGGTGCAGCTACAATAGCTGTACATCTTCCGCTCATATTGTATATATTACTACTTAAAATATGGCTGCAACCATGACATAAAATGATGTAAACTACGTAATTTATATCAAACCTGACTTTCAGCCACACGACGACTCTCTTCTAAATAACGCTCTAAGCGCAAATCCAAGAAGCACTTGCTTTTCCGAAGTATGAATTGAAAAAGAAATCTTTGGAATGAAAATTGGATATCAATGTTTAATTAATTGAGGAATACTAAAGTGATACTGTTTTACTTGTGTCTACTAGTCTAATGTTCCCTCATCAATATCAAACCAGGATGTGATGATTTTGATCATAATTCTAACAAAAATAAACATTGACGATAACCCGACAAAATTGCTTCAACATATGTGTATTTTTTCTTGTAGTAAACGGATTTGGCGTAAAAAAGCGCACGTCAGAAGTTAATTAAATTTCTTTTTTATTCATTAAATGTGATTGTTTATTTCTAAATATTGTTTGTGAGTGGAAGAAAGTTCAGTTGAGGTAATGGATTCAATGGTACGTGTACGTGTGTTCATAGTACGTGAAGTACTGTACAGCTTTACAACAAAACCCAATAACAAATGCGCCGTCAAAAAGACCTACTCAATTCATTATATTCATGCCATATTGTGACTGCTGATTTTGTTGTGGTTAGACAGTGACAGAAATTGAATAGTAATTCCTTTCATTTCCATCATATTCATCATCAGGGGCGGGTCCAGAAATTTTAAGGGGGGGGGGGGGGGGAAGGGCACTAATCAAAAAGTGATCCAGAAATTTTAAAAGGGGGGCACTAATCAAAAAATGATCCGGAAATTTTGAAAGGGGAGGCACTAATCAAAAAATTACTGATTAGAAGAACTTTCTTAAAAATATATATATAAAAGGGGGACATCGACCCACATGCCCTCCTCTTTGGATCCGCCTCTGATCATTTTGTTATGTTTTTGTTTCCTCGTCTATGGTTTTTCATGTGGCTTGTGGTTTGAATTGCTGAGACCACCGAACCTTTAAATAAGTGACTAAATGTGTTAGAAGGAGTTACTTGTTTATCGTGACTTCAAGTGTTAAGATTTTAAAGTATCGAATGGATTTTATTTCATTGTATTATTCCAGCTTCTTTTCATAGTTTGCTAGCATGGAAATAAAATGGAAAAAAATCCTGGTTTTGGTTTCGTTTCGTTAACAATAGTATAGGATACTCCACCATTATTATCATAAGTATTAGTTGTGAACCAGTGCTCAGTATAATTTTCCTTCCCCACTTCCCTCCCCCCCCCCCCCCCCCACCTCGTCAACGTATCTGCTTAATATTTCCCAATATTCCCTAGAGCTGTTAATGTTTTTTAAACATTTTTCCAGATATATATTTTGCAATGCCATGCACAAATCAAAACTGAAAACATGAACTGAGCCGTCTTTCCTTTAGTTGGTGATCATTATTACATTAAGCGTTAACATCACACCTTACGTTGTTATTACAGATGCGCTGTGGCATAGCACATGTTTCATTGCAGAAGTTACTATTGTTGTTAGTCTTTAGACAGCGGGATTCTATATAGATAACCCTTTCTTTAGGGAAACCGAAAACCATATAACCAGAAAAGATCCATGACTGGATCCATGACATGTTATTTCAGCATGTTGAATCGTCGACTTATACTTATCTCAAAGTTAATTAATCCTACTTGAGAGATTTGTAGATATTTTTTTGGAGATCATGATACGGCTGCCATACAGTTTGGATGGCATTTTGATAATGAAAAAGCATAATGGGATATTGATCGCTCGTTGGACAGAAAGCGAGACCCTAACTGAAAAAAAGACTATCGGAAAAGCAACATTTAAATTTTAATGCATCAAGTCCCCTGTTTATTGATAGTTTTGGAAAGCTGTCCGATTGCATTTAATTCAATTAATAAAAACGTTTGATTGCAAGCGCACATGCCACATGATGCAAAAACTGACTGTTCGTATTCTAAACTATTGAGCCAAAGTTTTGAATTAATGACCACGGGGGGCATCAGTACATTTAAAAAAATACATATTCTGAACGCATACTATTCTACAAATATTGTGATACAAAACCAGAGAACACACAGGCAAAAATATAACACTAAAAAAAATCAGTAAAAAGAAAGAAAAAAGAAAAGAAAAAAGGAAAGCATATATAAATAAAATTTCGAACAACCGTTGTAGTCTTTTCTAAACTAAAATTGTCTTTTTATGAGTTCTTGAAGTGTAGTCTTATCGATTCAGATTCTTCTTTAAGCTAGAGGTCTATTTCATATTCATCCGATGTATTGCGGCCATATAGTTTCAAAATATTCGACTATATTTCTCGTCCGCCATGCAGGGGAAAAAAGTATACGTCGGCAATGTCGTCTGTAGTCGCGACAACGGCCGACGCTGTGCACTCATCAAATATTATAAATAATGCTCAAAAACGATGGTGCAAAACAACAATATACCTCAGTCATAAGTCTAAACTCAAGTGTTTTTTAGTTTAGATATGATAATCCTTGAAAACATATAATAGAACTTTCAGGATAAATCGCCTAAATGCGCGCTAAAACTGCAACACACACGAAGAGAAGAACTTTCAAAATTAAAAGTATATGAAAACCATTTATGTTTAGTTTTCGGTTTTTCCGTTACGTTTAAAAACATGTGATACTTTTTTTGTTTTTGTGAGAACATAAATCCCAAAACACTTACAAAACAGTCGAATTTCAAAACAAGACCGGTTATATTGCCCCAAGGTTAAACACAATAGTGGCCCACCAGCGCCATCTAGAAAATACTGGATTAATTTTGCATATAAGTGTACAATGGTACTTGCCTTTTTACTTCCTACAAAGATAAGAAGATCCTCAGTGTTTTTCTAGCGAAAACATCCGTTAATCTCTTGTTGCATAAAACAGCCGTAAATAGCGTACTTGAAATTTGCAGGTTTTACGTAGATTTCAACACCTGAGTCTAAATTTCAGATTTAGATTTCTCGGTTTCGATTCACAGACAACAAACAGAATTGTTATCAAGACAGATACTATCCACTTTTGGCAATAAAATGACCCGATGATACCTCCAACTAGGATAATTCATCTCTAGCCAAAGACAGATATAAAACACAAGTGGCAAGTTGTGCCGGCAAACATTCAGTTCACTGTTCAAAATTTACATTTTTCGAAAAAAACACGTTGTCTACTCAACAAGCTTTGGTTGCGTGTCAGATAAAATGTTTTTTAATATTTCTTGTTCATTTGTATTCCGTTGTTTTCATTATTGTCATGTTAAATAGTTACACTAGAAACCATTAAGTATTGATTATCTTGTCCTTCATTATCTTATCATCCAGTTCTTATGCATTTTTATATCAAGATGTGGATGATTCGTCATACTTTATTCCGATCTTAAAACAAATATTCACAATTTCTATTGATTATTGCTATATTAAAATCATTATATTTTGAAAAAACTAAATATTAACTGGATTTTTGCATAACATTTCTTTTAGCCCGAGATATAGTAATATAACGACTGTTTATTAAAATAAGATGACTTTATGTATGGGCGGGTATTGCCGATATGCGGATATCTCTCTCTACTAACTAGGAAGCAATGTATTTTAGCTCATGACAATCGCAGAAGATCAACATTAATTTCTATTATGACAAAGAATAAAATTTATGATATTCTACATTGAGTATTATAGGTTTGTTTATTTATATTATAACTTCGGTTTTATGAAATGTGTCTGATTTAGTTTATTTGTATATATTTTGCATATAAATTGCTTATTTATTTATTCAATTTCTATTTGTTGTTTACTTGATTAATGGTTTGGTAAGGTTTGTGTGTTCGTTTGTTTCTTAACATTTGTTTATTCAAATCGTTTTAGGAATGTGTTTGATACAAATTTTCTTAGTCTTACCGTAGCTGACAGCATAACAATACATTGTAATCTCAACAGCAACAAATAAACAAGATGTTTGTACACAATTATCTTGGTACTAAAACATTTCGTGATAAAAATTCAACTTCCTTCTGAAATTAACCAGGCCAATATTTGAACGAATATATAACCTGCATAACGGTGTTGTACAATATAACTAGGTGTTACATGTAATATGGCGATGGCGACGACGGTGACAATCGCAATGGCAATGGCGATGGAGATAACAATAGCGATGGCGATGATGGTGACGTACTTGATGGTCGTGATGATGACGATATTTATGATGGCGATGGCGATGATGGTGACGTACTTGATGGTCGTGATGATGACGATATTTATGATGGCGATGGCGATGATGGTGACGTACTTGATGGTCGTGATGATGACGATATTTATGATGGTGATGGCGATGATGGTGACGTACTTGATGGTCGTGATGATGACGATATTTATGATGGTGATGGCGATGATGGTGACGTACTTGATGGTCGTGATGATGACGATATTTATGATGGCGATGGCGATGATGGTGACGTACTTGATGCATGGTCGTGATGATGACGATATTTATGATGGCGATTGACGGTGCCATGTTGTGACAATGACGATGATGATGTTAAGTGGTGGTTTTGGTGGTGGTCACACAAGATAGCAGTAATCATGTTGATGATGACAATGATGATGATGATGACGTTCAGTGATGGTTTTGGTGGTGATCACACAAGATAGCAGTAATCATGTTGATGATGACAATGATGATGATGATGTTCAGTGATGGTTTTGGTGGTGGTCACACAAGATAGCAGTAATCATGTTGGTGATGACAATGATGATGATGATGACGTTCAGTGATGGTTTTGGTGGTGGCCACACTCAAGATAGCAGTAATCATGTTGATGATGACAACGATGCTGACATCATCTATTCATGTAGATGGTCATAAGATTACGTTCGTACGTGATTGGATGTGTTGGCGTGCTCTATTATTTCAATGTTTGTGATTTGCGGCATTTGCTGAAAAGGCGATCAATGTACTGCCAATATGCGAATTCGTGGTTTAGTGTCTACCCAATAAACTTGTGTTACCGTCGTGCTTTTTGAACGTTACTTGAAATTAAAACATTACATTAGTAATTTTCTATATCAAACTTTGTCTTTCTCCCTTAATTTGCGATGTTGATTATTTTAATCCACTTGATTTGTCCTTCTCTCCTTTTTCAATGCAGTTTTTGTGAAATTTCATCTTTTTTGTTGTGTATTCTAATTGTGATGTCTTAAAGTTGTGTATCTTTATTATATTTGATAGTCGGCGGCGGTGGCCGGTTACAATAAAAGATACCTCATTAACGGTATCGAGAAAAGAGGTTTCCATGAACTTGTGAAAAAAAGAGCCACCGACTCATCAAAGTATTAAGATCGGTACACACTAGGCGACAAGTCGCAGCGACTTGTCCCCGCGACATGTCGCTTCAGTGTGCACTAGGTCAACAATCCAACCGGTTAGATTTCATGCGGCAAGTCGCAGCGGCAAAATTCTGTTGCAGCGACAACAATTTTCACCAAAAATACTTAGTACACACGGGCGGAAAATGTCGCTGCGACTTGTCCCCGCGACAGGTCGCCTCAGTGTGCACTGGTTCAACAATCTCAACCGGTTGGATTTCATGTGGCAAGTCGCAGCAACAAAATTCTGTCGCGGCGACAACAATTTTCGCCAAAAAATCTTAGTACACACGTGAGTAAATTGTCGTTGCGCCAATCGCGGGGACAAGTCGCTACGTCTAGTGTGTACCGACCTTAATGGCAACAAGTCGCTGTTTCGTTATTGTCAGCAACAAACAAAAAAAAACAATTAGGAAAATTGGAATGAATTAAAAGATGCCAATGCAAAGAATCAGCGCCGTATTCTTTTGCTTTGCATACCTTTTTCACATTTGATAAATGTTCATTGAGTGCATTAGAAATCAGTGTAATTGAATAGTCTATACTAGTAAATGAAAGTATGGAGTTAATATGTAATATGTAATGCTTAATATGTATACATTCACTTTTCAGAATCTATGGAGCAGATATACTTAGGTAATCTATCGCTGGGGATGTGATAAGAAGCGTCCATTCTTACAATACGCATTTATATTCATATATAATTACTAATATGAAATTGAAAACCGCCATAGTTTTATTAAAGCCGCAAGTTATACTTCGTAGTTCAATTTTATCGGTTCTTTATGAGTGTAAAGCATTAGATAACGTAATTAACGACTAATCCAAGTTGTAGGTTCACCAAAAGCAATTTGTTCTCAACAACAAAACAATCTTTATGGATTAGTTCTCATTAAAATCTCATCAAAATGTTTAGACTTAATTCCTTATGAAACGCAATAAATCAAGATACGCATAGAATGACTGCAATTCTAGTTTTTCTATTGACAATGATTGAACAAACCAATAAACATTTTCATTAAAGTTATTTTTCGACCCAGTATGGCAAATTCTATCCATTCAGCGCCGTTTTCCCATTGTTTTTTTTATTTTTTATTTTTTTATTTTTTTGTGTGTGGAAAAATTGATTATTTGACTCAGTGATGACAACTAAAAGGACAAAAAAAATTCAACGAAAAGGAAAGAAACTGTAAATAAATAAATGAATTAATAAATACAATGAATATTAAAATTATTTCACTTTGAAGCACTACAGAAAACATGTACTACAAAACTTCGAAAGCTGAAAAACTGATTTATAAAGCGGCATATTTTTCAGTGATTTAAATGTCGAAAAAATTCTTATTCTGACAAAAAAAATTAAATTCAGTCTTGGGAAATTAATCAGTGATGATAAAGTGGGGCGACAAAGGTGGAATTCAACGGAACTGCAACTATTTTGATTATTTTTTATCGATTAACGTCAAATTTAGCGAGAATATATTAAACAGCACGGCTTAACTGAAATTGAAGTGGATAAAAATCTAGTCAATTAAACCTTAGAGTTTGTTTAAGATGCGCTATATCAGGTATTATTAATGTTTTAAAAATATTATCCAAATTCAATGCACTTCTTTCAAGAGAGAACTTTCTTGACATCAAAGAACTATCGCTATTGTACCTGTATATTCGAGATGGTTCGTCAGCTCCTCTTAACTCATGGACAAAGGCTCCGTCGGTGCGACTTCATAAAGTGTTTCTTTTTGCAAGTAATAAATTAGTCTTTTAACATTTCGATTAAGTGAGATTTGCTGTCCAATAAAAGTTTAACCACAGTTTAGTAAAAACTACACTACTGAGAAATAAATGCAGCGGTTTGCGGTATCGTACAGTTTCAACAGCCGACATGCAAGTACTACACGTACGTACGGTCATGGAAATTTCCCTTGTATTGTTTTGGTAATCAGTTAATTAATAATTCACTAGTTAACGCTATTACGACAAAGTTTTAACAATAATGGTTGTGGTAATGAGTTTATGAGCAAAAAAAGTAATGAATAAGTTATCAATAGCAGTTGGCGAATAAACACCAAACACCTTCGTAGTTGAGATGAGTGATTTGGTCCTTAAAATGATACTATACGCTTCGCATTGTCAAATGAATACCCAAATCTGAGCAATGTCGCAAAAAATCTAAGCTGTACTTGCTTGCAAGACAGACTTGCCACAAGTCATCATTATAATTCAAAAGAAAGAAGAAAAAGTTGTCAAAATAGAGTCTCTTATTCATCTGGAATTTACCCCAGCAGTATACATACACAGTTGTACTTACAAAAAATAAATTATGAACTTTGATAACCGACCAAATGGTTCTTCATCGTCCACAAATGAGTCATCTTATTCTAACTATGGGATTCCTTTGTCATTTTCGCACTACGGGATTGGTGCAGACGAGAAAATGAAAAGAAAGAAAACAACACAGCAACTGAAGTACAATACACATAGGATGTCATGTGTTTGAAATAATTTCAAATAAAGTATGCATCGTAGTTGTCGTCGTTTTCAGTAAAACAATTATATTTCTAATAAATAAATAAATTATTATAAACTATAAGTTGATCCGCATGACTTTCCACAGCTCCTGGATACTCGACAGTGAGGCTACCGTTGCTTCGTTTTAACACTGAATTGACACAAAACATTGAATTGAAGGAAAATGGACTGCATCGAGTCCAGCACCACAATCATAGATTGTTCTTCTATACAAAACTGACATCTCACTTTTTATGCAGTGTTGATCATACGATTGGATTATGTGAATTAACTTCCTTTGCAGTGTGCTATGCTCAAAGATGTTTTAAAATCATTTAATATTTTAATAGTCTTTTCATAAACTATCAACTCTTTATAATAATTCAGTAAAAATTGTTTATGTTTTTATATATTGTAAAGAGAATCAACGCGCTGGAACGAAGAGTATCTGGTTAAAATGAGCAATCCCAATAGATCTGGGCTGTTACAATATTTGTTTTGCCGAACGATCGGTTATAAATTGCAAAATTTTGTCCGAGTTCGTTTTCCGGTTGGGTAAGTCTTGTATATCACGAAGCTTCTTTTTATGGGCGCATTCTTCAATGATATATCACTTATGAAGGAAGATAGAAAACCTCTCAGAATTGAACTATTTCCCTTCATTAAAAATTATTTTCTTAACGCGAATAAAATTTAAGATAATTAACAATTTCCTTTTAAAATAAACAAGAAATTGATTAAAAAGAAAAAAAAAACTGAAGGGAGGAAAAAATAACAAACAAAAAATAAAATAAAATACGTAAAGAAAAATACTTCATTGATTTTTTTTCTTCTTTAACAATATTTCAGGTTTTCCTAGTTTGCAACATGATTGCATCTTTGAAAACCAAACTGCAAGATGCCGTAAAAATATCGCTCTGGGATGCTCACGGTTGCAGTACACTTCACAATTCAGCTGCGTTTCCAGCGTGGTTGTCCTTGTGGTGTAGTGGTTATGATATTACTACACACCGAACGCATTCACAAAATTACTACCTTGCAAGATGCTAGTTGACAATGTTTATTTTTAGTCCATTTTTTCATTTGATCAAACAATCGTCGTTTTTTTCTGTACCTTTTCATCAGGATCCCTGTTACACATCTACCAGTTTTGTTCGGTCAAAAAATTAAAATCGCGCACTTATTGTGTACAAATTTCTGTAAGGTGATTTCGAGAGGAAAGTCTATTTTTTGTAGTTGTGATTTATTCCATTCTCCAAAAATAGCAAGTACAATTTACAGGAAACATGAAACTCGTGAGCAAAAGCGACAGGAAAAAGACTGACGTCTAGACTGTTTGATTGAATATTTTGGTACAAATAATTTTAAATTTCCTTTCTTCACTTCTTTTCAATGCACAGTATGACTAAATCGATAATCAGTTGTCTTCTTACAGTTCTTACTGTGTGGGGCCTTCATTACAACCTTTTAGATTTTACACTTGGCACTGCTTGACAGGAAATAGCTATGTTGAGTTAGGACAGCAAACACTACAACAATTTCACCTTGGACTCGCTTGTTTTGAATATGTGATTTTGAATTTGCGGAAACGATACAGTGCATATAAATATCTACAAATGTCTGATTCATTAAATAATTGCTGCCGCAGCGAGCGAGCCTGAAGCGAGCGAGCAAGGCAGCAACCCTAATCTGTAAAGGGAGTTAAAATCTCGATTTTACCCCATAATGCACCGCAAATTCGTTTACCTACGTCCCTTGCGCGCCTCGTGTGTTGTTATTCGACACCAAAGTATCCCTTGGATTTGTGTGGTCAAGGTGAGTGAAACTGTGTGTCTTTATAGTCCAATTTAATCTTTTTTTTCTGTGATTACTGTGCAAGACGCTCGAAGAATAATCACTTGGAGTAAATACAAGTGATAATATTAGGAAAGCTTTATCGTATAACTAAAATAGATCATAATTTCTTAAGCTTGCGTTGGACGGATCGTTTGAAGTGCGACTGTTCGTTCTAATATTTGTAATATTTTAACATTATGATGGTACAAAACTATAAGTAAAAGCAAGAATTTGTTTCAGATGGCTAAGGTAGACGAAGATTTACATTGATTACGATTAGTTTGTCGATATTTGTTATATATTTGTAGATATACGGCCGCTATTCGTGTCACTTGTGTTGCAGGCGTCAATTATTACAGTAAAATTGAAATAAGATATTTGTAGTTCATTTCTTTATGCTTTTACTAGGTATATTCATTGACTTGCTTGTTTCTTTTTTTAGACTGTCAATCAAGATATGTTTATAATGGTTGCTGTCGCAGCGAGCGAGCCTGAAGTGATGTTATTGTTCATTTAAATACAATACATTTCAAGCTTAATAAAACAAATACCCCCAAATACCATATTACAAGTTTTTATTATTTACTGATGATTTTCATTAAAATTTTATGAGATTGAATATTTTTAATTAAACAATTCCAAAAGTGCAAACAATAAGTCAATGAAACTCTTACTGGTTATTGGTGCCAAGTAAATGTACCATGCAATTGCATTATTTACTATTTCTTTAGTGTCACCGTTTTCTTGCTTGTACTTTTTTATAGTGATTTGCTTACCTTCCATTACATTATGATTTAAAAAAAATAAATATGTTGAAAATAAAATTTGGGAATTGAAACTAGTTTTTGGTGATGTTGACATAGTCCTTATTGCCAAATATCGAACCATAATTCACTCACTTTCAATTGTTTGTAACAACAAAAATTTCAATTCATTTAAGCAAAACTCTAAGGCAGCATTTTGCTACCTGTTAGGTAGACTAGTATATATATATAGGATATGCATGTTTTTAAAATTCAAATTCATTGCTGAATTGATTTTATGAAATGAAATGTTATAGTTGTTCAGGCACATTTAATTTTTTGTTGGCCCTTTTCATTAAATCTGATATGTTTATGTATTTATTTGTACTACACGACTACAATGATCGCAACACGTTCGCAACACCTCTTATTACTATGGAGTTAAATTAGTAACAAAATTCAATTTCTCGAAATGTATCAATGGAGAACGAAAAGTTCATCTCAATTTAATCAAATCAATAATCAAATTTGGCACAGAAGAATAATTTCATTAAATCGAATGTGAAAATTGAAACGAATCAAATTGCTACCTCATCAAAACCAAGCAGAAACCTATAGAAACCCATCAAACAATGTAACTGTGCGGATCCATCGGAGGAAACCCATCGTGTTGGGCTTCCTGTTGTTACGATGCAAATTATTTACTAGTATAGTTTTTATAAGTGTTTTTAGTTATTTCAACAGTCTACAATAGATTATATTTTTAGCATCGTAACCTTGACTGTATATTGATCATGTGACTTTAGCAGTCAGTTTCCTAAGAAAAGCATTGCTATTTAGGTAAACATGGAATTATGCTAACTAGCTATATAAAGCCTGTCCGGTAGGCTTAAAATACACATTCATTTAAAGTCTTTGTACTTTGCGAGCAAATTGTGGAGACGACTCAATTCTAGCCAAAGATCACAGACCTGAGTAAGGATAGTGGTCTAGTCCAAGGAATTTCTAGTAACAAACTATGCCTACTAAGGGATGTTTTCTTGCTAGAGCTGGCTTGTGTCTATCGCAAATTGTACGAAACATAATAAAGAGCGACCGAAACAGACGTCGATTCCTGAGCTCTTTATTCTTTGTTGTCAAGAAAAGTAAACCTCTAAAATTGGAAACATGCGCAGGACTATGCGGCGTTCGAGATACTCACAACGAATTTGTCTTTATGTAACCGATTACAAAACGATGTCCCCCATGGCATGTCTAATGATGTTCCGTGCATAATCACACAGCACATTGTATTAGCGATCATAAAAAATCCAAGGAAACCGCGGAGGTCTTGTGGTTGATTCTTTTTCTTTTCTTCGATCACAGTTAACATGGATACTCTAGAGTCAAAACCACTGGGAGACTTCCGCTACACTTAGCTCCACATAAAGAACACAGTACATTGGTCCTCTGTGCCTTTTGTATGAAGTGCGAAAAGACAAAATATACGTTTAAAGTCATAAATCTCCAGGTTGTTGGACGCACATTGGATTTTAACATCGAACTCTACATTTTGAAATGACGAAATATTGTTTCATTTTCAGGGGGCTCACTTATTTGACGCCTAAACATATGGAGCCTTCTATCTCGATACTTCTTGGTACAATTTGGTAGTAAAGCATGACATTTTTGTATCTCTTTAATACTAATTGCGGATTATTTGTGGAATTTCAATTCCTTGCAAATATACAAATATAGTTCATGCATATTGCAATTTACAGTTTGCAATTTGTAGAACAACTTGTACAATTTGCACCACAGTTTTATAAAAAAAAGTACAAACTAGTTCTCTGTAAAACAAATTGAATAGGGACCATAAATTAGATCTACCGATTTAAGTTTTTTTAATTCAGTTAGTTGATTTGACTATTTTATCGAGTTGAACACATAAAGAATGAGAGGTGTTTTTTTCCATGTGGTTCAATTTAATATTTTTTTGTGAATTGCCGGGTAATTTTGCTGTACACTTAAAAGCTCTGTTCACACTTGGTTTAAATATAATATTGCAGGACAAACTCGAAGGTTTTGACTTAAATTTTCCTTTGAATATTGCATTTACAGAAGTTGTTGTCAACATCGAACACTTTTTAACTAAACGTAACTGATTGCACATGTTTTTTGAACAAAAATAAAGTCTTAACTCGTCGTCGTCGTCGTCTCTCTCGTTCTCTTGCTTAAGTAATAATAATATATTTGCAAAAATCCTCGATTCTTATTGGTCGAGAGCAGTGCAGTTCAGGCGTAAATACAGTACAGAAAGATGTAATACCAGTGCAAATTACAGCTGGATTCAAAAGACAAAAAACGCCCTAAAACTAAATGTTTTTCGAATCTTTTACTATCTAGAGAATAATTTCAATTTTCTAAACATTTCTATTTGCAAAAGTTTGTAATTCTAGATCTGTTGGTTTCTCGTTCAATTTGGATTAATTTGCACTCGTTTGTTTTTCAAAGAGCCTACGGGCTCATGCAATTACGAACTCTTTGAAAAACAAACTCGTGCAAATTAATTCCAAATTGAACGAGAAACCATCTATACTTATTGAAGTTTTTAGTAGCAGAACGTAATTGTGGTAATTATGACACGGTTTTGTTGGCATACTTTGAGTAATTTTTCTTGAAAATGGTACGGTCTGCCAAAAGTTGTGTTAGCAATTGAAATTTGAATTAGCGAAAAAACTGCGTCATATCTACAAAATGTTAATCATAGTTTGTCATGAGTAAATTAATTACCTGTTATTCTATAAGCAAACAAGTTGTTTAGTACATCAGTTGCTGGTGTGGTCCATTTAGACTGAATAGTTTGTAATTATGACGAAGACTTTTGTTAGTAGTAACCTGAATTGCACTATTTTTTTGTTACGGTTACTGCTCCCACCCCTCGGACCACATTCTTGATTAAATTAACATATTATTTGGACATTGAATTGTAAATACAAACACTTGAACTCTCTATGCTTTGACTGATTACTTGGAGTAACACATATAGAGTTTAGTATAGTCAGCATTTTGTGGGGTTTATTATTTGAATTGTCCCTTTTTACGATACCTATGTAATATATAAAAAACGAGCAGGAGTGTTTTATCGTGAGATATAAACACGAGCGCAGCGAGTGTTTATATCCACGATAACACACGACTCGCGAGTTTTTTATATGACTTCTAAAACCAATACATATTTCTCGATATGATTATAAAAGATTTACGCAAAATTTGAGTTCTAAATTTAAAAGTGAATTTGTTCTTAAATCCAGTGTACAACTTCGATTTGGCTGACTATAAAGAGAACAATGCGCATTGTAATCAGGCCTTTTAGTTGGAAGCTCAACAAATATTATTCAATAAGTTCATTAGTAAGTTAGTCATTTTAGAAATAGTGTTTTTATTAAAAAGAAGCACACGTGCAATTTGTTATTCATGTTTGCCTCAAACTAAGATTCTGTGTAATGGGCCATATCATTACGAAGATGTCGCGGTTTCGAAAAGTCAAAACGGCTGGGGAACAGAAAAAAAACTTGGAAGATGCTGTTCCTTCGAGTACGAAATATTCAAATAAGTGGGCCTGCAAAATTTTTGCTGATTGGCAGACGCAAAGACAAAATCACGACCCAAAAAATGAAGTTTTCACTTATGAAGTAAAAGAAGTTTCAGCAATCCAAGACTTGTCCCGGCAAATAGATGAGTTTAATGCCGAGTCGATGGATTTTTGGCTAGCTAAGTTATACAGGAAGTCGCTAAGCAAAATGGAGAACGATATCCACCAAAAAGTATCTAGCTTGCACTGTTAGTGTTCAGTAAACCATGATAGTTATAGAACTGTTTAATAAACATGAGTGTTATAACTGCGATGCATCCCACAGTTATAACACTCATGTTTATTAAACAGTTCTATAACTATCATGGTTTACTGAACACTAACAGTGCAAATAAGCCCCATGGGAATTGTTACCTAAAACTTTATCTGCGATAAGAGGTCCAACCATGTTGGTGGGTAATTTTAAATAAATCGCTTAATATTGCTCCAAATGGCCTGAAACTCTACCGGAACATAAATAAATAGACAATACACATATACAGAGTTTAATTTTTATGATATTTTATTTTTTTCGTTTTATTGTTAAAAACGGTCACAAACAGCTAGCTTGGGCTACCTGTGGTTTTGATAAAAGTTTTATCGCCGTCGATTTTACTTTTAAAAGTAGATTAGTCGATAAGTAATGAATGAAAAACGCCACGAAGAATCCATGAAGAATACGGCCTTTTTTACCATCTGACAAACTTGTCAAATAAATTCTTCCAGAAAATACAACTTGTAAGATCTCCAGCTTTGAATGACTATTGATGAATTATGACAGCTCTGCATGACTGCACACTTGGACGGTGAAAAACAGCGCCATGAGCGACTTTTACCCATTTTGTGAATGAAAATATTTTGAAGTAGCTTTACATCGTTGAATCATATATGTAGTTATTATTCTTTTTCACGCCGCGGTCTTTGTTTCTCTTTCTTTAATAGTCAAATCTCTTCAAGCCGTCAGCTTAGCTTTACCATTTTCATGCTCTTTGTCGTTGTACGAATTTGTGGGCTTCCTGTGGTCGATTTCAAATGAACTCGACGGTTTACCATATTTTCTTAATTATGGTGCTCCGCTTGCGCGGGCCTTCGGCCCACGCGGAGCTCCACTATGAGAGAAATTGAAATCTTTACCTCGTAATAAATATCTTTTGCACGAATTTCATGTTTTCAGGTTTTTGGTTGAGTAAAAAAAGGCATTTGCGAAAGTTGTTTCTTTAAAATATGCGCATGCGTCGTAGTATATCTGTTATGTTTAACGTGAAAAAACCTACCCAAATTCATGAAAATTGTTCCAGATAGATTTGCCAATTATTCTTAAATTGTTTCAACAACTCCTTACAGTAATTCTTTGCGGTAGAGTTTTACTGCACATAATCATATTCCGAATAAATAGTCATGAACAGAGGTTTGATGTGCACCGAAAACATCTCATATTTAAAACATGGAAATATGCTATATGTTCGTTGGGTATTTTTATCAATCATTGATACAGTGATATCTGTAAAAATTTCATGCGAAATAAAGAAGATGAAGTAGACAGAAAGAAGAAAACATAAAAAGAGTAATAAAGAAAAGGTTTACCGCAATTCCTAATCGGAGACTTCACAACAGTTACTGCCCATCATAAAGGAACGCCTGGGGACTAGCTTTTAACTTAAAAGTTGAGCACGTGGCTATGTTTTGAGGTAAGTTGGAAGATTTTTCGAACATTTTATTGCTTTTCTCGTCTTTTTGAGCACTTTTTTATAGCTTGAGTGAAGAGTTTACTTTTTAAAACGTTTTTTGATAAATTTCGGATCTTTAGAACACTCAGATGAATTGGTTTGGCCCTCAACCAACTCCCAGAACTCCGGTTATAACTTACAACAGGTAGCATATAGAGAATTTGTCTGCGCATGTCAGAAAATTTTAGCCCGCGGTCATGTTTACATTTTTTTCTACGACCGGGGAACTTTTGAGTTCCAATCGCAATCTTAGTGATCTTCAATTTAGGAAAATATAAATGGATACTTAAAGTCTATCCCTTTGTAAGGTGATGTGACTAAGTCAAGCAAATGTGGAGGTTTTTGATCTCAAAATACTTTTGAGCAAAAGTCCGCAAAACGAAGAAGAAAAACTCAAACCTACTGCATTCGTATGAAGACTGCTGCTAAAATAAAAGAAGTAGCAGAAGACTTTTTCCACAGATTAACAATCAAAGGTCACGGGAATTGTGTGGTACAAAATGATTTCTTATTGAGGATCGATTTTGTGGAGTGATGAGCAGATTATTTGAGCATTTTGCAAGTTTTGGTCAACTTTCCTTCTTGATAAGCGGTATGTTTGAGGGGCTGCGCCGAAGCTAAATATAACTGATGCGAGTCGTCAAACCACATTCTACATCACAGCATTGTTATTTTTTTAAGAAAGATTGGCCAAAACGTGATATTGCGATATTTGTTGACGCCATGGTGGTGTTTCTCCTCTCAAGCAATTTCGACTGATTTGAATACCTAACCTGAAATTAGGTTAGAATGATCTTGATTAATCCAAATAATTGTGAAAACACAGTTGAACCACCAAATTTTGTAAATTTCTGGTCAGGCTTTTGTTGATATACTTCTATCTTCACTAAATATAAACTTTAAATCGAGCACGGAGAAGATTTGTCAGTCTTACTCTATGGTCAATTTTTTCGAATAAATTTGAAGAAAAGTCGAGCTTAAATGTTATGCGCCGCTAAGTTTTTTCTTGGTATGCTTTCTTTAATAATCGTAGATTAGTATTATACTTTTGGTTTTCGATAGAGTATTGGCCAAAATCTTTGATCGGCAGTCAAAGACGACCTAATCTCGTTGTGAAAGCGGCCATATTGCAGAATCTTGCAGATACTTCATGGTTATAAACAAACAAATTGTTATGCTATTGTCCAACAAGAACTATAATAAGCCGTACGGAAATTCCCCACTGCAAAAATGAGTAGGGACCTGGGGCTAGAATGGCCGAGTAGGCCTGGACAGACCTCTTGGGTGGACAGAAACACAATCCAGTATGGCGTCTATATAGAAAAAAGAAACTCATGAGCTCAAAAACTACGCCCAGTTTCACAAATCTGACATCCCAAGAGCCTCAGTAACTCAAGAAACACCTAAACTTTGTAAAGCTGTTCAGTTAAAACGCTGGTCGACATGTAGAGGAGCCTATACTTCGAAGAAAATTACTGACAAATGCATGACAAGGTACTACGGTTGTTTTGTTGTCCTCGATCGAAAAATCTTTAAACTTGCGATCGTATTTTTCCTGCTAAACCAAAAAGAAAAGTGGCATTATGTATTTATCGAAGTCTTGGTTTTAATTTTGCCGTTAAAGACTACATGCAGTCTAACGGATTAGACAAATAAGAACTTATCCATGTCGAAGTTGGCGTCCATGCCTTCTTGCAAAAAAAAGGCAGATCGAGCGAAGACTATCTATATGGAACATGCACATCCTTTGAAATCAATACAATTTGATTCACAGTATATAATATTCACAAGTTTAATTTGGAGTTGCTAAAAGTTAAACTTTTTCAACGAGATTAACTCCACCATCGTATCGGCAGTCATCACGCGATCGATCTTATGATCCATTATTATTTGTCTAATTCCTGATACATTTGTTAGTCTTTAACTCTAAAAATCAAACGAAGACATCGATAAATAAGTAATTTAACTTTACTGCGGTAGTTTAGCATCGAAAATACAATTGGAAGTTATGAAATTCATCGATCAAGGACAACCAAAACAACCTTAGTATCTTGTCATGAAATTTGCTCATTTACTTCGAAGTACAACAGGATCCTCCACATGTCGACCAGAGTTTTAACTGAACAGCATTAGAAAGATGTTTCTTAAAGTAATGAGGCTCCTGGGATGCCAGATTAATTAAAAATATTTGTAGTTTTTGAGCGCATGGGTTACTTATTTTTATAGACGCCATATTGGATTTAGTTTCTGTCCACCCAAGAGGTCTGTCCAGACCTACTCGGCCATTCTAGTCCCAGATCCCTACTCGTTTTTGCAGTGGGGAATAACGGCCAATCACTGTATGGTTGGAACAGAGACTTTTGACAGCTGAAGTATCGCTTTTGTGAATTGGGATTAAAGGGGATTTAGAAGGTATTTTTCTTTCGCGTGATTATAGCGTCTTCTACCATTAACTTACGACATGCGCAGACAAATTCTCTATATGCTACAACAGGTTACAAGTATTCGTCTTCGATCACTGTGACTTTGGCCATCATTTGGACTTCAAACTATATTCTGGTAATAGTTATAAGATCCATTGGGAAGTACAATATACTCTTTTTAGAGAGATCGAAAACATCCTTGTTCGCGAGGGCGAAAACATCCACCCTCGAGAGTAAATATTCTCCAAATAAAGTCAAAAATATTGTAAATTACTGTAAATAGTTTGAATAAAATTGAATTGAACTGAATTGAATTAAATCCTGATATGCTAAAATGGTACCCAAGTCAAACAATACTGAAATGAAGCAGCAACAAAAAATTCCTCGTATCACCTCTCCATCTTCAACATGCTTCAACATGACCTTATCCACATGCAGGCCTGGCCTGCGTATCTTTACAGTAGGTTTCTATATGCTAAGAACGTGCATAATTATAATACACGGTACGCAAGTAGACAAAAACAAAAGTAAGCACAAATAAAGGCAAACAGGCCGATTCTTATACTATTCCACCAAACCTAAAATCCCTTGGCAAGCTTTCAACAGCATTCTGAGTAGTTAGCTAACACGACTTGATAACATTTTCTTCACATCTCCTACACATAATATTAATATGTTATGTTATTCTTGTATTAGTTTTCTTGACCTCCATACCTGATAACAGCATTAAAGACTGGGGGCTAACTAGAACTCACCAGTTCAGTTAGCCCCCAGGCTCAAATTGTACTTATTACAATGTCTTAAAATACTGTACTTAGTTTTGTAAACCATTTTCCTTTCCTATATTGTATTTATAATACAAGCTGTAAATTTCCTTTTCGAATGAGCACAATAAACTTACTTTTACTTACTTACTTTATGATAAAAGCTGTTAAAAGCCAACCTCCAAGCAAGCGCAAGCGAAAAGATGGACGGAAAAACATTTCATCTTTGCGAATCTTTTCCTTGGGCTTGCGTTTGCGTTGACAAAGTTTCTTGATATTTTTCCTCATCTTTCGTTTGCTTTTACGTTGTTAGTATTTTGATCAGTACTAGCAGTTATTAAGGGAATGGTTATGAAACCTGTTGTTCGCTTTTCAAGTTGAAACAAAATGAAATGATTTTTTTTTTGTAAAGTACCTTCTCAAATTAGTACTAATGGCGCCTTCTGTTAAATAATTATATTCTTGTGTTGAGAAATTTTCATTTCAATTTGAGGGGAAAAATAAAGTACACGTCACAACAACAAAAGGAAATCAAAATAACTTTTTCCCCGACTCGTATTGAAATAAAACATTGAACTTTTAGATTGTATGTATTTTAGAAAAAAACATCACTATCAAACTCACCTGATTTTTGTACTTTATGATGATCTGACCAATATCAAAATGCATAAAAGATATTAAATTAAATACCTTGCTTGGCAGGTATTTCTAATCAAGGTATTGATTGAATAATAATGTCAACAATATCAGTATGGTGCCTGTGGAAGTACACTACCACTGAGCAATTACGTTCGCCTGCGTGGATTCCAATCAATAATTTATCGCACAATGAAAAGTGGAAAATCGTCCAACTTTTACTGGTATCTACGTTTTTATCATACTTGCCATACCGCGTGTTGTAATTGTCGTAGTCGGTCATTCATATAACTGGTCAACGATAATATTGGATTCTGGTTTCTTTGTCTTGTATGGATGTGCAAGATAAGATTTTTACCTGTTTTTGTGTGTGAAACAGATAACTTTGAAGTCGTCGAGGTTGTTTCCAGGGGGTTGTTTACATTGGCGGTTTCTCAAAATGCGTGCGATAAAATTTTCAAAATATCTATGCAGAAGGCTAGGGGTGTAAGGTCTGAATACCGCGCCGGTTACCGCACTGAAATATCCCCAAATACCAACATTTTCAACATGTTCTCCGGCGCACTTTTTTTTGCCGAATACCGAGTCCTAAAATGATGTAAAAATACAGGGCACCTCGACTCTTTCAATACCAAAATACCGCATGCTAACATGAAAAATATCACACACACCGTGCAAAAACAGACAAACTCAAGAGAAAATTACCTAAGAGACCCTATCTCCGGACTCCCATCAGCAACCACGCTAGTGCTATTTTTAGAAACCAGGCTATTTTTTCACTTTTACCAATCCCGATAAAGCCTTGTTCTTAAGAGAAAGACGACTGGGGAACATGTTTATAATGAAATGTTCCGTTTATATACACGTTCCGTTCTTAGAATAACTCGGCGGCAATAAAACGAATTAACGAGGCTGATGATGTGTGCAAAGCCTAGTATTGGAGAATAGGTTCTCTTAGCTCATTTTCTCTTGCAAACTCCGCAATGCCTTACGCTGCTTTTTGGGTAGCCGTGCGAAATATAAAAGCGATGCATTTTAGATGATGCATGTATCGAGAAAAAACGACGAACCTGTTATTAACTACACGTTAGCGTTATTGTACTGGTGAGGGTATTGCGTTTCCAATTAAAGATTAACAGGGTACCTCAGTTCGGAAAGCGTTGGCCGGGAGGCCGAGGGTTCGAACCCTCAGCCGATTTATAATTTGTTAAACTTCACGTCTTCTCGGATAAGGAAATCGATAAACTAACTGGAGGTCCCGTTTCCCATTAACCAATAACGGGGGACGTGAAAGAACGACTGAGGACGCAGGTAACGACCCATCCTCAGTTATGAGGAGTGGTTTTCATTGCACCGGGAAACATTAGTCAGACTAACACGTAATACTTGTTGATAATAGCTAGTATTAGATCTAATCCAATGAACCATAAACAACTATTATAATAAGGTGTCCTTGTCACCATCGAAATCGTTCCAACTCGGTCGTGGGTTCGAAAAACTTTGCATTAGCCAAAATCGATTTTTTTCCGATCGTTTGCGATTATATGGAAACTATGGAAACCAGGTTTAAATCACCGTAATATTCTAAAAGTCATCATTTTGCTATTTTCACTTTAATGTGTTCAGTGAATGCATTACATCACATTACGTTACGTTACGTTACGTTACGTTACGTTACGTTACATTACATTACATTACATTACATTACATTACATTACATTACATTACAAATAGCCTGCGTAGCGGCTCTTTCGGAGGGGAAGGGTTTGGTTCGGTTCCCTCGCCCCCAATCTCCTTCAAATCCTTTCCCAACCCCATTCCTTACGTTTCAAGGGGGATGGTAGTACGGGGCCGTACGTAAAGTGAGATGTTTTCACGTAATTAATTTGCTCGTTAAAAAATAGTACATGAGCGAATTAACCTGTAAAAAGAGTAGTAAAAATGTTGAACTATTTGACTGGTTTTCTACAGGTAATACACCTATGTAAACCAAAAGTATCCAGAGCCTGATTCAGTTCGTTATTCGTGAGGTAGCATGCGCTTAGGCATAGGTATGGGCACCCTAACTTCTATTTCTGCTCATAAGAAGCGTTTTAAAGTTTTTCTTAAAGAAAAAATGGCCAGATTTTGCGCATCAGTATTTGAAGTGCTTGCGAAATTTTATTTGGATCAACATGAATGTGAACTGGATGCGCAGTAACAAGGGCCCGGTGGTCTGCTACTACCTTTTTTATTTTCAAAGTAATTTGCATATTTTTCTTATTTCAAATCATAGCTCAACTATTTTAATTTTGTATAGGTTTTGATATTTTAACTATCTTTATATTTTGTATAAGTCTACAGTTATCACAGATCACTGATGAGATTTGATGGCATCATCGGAGTAGACGAACAAGATGTTATTACCGGCATCGTAACAGTGTCGTATTCCATTCCATTCTATTATTGCGTAGTCACCGTGTGCCGGCTCCAATACACTTGGACAAGTCTGTTATAATTCGAGGTTTTTTTAAGTCGATTTTCAGGATACATACTGCAAATACGCTAATATGCAGTAACATCACTGCATGGCTATCTTGTTCATCTTCACTTATAACTGTGCTAATCTTCACTTATGTAAGGTATTACGAGTATTATGACAGTAGAAATAATAAACACCAGTACAAACAACAACATAAAAAAACGATCAGCAATAGCCGCAGCTAGTCGACATTCGGCACTCTTAGCGCTGTCTTGTTCATGTGACGTCACAGCGTTGGCAATTACTTTAATATCTTGAATAAGAGAGTCTCTCCCATCAGAGCAATCGCCCATTAGGAACGTAACTGAACAATTGTCGTCTGCGATAATATCGTCTATATCAGCATTGGATATTCCAGCAGTTTGTTTTTTTATCTGGCCATTTTTAAACACAACCTTTGTCTCAGTATCATCCGATGTGCACGGTAAAGTAATCTGATCAACTTTTTTAAGAATTCTTTTCATACAGCGAGTTTGTGTCGTGTTTTTGGAGAAAACTTGCTCACATTCTTTGAATCCAAGAAAACGACCAAGCTTTCCAAATAGAAACCTCCGTAACGATGGCGACAAGCGTGCCCCAGAACCGTGCAGATACATGTAGTTAATCTTTAACACGAAGCCAGTAGCAATTAGCGCTAATGCGACTAGAATAATGGACGATGTGAAATAAACACCGATGGCAGGCACTGCCTCAGATGTTGGAGGAATGCTCTCTGCTATAAGCAGAAGGAACACAAACATGCTTAGAAGAACGGTCATTACAAATGATATCCTCTCGCCACATTCTATAGGAATGTAGAATGAGAAGAACGCTAGTAGGGCGATTAGAAAGTTTGGAATGATCAAATTAAACATATAGAAAAGGGATCTTCTCTTGATATTGATGATAAACGTTATGTCGGGATAGATGTCATCGGGACAACATGGGTATACCAGGGCATTTCGTGTCACTTCAACATTCATCACATCCCATTCTCCATTTTTGATTCGTTTATCATCCAAAGCCGCTTCTTTTTGTTTAAACCAGAGATTTAGTTGGTTCCCTGCATAGCGCCATGAGCCAAACTTCAGCTTACACTTTTGCTGATCGAATGGAAAGTTCTTGACTTTGATTTTGCACAAAGTTTTAAATATGAATGGTGCATTCCATGTGGTCTTGCCCGTGTGGGATAGAAGTACGAGAGTTTTGACGTTGTCTAGGCGACCATCAAACTCTTCAAAAACACTAGAAAATACGACAGAGATAAAACAAGGGAAGTATTAGTATATATAAATAAACATTCACTTTATACATAAAATATCAACTTGAAAAATGTCAAACTCGGAAAAATAATGACAATAAGGTAGTCATGTGTAGTTCCTGTACAGTGATGACCGTCACACCACCACACATTAATTCTGCTTATCTAGACAGCACACAGATAATACACGCACACAAAGCGGATGTAGTGTCATGGGCTTCTTGTATCTTGTATCAAGATCAAAAACCTTTAGTCTTACTTATTATAAAGAATGGTGTCAGGCAACCATACGTCATCAGCATTCATAGCGAGGCTAGTCAGGCCATCCCAATCATCGGGATTCCATACCATCATTTCATTGGTCCATTCCTGAAAACATCACCATATAACCGTTGATCTATTGCGGACTAAAATATCAATATAATACTATTGCTATCATTTTTGTCCACTGACATGGATTCTCGTCACGAGTTTTTCTCCTTTAGTTTCTTTATGAAGAGTCGTTAACATCACATCCTACATCACAATTTATCGCATGCAATTTATTACCTTTTTTCACACGTTTATATGGCTTTAATTTAATTATAATCATCATTATTTGCATTATCATCCCAACTATAACAATGATCATTAGTTTTTACCCAAAGGACCTAAAAACTGATAACTTTTGATCAGTAAAGAATGAAATTTTAAAAGCTTTACTCTCGTCACTGATTTGCTATTACAATTACCCCAAAATTTGGTTTCCAAAACAAACAAACAAACAAACAATTAAACAAACAAACAATTAAACAAACAAACAAACAAAACAACTAAAATGACAGCCAAAACAAACAAGCAAGCAATCAAACAAGGAACAAACCATGCAAATTCGTCCTTAAGCAAAGTTTCTATTTTTATTGTTTTTAAACAATAAAATCCCATTATCAGCACTGTTTTACTTTCTAAAAATTACGTTTGTGATAAAGTGGTTATTTTAGATTACCTTTATTCGTTTATCTTTCATTAATTAATTTACCCAGCTTACCTGCCTCAGCCACATATTAACGGTCAAAATTTGTCGGACTTCATCCTGCAATCACAATAATCAAGGTTACCAACTCACCTGTCGTAACCAAACATTGGATGTAAGTATTTGGTACTTTTCATCCTACAATAGAAAGGATTACGAATATAGTGTGAACTACACAAAAATACTAAAAACAAATGAACTATCCATCTATCTATCCGTCCGTCCGTCCAAATGGCCAATCGGATCATTTTGTAGAAGTTTTTCAGTGACTAGTCACGTGTTTTAGACATTCTTAGGTAACATACTACTATTAGTAGTATTCCGATGAAGGACTAACGTCCGAAACGTTCGTAAGTCACTTTCTTCTTTTTACGGTGTATACTATAACCGTTAAATTTTACCACAACTGTTTTATTAGCAACACGGACGCAGCTCACATAGTTTTATCGCTAGATATCTATCACCATAAGCGCAGCCAAGGATTAAATACCTGGAACGCCTCAGGCCCCAAGGCATGTATATAGCTTAATGCCGACGTGCGAGGTAGTTTTCAATTCATGAGCCCTCTTTGTTTGTTATTTGGATAAATCCTTTGTGCCAATATGTGAGACAAATGAAAAAAACCTCTAGTTCATTAGGTCAATGCATCGATTTGGCAAAATTACAAATAAACCGGAATGAGCAACAATTTCAGTTTCTAATTAAGGGCAAACGATCGATGAAATTCTCTCGTCCAGACCTTACTCTGAGAGCCTCTGGGACCAGGTTATCGCAGGTTATCGCAGCGGTTTCTATGAATGTCGTCACGCAACGTACTCTCTATTGTAATGGCAACAAGATTGATTGAATCACGCAGCTTCAGAGCACGTGGTTCACAGCTTGCTAGTCAAAATACAAGCAACAACCAGCTGAGATTACAATAACACTGGACACAATCACTACTTTCTTAATTGCTAACTTGACTATGTTTACCGATCTAATTACAATGTGTCCTTGAAAGGTAGACTGATTCCATTTGGCAGAGAGCGGTTGACAGAGAATGGGGTCGACTGGAGTGCTGTCTGAGGTGCTAAATCATCTGTTTATAATTTATTTCTCTATTGAAATATTAAATTTTAAACTCGCATGTTTGTAATCGAATTAGGAATTGTTTGGTTGCTCATATGTCTATTTATCTAGTTATTTATCTCTTCATCTATTTATGTATTTTATCTATTTATCAGTTCATGTGTTTTTTGTTCATGCCGACAATGTTCATTTATTTACCAATCTTTCTATTTTATGTATTGAGTGATGGATGGATTGATGGATAGATGTATTAATTGTATCAAACTAGAAACATAATTGAGATTTGTGTACTATCGGCTTAACTGGGTTTGAACAAAATCTCGTAAAACATTCAAAAAATTAGCAAACAAGGGCTTCAACGTTTTTCTCCCACCCAGCATCATATTTCCGGCTTAAATTAAAGATGTTTTAAAGATATGTTTATGATGATAGCATGAGACGGAACTTATAAAATTTTCATTGCATCAGCTAACAAATAATTAACAGATTTATCAGAAGTATTAAACAGATTTTTTTTAGATTTTTTTAAAAAAAACCCGTCAAAACTAAGACTTCCTTATTATCTTTAATTTTAAATAAATAAATAATAAATCATAACTTCATTGAAGACTCCTCTAAAGGTTTTTCAGCAACAATTTACAAATTTACAATGAAAAAGATAAAATAATCCAACATTATGTACAATGAGTTAAATTGATTAATCGATCAGATGCCTATTAAATATTATTTACAAGAGATAAGATGTGGTTTTCATACTGTTTTTTAAATTGTTTGATATTGAGGTCTTTAATTAATTTTATATTTAATTTTACTCGAAGCATGTAAGATTCGACAGCACTTGGGACCATAACTGAAATGTTGAGTGTACATACTTATCTTCGTTTAAGGCGGAGATGCAGATGAGCGATGAACAAGAACATCCCGTACGTACTACACGGACTAAAAATCAAACCTTTCATGTGTACCATAGTTATCAGGGTCTGAGAAGTTTTTACCCTGCGAGCAGAGTCTTCTTTTACCTTCCTGCACGCAGGGTAAGAACATTCTTGCATGTGGGTGAAGTATATTGGTACTTCACATCGAAAGCAATAAGTTCACTAGTTCTTCATCGCCAACATGACAGCAGTTTGACGTGATGCAGACCAGAAAAATATCATACCATAACAAAGCAAGAGCAAGGTTATAAATACAGTCGACAAAACAGTTCGAGTGTAACTAATTTCACCATATTTGATAACGTTTTGTAAGTAAATCTTGCGTCGCGTGTTTTTTTATGTAAACAAAAGTACCTCCAGAAACGCTTTTCTTTAATACTTTTTTGTTTACTAATTCATTGTATAAACAAACATTGTTTAGCATTGGAAATCAAGAAACGATATGGAAGATATTTTGTGTTTTTTTTCTAATAAAAACGGAAAAATAAAAAGGCTATAGTGGAAGTTAACAGTGGAAACAAATTTAATTCGTCCAAAAAGAATTATAAAATGCAAAAAAAAAATGCAGTTGCCACAAAAAAGCACGCGAAATAAAATCATCAAATCGTTAAGGTAAAGTTTGAGACTTTTTTTCCTAAATCTAAAAAAAGGTTCTGGTGGAAATGCATTTTTAATGAATTAAAATAAGCACTACTTAGAAGCTTTCCATTTAGATGTTTCGCTTTCATTACTGCATCGTGTTGTTTCATTAAATAACTTTTACCCTTTGAATTACACTAACTTTACATTTTCAAATGGTTTAAAGAATAGTTTATCATTAATTATAAACGCAAGAACAATATTGTGCTTGTAAGCACGCATTTTCAGCCACACAAAGTGCAGGGTACATTAGTAGTTGATGAACTACATCAAAAAGTACAAATCACAATATTTACCTACCATATCAATAACGTTGCTCAAAGTCATGTCCATGGTCACATTGATGGCGTTAGAATGTTTCCTCACTGGACGAATAATCTTGGACGAGCGATTTGAATGTAGCAAATATTGCATCAACTGAACACGTTGCTCAAAACTCGCACCTACACAAAAACAAACAAGACTGCAATCAAACTTTCAATTTAATTTAAACACAGATATATAATCCATGATAGCGGTATATTTTGCTATTCACAGATCTACATGTGAAGAGTGATGATTGTGAACTTTTGTGACTTGTACAAAACTTACCATTTGCTTTTTGTAACGAGGAAAAAAGTATTATGAATACAGCTGTTTGAATCCAAAACGCTTGGTTGAACTCCATTTTGTCTTTTGCAAGTCGTGTTTGGTTCCAGACAAGACCTTGTCTTGTTTGAAAAGTCAAAAATAATTCGAAACCAAAAGGTTCACGGAGTCAATCAATGGTATTAAGTTA
Organism: Diadumene lineata; assembly: GCA_918843875.1. Taxonomy (NCBI): domain Eukaryota; kingdom Metazoa; phylum Cnidaria; class Anthozoa; order Actiniaria; family Diadumenidae; genus Diadumene; species Diadumene lineata. The sequence continues at coordinate 21,284,123 of OU974069.1, read as the reverse complement.
ACTGAAATAAGTGATACTTGTCTGATAGATACTGATTTGGCAAATCGCGAGTTGGCGAGGCCACATGCCATCACGGCTAGGTGATCACGTGAAAAACAAGATTCCAGTGGTCTGTTTCAGTAACTCATACTAAGAGGGGGCGTAAGTACTTGCCGGAATTTCGTCATTTCAGTATTGAAACACCATTAGTGTAAAATTAGTTGAGACATTAAAAATACTACACTGTCCCAAACATTTTACAACTGAGTGCAGGTGAACGTGCAGAAAAAATCGTCGATCACCTTCGATTTTTCACTTCACAACCTATGAATATTTTGTGATCTATGGCAGAGCTGTCGACCGATAGTTGCTTTTTATTTGCGGATGCCTGTCAGGCAACGAGTGATGTGAGAACATAAGACATTTAAAATGTCAAATCATGGGATTTCAGGGGCGCAGCGTGGTCCTTCAGTTTCTGGTACGCACAAGTACATATGATCTAGAAAAAAAACTTAAGTAAAAATTACAATTTTACAATTTAACCAAAGCGTTTTTTTCATCACAAAAGTCATGGTTGCGTACAAATAAAATTTTAAAACTAGAAACAATTGGTAAAAATTTAAAAATTTTCGGTAACTTCAAGTACGCACGTGCGTTTATGCGTAAAGGACGCTGCTCCCCTGGATCTGTGCGCGGCATCCGGAAAAACTGTCACGAGAGAAAATATCGGATGCAAAGCAGGCTACAATATGCTTGCCAAACTCCTTTATGACATTCAAGTAACGCCTTGGGTAAGAGCCAGTCTGAATGACTGATATGTTTATACTACAGTATTTGGTTATATGTATGTTATTTGGGTTGATAATCGGTTATTTTTAGTTTTCCGCTGCGTCAGTATTATAGTAAATCTCATCCTTCCTTCACATTACTGATATTCAAAAAGGAACTAGAGAATGAATATATAAAAAAAGAAAAGAAGGTTATGTGATACACTCATGTAGTTAAAAAAAGTGAAGTATAAAAGTGGAAAGTGAATGCAACATGATAGGCGCGATGAGAAAACTATTGGGACATCATTACAATAACAATGATTATAATCATAAGGAGCAACCTGTAAATTGATATTGTACAATATAGCTCTTTATACACATTAGCGAAATAGGACAATAACATGAAGTATGGAGAGTATACGATTTATTTGTGGCCGGAGTAGCGTCATCAATATCCTGAATCAATTAAAATCGCTGTAAAAACATTCAATCTGCAGCGGGCCGAAGCGATTTTACTACCATTATCGCCCGCCGCCCGCGCGTTTTCAAGAGGGCTGTTTGCCACTGATTTGGCCTTCTAAATTGATGATAATAGCAATTATCGATCTAAAACTGAGATCATGATAACCAAAAAATGACTGGCCAGGCTGTTGAGAAACTGGGGCAAGCCCCTTATAATGAGAATAAATACGATATAACATCATATCTAGACTACATGTCGTCTAAGACAATTAACAAGAAGAACTGTTAAAAATAAAGGTAATTAATTAAATATCTTTTAAATGGTTACAGTATTTCTTGTATACAAGTACGTCTAAATAAAAAGACAAAATAAAAGTGCAATTACGACTTAGTAAGGTATCTAAAAATATATATACAATATTTCACCTTGAGAGCATGGTCTTCTTTTGTCTTTTGTGTATTCCCAATCTTATTCTCAATGTTTTATAATTAGATGTACTGATCTTGTAAAAAAACAAAGTTAAATAAATGATATTTGTCCATTTGTCCATGTACAATTTTAGTAAAGAACTGATACACCATCTTGGGTGGGGTTTATGATACCTACGTTAACTAAAAGTTTGAATTTCACACTTTCATCCAATCCGTTGGTGATCTTTTAAAATCTCATAAGCATATAGATAACAGTTGAAAAAGATATGTGCAATTTTGAAACTGATTTTTTGGGGGATATATAATGTATTATATTCTCCGACGTAGGTCTACCGTACGAAACGTCAGTATCGCGCCAATATCACTTAACGGTGTTCAAAATTACACATATCTTTTTCAACTGTTTCTGTAGTAACACCGTCACATCCTACACTACTTTGCTAGTAGTTTTTATAGAGCTCATATTATATAGATACGTCAGTTCCACTGAATTCGTAACTAGAAATTCCTAAGGAATAAGGATGACACAGTTGGTTCGTGCCAGCGGTCATTTGATTCAAAAAGTCCATAATAATTAATCGCTAGTGATTCAAGTCACAGTCACTTGAGCAACTGTTAGGTTTTAACGTTGGAACTTTCTGCAATTAAAGCAGCTTTAACTTCTTTTCTTCCTCGTTTTGATTTGTACTCCATGTATCCTCTTGCAGCGACAACGCTGACAACGAGACAAGTACCCATCAAAATAGCAATCCACGCAGCAAAACTGATGTAGATATCTAGGAATAATAGAATGATAGAATTTTCATTTGACGAGAACAAAGTTGTGGTTTTCGGTATTTTCACTGCAACTACATTTTCGGGCGTGCGGAACAAAATAGCAAATTTCCAAGGTAAGAAGTGAAGAAAAATGCTTGTTTTTCGCCTTTCAAAGCTTGTCAATTCATGAAACGTTCTAAGATGACTTTTATCATAGATATGATGCTTTTCATTCATACACACATCAAGGGTGATTCTTCATTATTATTCTATTATAAGAATAGAAAAGGGCAAATATTTTGACGAAAATCACACTTTTCATTTTCTGTTTGTTATTGATTTCCTTCAAATAAACTACCACCATCCATGTTCTAGCCTTTAAATTGCTACCATGGTCTTATTTTCTGTATCACATATATGTTTACGATGCTCATTCCCATTCCCCTGCTCTTTTTCATAGTGTACATGTGATTGATAAAAGTAGCACACCGATATCACGACAGTATATTGACAGCAATTGTAATATAATCAACTGAATCTCTTTACCTTTTCTTTTCTCACAGACAAACGGTAAGGGTGTGGTACAACCAAGGTCAAACCACGTGACTGAGCCGTTTCTTTTAATAATCTGTACACAGTCCTCCCCAGTACATCTTGGAAGAAGCTTGTCGTATAGTTTATCATTTGGTTCATTACTGTCCCAGTTGAAGTACGTGGCTTTGTTTTGGAACTGATCGACACCATCTTCGTTCCATACATATGTACCTTAATAAACAAATACACAGTCCACAGAATTAACTTTGCTTGCTCAGTTTTTTTATAAGCCACACAGGGGCGCAGCGTGGTCCTTTTTTCAGGTACGCACAAGTACATATGATTTACAAAAAACTTAACTGAACAAAAATTACTGCGTTCTTCAGTTGTTTTCGTGCTTCTAGATTGAATTTTACAATTTAATCAAAGTGATTTAACCATCTTGGTTGCGTACAAATAAAATATTAAAGATAAAAACAATTGGTAACAATTTCAAAATTTTCGGTAACATCAAGTACGCACGTGCATAGATGCGTATAGGACGTCCCCCCCTGCCACAGAATAGTCTTTCCAGTTTTTGAACTGCTGTCATGTGTTTTCACTCTGTTGAAATAAAGCCCACAAAGGCGCATACTGTGCAAATAGCACCCTCATGTAGAGATAATTTTATGTTTCTATACCTCCTTCAGCTCTGTCGTTAAGTCCAATCCATATACTCTCCTTTATTAACGATCCAACGTACGCGTTCTCTGACGAACTGGAGATTGTTACCATGGTTGCATTAATAGACTTACAAGCAGCTCTGGCCTCGTCCCATGCCACTTTTAACCGATTGTAACTATAACATTTGCCATCTTTGCACTTCCAGCCTGGAATATCTAACGAAAAAAAAAAAATAATACATGTAATACGCATTGTAATAAATAAATAAATAAATAAATAAATAAATAAATAAATAAATACCGGAGGCATGTCCAAAGAATGTAAACGTTTTCACTCAAGATTAGCTGAACTGATTTCTATTAAGAAAGGAGAGACTTACTCGAACACAATCTCATGGATAAGAACTAAAATAGCATTTTCAATATTAAGATCTGCTTTATTATGTCTCAGAGGATCTAGGTCTCGAAAACGAGCAAAAAACGATTTAATTACTGACATTGACATTGAGGTTGATTTAAGTACCATGAAATGATTATTTACATATATATATTTTTACATATTATTTTACATATTATATATATATATATATATATTTTTTTTTTGTTATCTAGATAAATTTGTTCTATATATATTTTTTGAGGTTCCCTGATATCTTTTTATAACTTTACACTATTTTTTAGCTTACAACACAGATGTATATATATAATTTTCTTAACTGTAACTAGTCATGTATTTTTTGAATTCTGTAATAAAGATTTTATTTTATAAAAAAAATAAAAAAATAAAAAAAATAAATAAATAAATAAATAAATAAATAAATAAATAAATAAATAAATAAATAAATAAATAAATAAATAAATAAATAAATAAATAAATAAATAAATAAATAAATAAATAAATAAATAAATAAATAAATAAAATAAATAAATAAATAAATAAATAAATAAATAAATAAAACAAATCATTTGGAGTCTAGAACGAGAAATATGAGGCTTATCATCAGCAGAATGCGTGACTGTCATTTTGTAATCAAAATCCTAGGATTGTGATTATATTGTCCTACCCTAACCCTAACCCTAACCCTAACCCTAACCCAATTGTCGATCCATGAAGGCTGCGACTCATTTAAGCGGGATTGGTCAACAGACTACAAATAGCTTGGTTGCTAAAAAAGCCCTAGTGGGGTTACAGATGGGGTACGGGGATAGGTTCTCTTAGCTCTTTCTCTTGATCCACAGGGTAAAGCTGTAGCTGCATCGACTGTGTAGATGTGTCTGTGTCAGTGGTATAAATATGACAGGGCTACTCCAATAACCTTTTTTTGAATCTGTAACTTGACAAATGTAGCCAAACTGTGCAGTGCATACGGCATCATTCCATTTCTTAGTAGTATACTTCAGTTCAACACAATTCTCAATATTACAACCACCGTTATAATTATTAGGTTCCAAACTCCTAGGATTGCTTGAATCCCATGCAAAAAACGTTGGCTTGGGTTCCCTTTGGTAGTTCCAAATATAATTGGATTCCTGCGATTTGTCGTTCAGGCCAATCCATCCACCATCGCCTGTCCGTAAAAGATTACCAACAAACCTAACGACAAACAAATGACAACACACAACATATACATATAGTAGTAGAGAACGACCATAATCATTTTTGTGCAAAGGGTGTGATGATTAGGAAATAGCAGTCTCTTTCCAAAACCGGATTTTGTGGAAGAAATATAATCTATTTATAAGAAAGAAAGAAACAGAAATTATATGTCTATAAAAATTAAAAGAAATCGAAGATACTGTGCACCTCATGTTGGCTATGGCCACGCCCACACGGATAAATATCAAAACACAACTTTATCTATCCGGTTGGGTCTTCTATCCACACTAATCCGCATGAATCCGAAACAAATCTATCGGCAAGTTCTATTGTTTGATTATATGTTTTGTTGCAGTCTCTATGTGGAAATTACGTTTTCGACTTTCTCCCGCATAGTATCAGTGACATGGCCTCAAACGTCAAAGGTCTCAGCAAATTCTACATAAAAGTGTGCAACAACAACAAAAAACGGTTTTAATCCGTAAACATACGTGTTTTCATCATTGTTGGTTATAGTTGCAAGACTTGCTCCACTTGATTGACAAAAGCTATGAGCATCCTCCCAATCTTTAGGTGATGCAAAATACTTGAAACACTTATCATTGTAGTAGTGCCAGCCTGCCTCGCAAATTGCTGAAACAGAGAAAAACAGGCATATCATAAAAAGTAATAAAAAAACAGAACCGAGAGAGTGAGCAGCAATGGTAGCTCTCAGTATTCTAAAATAGCTCTCCTTTCAATTTTAAATTTATTTCAGTAAATGATTAGTGACCAACCTAGTCCACGAATGCCTGTATTAGAGGCTATTCTAGCCAGTGACTGTTCTTGTAATTCTGTATAATTATTGATAATTATTAATTACCTTCACAAGCAACAGATTTCGTGCTGTCCTTGGGATCACAGTCGCTTGAAAGAGACGTTCTCTTCTCATGGACATCACAATCTGCAAGTTTAAATTACAGGCTACAGTTATCCAAAGCATACTTGTATGGACAAACAAACTAAGCACAGACATAAGCCAAGCCAAGCCGACCGTTTAGTTCAGTTGGTAGGCGCGGAGACCACGGGTTCGAGCCCTGGCCGGACCAGCACTCATGATCGATAATACATGTAATCTTTGTTTTTCTATCTGCAAATGATACGTCCTCTCGGATAACGACGTAAAATTGGAGGTCCCGTCTACAGTACTCAAATCCAGTTGTAACGTTAAAGAACCACTGAGTACTCAGGTACGACAACCCTTAGTGTATGTACTTCGGACGCTTAACGCTGGAAGGCACCAACCCGCTAACAATCTTACCTGCTAATATCACTCATGATTGTAAACTGTGCGGCTGCTTAAGGTGCCTTAATCAGCATTCCGTCAAAACTCCCCTAACACACTTGTACCAGAGCAATTTAGATCACCTCTATCTCCTTGGCATCGAGTTATATCAGTGATTTGCCACTCACATAAGTTGCATCTCGCTAGCTGTACGCGTTTGTTCGCGATTGCATATTGATCCATAAAGAATAATAGGAAGAACATCATATGTCCTTGGTAAGAATTCAACCAACATCTTCGGTATTCTAGTCCGATGCGTTAGGTACTACACTACAAGACCAACCACGCTGGCAAAGTAGCCGGAAAATGAAGATCCCAGGGCGGTTCAGTTCCCGCAAAGGACATACGACATTTTTTTCTCTTATTCTTTATAGCATTCCACTCACCTTACATATTTATTGATTACATTCTATTTATTGGTGATCCATACGTACCTTTAACATATTTATTGATTACATTCTAATTATTGCTGATCCAAACGTACCTTTAACAGTGAGCCAATGGCGAGTAATTTCTTTTCCGCCCTCTGTTTGCACCTCAGAATAATATAGTGCCGAGTCTTCCGGCGTCAGTTTTTTTATTATTAGATTTCGATCTTTTATAGTGACGTGATCAAAAGAGTTTGGACGTAGTTCTAAAGCGTATTTGAACCATTTGATTGTTTGGTTGCCTTTGATTGGATAGTAGTGTAACGCAGCAAAGGACACACATTCACCCCTTTTCTTTTGTACCGGTGTTTGGTTGATGTCAATGACTTGCTCCCCTATGTGAATAGAAACGCCGACAGAACAATTAACAGCTAATAGACTAATGATAGACAGTTGGATTAATGGAGGTCACACAGTGACCGTGGTCCCCCACTTTCACAGCCAAAGGTTTCAATGGCACTCAGTGTTCACGGTTACAGTGTCCTCACAGTAAATAGAGATGTCATTCATTCATTCATTTATTCATTCATTTATTCAATCGTACGTTCGTTTGTTCTTCCATCCCTCCATCAATCCAGCCATCCACCCGTATAATAAATATCCATCCATTCATTCAGTATAGGTAAATTTAAGCACTACAAGCACTTGATCAATTATTGATTGATAGATTGATTAATTGATTGATTGATTGATTGATTGATTGATTGATTGATTGATTGATTGATGGATGGATGGATGGATGGATGGATGGATGGATGGATGGATGGATGGATGGATGGATGGATGGATGGATCGGTCGATCCGGCGATCTCTAAAGTTAAATGTTTATAAAACAAAATATATAGAAATCGAATTGAATAGAAATGAAAATAGAATTGGAAAGAAATTGAACATAACGTTACCTGAAAAAATAACAGGATATTATGCTAATAACTGCAACATTTTTACGAAAAATTGAGTCATAAAAAGAGTAATCGGAAGTGATAAGCACGAAAACCAATGATATCTATAAATCAATTCACCACACTCCGCTATTTCATCACTGACTGATATAGGCCAATAGTATATTATTTAAAATATGTAAAATAAGGAAATATTTAGTACAAAACAAATGACACAATAAGAACTTTTCTTTTTTAAAAGTAAAAGCCACCTACAAATGTTATTAATGTTTATATAGATCGAGGTTCTCATGCATACCCGCGACCTAGCGTTGCTAGGAACCAAACTCGATACTCTCATTGAAGCGTTACAATGTAGACGATACCAATAAACTTGGTGGATTTGCGTAGTATATTTGTTTTAATAAAACTTGTGATAGCAATCTATCATTACAGTGACGTCTATTAAATTATGTTTTTCACAAATCTTGCATCAGTTTTCTCCATTAAGTACACAGAACGGTCCCGTTTCAATATTACGTGCATGAAGAAATGGACACAGAAAGTATCTTGCTCGTACAAACGACCGCAACATTTTCCTCTTTTGTTCAAAGAATTGTGTAAAAATATGATAGTTTGCACAACAAAGGAACTAAGTTAAAAAAATTTCATAAAAGATGTTAAAGATATAACAGTATTTTAAAATGAAAAGAACAAAAATTGTTAGTAGAACTTTGTAGAAAGTGTATGTATGCTACTACAGTTCGTGACTCAGGGTGACTAGAACGAATTCAATAACTTACCATCAGTGAAGTAGAAAGCAAGAAAAATCACTTCTACAAACAAAAACCAACACATCGACATATTCCAATTAACTTCACCTCAGCTCATTGTTGCAATAATTAATTTCTACTGAATGGCAACCATCAAAGTTGGCTCAAAATGTTCATTTTGTAGTTGACTTTGACAACGCTGATATGTATGCTTAGCTGATAAATGACGTCACTTGATAATTGACAATCTATTACTTATTAACACATACTTGACAACAAGTATGGGTTTCTTACTTGGGATAATTACAAAACTTGTTCTAGGCAAGGCATAATTCGTTTTTTGAAATGAAATGAAATGAAATGAAATGAAATGAAATGAAATGAAATGAAATGAAATGAAATGAAATGAAATGAAATGAAATGAAATGAAATGAAATGAAATGAAATGAAATGAAATGAAATGAAATGAAATGAAATGAAATGAAATGAAATGAAATGAAATGAAATGAAATGAAATGAAATGAAATGAAATGAAATGAAATGAAATGAAATGAAATGAAATGAAATGAAATGAAATGAAATGAAATGAAATGAAATTCTCAACTTTATGAAAAGTGTTATGATCAACATTTTACATTGATTTTTTTCCAACCGTCACCACGAGAAGATATCGACTGGCTACAAAATACGGCGAGGTCGCTCAGTTTCCTGTCTCGAGCCGAGAAGCGATTTCCGAAGTTTGTTTCGTGTTTTCTTCATTTCTGGTTCATAAACTTGATTTCTTTCCTTTGTTTCTTAATAATCCTTTGGTTCATCCAAGATTATGTTGTGGTGTTTCCCCTGATATGGATAATAGCAAATTTGTGCTGAATATAGCCTGAAAAGGTAAGGAAAATAATTAGTTTTTCGGTCGCGCGTTTACAGAAGACATCACGTCAAAATTGATAAACATTGTTGAATTTTACTTCATTTGCATGTTCCTTCGAGTTTTAGCATCTTTTTGAAGTAAAATACTTCTTAACTGTTGTTTAGTATTTTATTTTTATCATTTTATACAGATGAGATAGTGTATTTGCTATTTTAATTATGTTTTTTACGTCGCTAGGTTGTCGTCAACATCATACATTTCAATAAATGAGATAAGCGAACTGATAAGAACGCGTCCTTTTGCATGTTAATAAAAAAAGAATCCCTCGCAAGAAATACCAAAAAAATTCTCAATGTGTTCGTGCAAAGTTGATTTCATAAGCTTTCTAAAAGGTCTAAAAGAGTTTAATTGCATTGACATATCTCATATGATTGTGTATTGTTTACAATATTCTGAGCGAGCGATTCAAACCAGCACTCTGACATATAAAGTGCTGAAAATGACCTCGACTGAAGTTGATTAACTATAAATCAAGCTTGTTGTACTTTAGTCTTTATTAGTCAAAGTTTTAGTATTTAAAGTTTGAATACATTACATTTTATCCCCCTGACAATTCGAGATAATTACATGTTTTGGGGTTGAAGCATATTAATAATTGAATGTTCCTCCATTATAATCAAAACTTTCAAATAGTCAAGGCTATCTTGGTATTGAGTACTGAAATATTTGCCCAGTTAAAAGGCTTGTGTTTGTTGGAAAAGAAATCAACTTTTGTACATTTTTATTAGTTAATTCATTCTCAAGACAACATTGACTTGTTTGATTTGATAGAATGAAATACATTGTACATGTATTTCTTCATCTGTTGTTTGTGTGACTAGACTGTTATAGACAATAAACTATTTTTATTGCCTTGGCTATTTAATAACCCATTGATGCTGGTATACAGTGTAATAATGCTGCACTAATGATGAGAATTATGGTTTTGTATTATAGATGGATGAAGCTATTTACAAAAAAGATAAGACTGTTGGTTAACCACAGAAGAATGGTAATGTGCTTACACTTAAGACAGTAAATGAGGTGTATCACAACAAAATTATTAACATGGGAATAGCGTCATCAGAACCAGTACAACAACAAACACAATTGAACAAACACACCAATGATGAAAAACGAAGAAAATTCCCAAGATGGCACAATATTAGAAAGAAGCTCTCTAGAGGAAAAGCAATTTTTAGAACTCAAGATCATGCGAAGATGCTACGAGATCTTGCACATACATGGAGTTATCAAGAAATAGTTGCTCTAGTAGAGCATTATACAACATTAATATCCTCAAAGGATGATTACACTCAAAATAACTTAATCCGTGATCATGTACAGCCACTCAAAAATGACATGTTTGATTTGCTTCAGAAAGGATTTTGTACTGATGTTACACTTTTATTTAATGGAATCAAATTCCCTGCACATAAAGCAATACTTTCCGCTCGATGTACATACTTCCAAGACTTGTTTCTACAACATGACATGAAGAACAGTTGTGAAGTTCCTGTAAACATACTAGTAGAAGGAATCACAGAGGAGATGTTTTCTACTTTGCTACAATATCTATATACTGGGGAATTTCCCATGCATACTTCAGGGTTAGAAAGTCTGGATATGTTGATGCACCTTGGCGAAGAGTTTGGGACACCTAATGTACTTGAACAAGACTTGAAAAGTCTTCTATACAGTGGTCACCATGCTGATGTGATTTTAGTATTTCAAGGACTTCTTTTTCCAGACATTGTCAAAGACAACACAGAAATACCTGAGACTAGCTTTGAAGTGTTATGTCATAAGGCTGTTCTCTGTGCACGTTCTCGGTATTTCAGATCACTTCTTTTGAACCAAGACTTCCAACTACCTGTGTGTAAGGAGACAGGATACATCCGTGTTGTCTTGGATGAAAGGATTTTCCCACAGCAATATGCAAGGGTTGTACTACAATGTATGTACACAGATTCATTTGATCTTTCATCAGTGGTTAAGTGGGGTTCTGAAGTGAGAAAGTCATATGGAATTGGTAGCCATAATTTGTTAACCATGGCTGAAATAGCAATGGAGGTCTATGAAGTGGCAAAGTTTATTGAATTTGATGTACTTGCTCAAGGTAAAATATATGTATAACAGTAATCATTTAACTCAATTATTGAGTTGGTTTCATTGTTGTTATTGATTGGTCAAACAGTTAGAAACACTTTGCTTGTAATAATGGCTTGTGAAACCATCAACGTCCCAGTACAGCACAACCTAAATGCTTAGTCAATAATCATTTTATCACACAAGTTTGTTATAGAATGGCCAGAATAGTGGCCATGTTCAATTGAGGCTCCAAACCTCGCCAGTTATTGCAATTCAGTCAGTTGACACAAGTTTGAACTTACCACAATTACTGGCAAAGGCTTGAAATCTCGTTTGAACAGTGCCTAAGAACAAGGCTTGCCCAGCTTGCAGTCATTTTGTTCATTTAAATATTGACTTAACATATTTTTATCAATGCTATTAATGTACATGTAATAATCATTGTATAGTTGTTTTTGTACAAGTGGAAAATGGTACTGTTACAATCCCACAATCCCACTCTACACAGCTGTTTTTATATTATTTTTTTATAGAAAATTATGGTGCATTGTTTTGAAGTGTTATTTATCACTCTGAGAAAATTAACTGTAATTAATCATTCTACTGACCTCTAATGAGGGTTTATATCTGTCATGGTTATAAGAGCAATTACTTTTTCTTTTTAGACAGATCTTTCCACTTGTAGAGGGTGGTTGGTCATTACTCAACCCATCATTAAAGCAATGATGCATACCCTCATTCACCCAATCAATCAAATGAAACATTTTCTATTTTTAGGATGTGAAGATATCTTACAAGAAGAACTGTCTCCATCATCACTTTTAACTGTACTAGAATGGAGCTCTCAGCCGTACGGTTCAGAATGGGTGGCAAGACAAGTAGACCAGTATCTATTAGAAGAATTTACTATTGTTGCACAAACAGAAACTTTCACAAGGCTTCCTAAAAAGTACTTGGTGAAAATACTACAGTCAGACTTTCTACAGGTAATACATGGATGTTACAGCACTGGAATGAATAAACTTATAAAGGGATTGAAAAGTGGTGCAGGATGGGTTAATTAGTGAATTTTTGAAGTAGAAAAAGATGGTTTGATGGACAAATAATCATTTACTAGCGATATCTGAATAAATATGTTCCAGTAAATGAATATTTGGATAGGCTGGATAAAAGCTAGATGAACAATGGAATGAATCAGGGCTCAAAATAAGGGCCAACAATGTTATTCAAAATCAGATTTGGAAAGGACAAGTTGATCAACCATGTTTTAGTGGGGAAAAGCTTATAGAATTATTTTACAACTTTCAAAAGTGGGCAATGACCAGCCAAAAATGTGTTTTAAAGTTCATACCAAGGAAAATATTGTGAAAAAAAGAAGAGAGTACACAGCCTTTTAACTAATCAATATCACAGCAATATGGTACATCCCTAAAACAATTGATATAGTATAAAGTGTATGATTGTTTCACTATATGATACTATGATACTAACTTTAGAAATGTTGTTTTCTGTAGGCATGTGAACATGATGTATTGTTGTCTGTAATAAGATGGGGAGAAGCACAAGCAGCCAGGAAATTACAGGCTAGACAAGGTATAACACAATTTACAGATTATGGTCTTTTCAGAAAGGAAATATTCTATCTGCGTACTTTTAATGTTTAATTCATTGACTGATTGACTTAATTGATTGATCAATTGATTGATTGTCCAATCAATAATTGATTGTCTCATCGATTAGTGATTGACTGATTGTCTCATTATTGATTGATTGTTAAATTGATTGATTGATTGTCTCATCGATTGATTGATTGATTGATTACTTGACTGATTGATTGGTGGCCTGATTGTCTGATTGATTGATGCTGATCAATTCTCAATCAAACAACCAACGAATCAAGGTAAATCACATTTCAAGGTAAACTTGAGTCTGGATAAATGTGAATTGGAAGTTGTGCCAACTAACATGCATTTAGTCTGAAAAAGAGAATGCAAAACAAAAGTCTTTCACATCTCCAAAATAAATATTATGTGGTAGACCCACTTCAAAATAAATTCAAACAATAACAGCTTACCATCATGCCAACTGACAAAATGTTAAATCTAATAAAATGTAATCCTGACAAATTACTTACATCTGTTTACTTTTGTAGATTTAATTCAGGACAGTAAAAGATCAACCAAACGTAGTCGTGTTTTCAACAAAGCTGTAAAGAGAGAGCTATCTGGTGTTATAAATCATGTGCGAATGAAGCATGTTCTTCCATTACATAGCGAACTGCTAGAGAGTGCAATAGCCAGGGGCATTATTGACAGAGGAATGCCATTAGATATAGGACAAGGTAGTTTTTATCCATCATGTCCTTGGATGAGACGACGACATGACAAGGACTTTGTCAAACCAAGACTGTTTCTAAGCTACTATGATGAAGCAAAGGTGGAGTGTGGATGTGTTTGTATTTTGTGGAAAATTATATATATTTTTTGAGTTTTGAGGAAGATTGAAATAAATTATTATTATTATTATTAAGATTGTAGACTTGTGAAAAGACCAAAAGAAATATTCAGCAAAATGGCCTATTATTTTTTGTATGAAAAAGTGTCAAACTAATAATTTTTTCATTCTTTTCAATTAAAGAGAATCCTTCAAGACTACAAGGACACAGAGCTACACGTTGTTCAACAGCGCATGTCACGACTAGGTCAGAGTATACCAGATACCTTGTATATGGTCAGCAGAAACACCCCAACTAGGGACAGCAGTCGCTCTATTGCAGACTTAGGACAAAGCTATGATCATGGTCTTTATCGTCGATCAAGAAGATCAAACTCCTTTTCGCAAGGTAATGGGTGTATGAGGAAGATATTTGATTTTAGCTTTAATGGTATGAGCTTGGTCAAGCACTCAAGAAAAAAACAACACACAAACAGATTTTAATGGTCATCATTCAAGACACTCGTGTATTTCAATTAAATTTAATTTAAAAACTAAAAAAATGGGCAAAAAAGAAATGTAAAATATTTTTTTAATTATTATAATGAACATTAGAGTCCATACATAATAATAGCTTTTTTTTAGAAAATGCCCCGAAAATATTCCATTGTCAAACAAACAATTACTCCAAAATTTTATTGTGTTTATTTATTCAATCGATAGTTAGTCAGTTCATTGCACGTTTTTCTATTTTGTTTGATCGATTTAATTATCTGTTTTACTAATTTACCAACTTTAATCGATATTTAATCTATCCAAAGCCGAAAAGCTGTTTCCTCGTTCTGCAAACTTTGGTTTACCAGACATCGCTTCTGCAGAGATGTTCCGTGATGAGTGCTTTGCAGTTCAATCTAGCCCAGCACTTGCTCATTTTGGCAAGCCTTTTTTGACTTTACCTAGACGAACCCACGTAAGTAGACACGTTTCTCTCTCTCTCTCAAATCAACGGCAGAGATTTCCTTGCAGGCTTCTTCCAGGCTGGCTTTAAGGGGGCTGTGCTGTGTGACTTACCCCACCCCCAGCTCATAACTATCTTGATAATAATCTTTATAACAAACTTAATAATAACAAACTCACACCCCCTGAATTGAAAATTCTTGTTCCAAAATGGAATCAAAGAAGAAATCAATCAAATGAAATTATTTAGGTTCTACACGAAAATGTAAGAAGTAAATTCCCAAATGACATAACGAGACAATGTTTGTTTGTCCCACATCAGGTCTCCTCGACGATGTCTCTTACTCTAGTTTCCAGTGCCATCCCCGATGTTGCATCGTCAAGCTCGTCGTCTGTCTGTACATTAAATGGTGATACACCTACTGGAAGATCATGACATTAGAGATATTTTATAGCAGTGTAAAGAGACTTGGTACGATGAGATTGATTGTTATGACTGTATAGAGTAGCTAAGCATACAATAATGTGAACCATTATATTAGTGGTTTGAAACTTAATTGTGTAAGAGGATAAAATCACGGAAAATATACTTACACACGTTTTGTATAGTTTGTACCGGTCGATTTCTTCGTGTGTTTCCTTGCTTATTTCTTTGTGTTTATTTGTGGTTTGTTTGTTTGTGTATTTTCGTCCTTTTTTTGTTTGGTTGTTTATTTAACTGATCTACGTTTTCTTCATCATGCCTAATCAGGACCTTCCTCGTTGGCTGAAAGATGTCAGTTGGCTTTGATATATTTTCCATGTTAGTAGTTCATAACTAAAAAGATGAATGGTAGGAGTGAAAAATTTATCTTTGTGTCGCTCACCACAAGCTATTAAGAACCATTTTTATTAGTTGCGTCATTGTCTAAAATGATCTTTTGCCATCGGCAAGAGTTATGGTTCTGGAAATGACATTTAAAAATATTTTATGCCACAACTGAAGGAAACATACATGGCACATGATTGTATATATTTTACATGTTCCAGAAGTGGTTGCTAGTACTTCTAGTACCCTTAGAAAGTAAATAACAAAAACAAGGAACAATACCTGAGGTGGAGATACTTTATAGAGAATTTATCGTTGAATTGAAAAATGGAAAGAAAAGTGTATGGTCCCGTGCCCGTTTGCGAGATAATAAATTTTGAATGGAACCATGTTTTGACATTTTGGCGAACAAATCGAGAAAAATCCACTTTGCCGGCAAACAAAAAAAAAAAACACTCAAAATCCAGCATAGCTATATTTGACGTAATTTCACAGATGATTTCAAGTAGACATTACTTCACACAACTATGGGGAAACGGTTATATATGGTTCAAACATTTACAAGATTTATAGTTTGTCTTCGACTTCTAAAAGTAAAATCCCCAACCACTTACAGCGCTTCGTTATATTAAAAAGTCATCAGGATGTTTTCAAATCTCTCTCTCTCTAAAAAAAAACGATTTTTACGAGATCTTTCATACACAATGAAGAAAATATAGAGTCCCACGCAAAAAATGATGGTTTTGGCTAGATGCAGCATCACATTCTTCATAGTTTTCGAAGACTCCTCGTGTTGCCTTTTAATTTGGTGGATTTTGACGAGCACGTGGCGTTTTCAGCGGTAATTTGCTCGCGGCGGGCACAGGTTTCAAGCGTTGTTGTTCTAAAGTAGTCGGGACCCTTACGGCCCTTGAATTGATACCCAGGGTATGTAGTGGCAGTATTAGTGATTTTTGAATAATGGTGCAAATCTATGAAATAAAAACAAACCAAATTAAAACTAAATGAAAACACTAAATACTAACGAGCAGTTTTTAGCACCTTAATAAGAAGCGCTGATGATACGGATAAAATGACTTCATTTGGATGGCAACTTGTTATCAATTGGATTACAAACAGATGCATATTCGTTGCGCTGTTCTCTTTTCTGTTCAATATTTTTGGGCTTTTTCATAAGTTAACAGAGTAATTTGATGTAGTTTTGTGTGTTTACATGTGGTGCTTTTAAAGCCCCTGTTAGTCTGCGAATTTTTATTCACGGAACATTGTCCACCCCGGCAATGAACATTGTTTCATTCCGTTCAGACATGAAGTGACCAAGCCTCTTTGTCTAGCATTCACAGATGTTTCCTTTAGATATTATTTTACACAAATATAAAAAAAATAAATTGTATATGTTTTACACAGGAAAAAAATTGTGATTCCCAGAATGTTTTTTTTTTTGGTTTTTGTTGCACTTTCCCAACAATAACCCAAAATAAACCCATTTTGGTAATCCCAAATTTGAACCCAATGTTGGATTTTGTATCATTTTCCCAACCACAACCCAAAATAAACCCATTTTGGGAATCACGATTTTTTTTTCCTGTGTCAGAATTTTGTCAAAATTTACAATTTTGTTTTCGTCTTTGACTTAAAATCGCTTTGAAAACGTGACATAGCGACCGCATTAATCAACCAGTAGGGTAGTTTGTTTATTATGATAGATTTATAATAATGATGTTTACACAGCGGCTATCAAAATCTTACGAAAAACCAATTAGATTCCGTTGCTATAGGCTCCCACAGATGGATTAAAATAGGGTGTATTTTATCCGGCTTTTTGAGCTAGTATTTGAAGCCGAAACATTTTGTTGTAGTCCATATCGTATTTGGTCGCTACTCACAAAAATTGAATAAAAAAATTAACATGGACTTACAGTCAATAAAGGCGCAATGGAACGAAAATAGGACAAAAGTTGAAGAGTTTCTTTGTATTTTTCACATTCGACGTTTGAGTACCAATTTTTCGGATAAATAATTATCAATCAACAAGGTCGTAACGAACGGTTCATTTATAGGGAAAAACAGGTCAATAACGTGTTTCTATTAACAGTATTCTGAAAATAAGCTTTGTTGCATTATTTAAGATTAATATTTGCTCAACAGAAAAAAATTTAAGTAGAAAAAATTAATAAAGTAGTCAGAAATGCTAAAAAAACATCAACACGGTTCAGAAAGGTGACAAGTGACCTACTTTGCGTGGAGAGCCACTTTTCTCCCCCACCGAAAAAGCGGGGAAGAAAAGTGGCTCTACACGCAGAGTACAAGTGACCCGATTTAAAAGTAAGAGTAAAAACATAAGGGAACACATTCCAGATCTTCAAAAACCATGATCTATTTTCGTTTTAATCTGGTTTGATCCATTGCAGGTAGATAACAAAAACAACTTTTACAAAGTGTTAAAAAGACGTTAAAAAATAAATTCGCTAAAAAATATTTTCAAACTCATCCTCATATGGGATGGACTCGTGTAAACTAAGCGCTTTCCGTAATTTTCTAGGATCAACTTTTTCCTCTCTAGATTTTGTTAACAGTGGGCCAACACTCAATGTTTTATGAGCTTTTCTCTTTTTTGGTGTTGTGAGATTTACATCCGATCCGCTGGTTGTGTATAAATCAGGGTTTTCCTGAGTTTTTTCCGTATTTAGTTGGTCTTGAGAAACTTGAGATGGACTGTTGTTTTTATTGCTATCGATCTGCAGCTGTGATTCCGTTTCAAGTTGTTCACAGTCACTATCAGTTAACTGTTTCACATTTAAAAGTTTTACATTCTCAATACAAACGTCTGCATTTTCATTGGCATGGTCACGAGCTAAGCGATTGTTGAACTTTATCTCCGTAGTTTCTTGACACCTTGTAAAATCCGTTTTATGTAAATCTTGCGGTCCAATGTATGAGCTTTTTTTCTGTTTCTTCTCTCGAACTGCTGATCGTCTGCCACCTGATCGTTTTGTAACCAAACGAAGAGAGCTCCTGAACAGAGACTTACACCCTTCTCGGAATCTCTTGTTGAAAAACGAATAAATGAACGGATTATAGATCGAATTCGAGAGACCAATAGCGTATAATGTGAGCCGGGTGTAGCTGACTCGTTTCGGACCTCCAAAATACGACTCCAGCACTCCAACATAAACAATTAAGGGAACCCATGTCATGACGAACACTAAAATGACCGTTAAAAACATTTTGATGACTTTTTTTCTTGTTTTGATCATAGCTTCAGCAGGACGGGATGTTCTTATGTTTCTTGAGCCAGAATTTCTTTTCCAGACAGACCAAGATATTTTGGTGTACAATACAAGCAAGGTGAACAAAGGGATGATATAGCCAAAGAATGCTAGGCTTAGCACGTAGATTAAACCAGCTCTCGTCGAGACGGGAATAGTAGCACAGTAATACATAGTTTTGTTTTTATCCATGTTTACATAAGATTGTACTTTCGTTAAATATATACTAGGCGCTACTACTATTAAAGAGTATAACCACGCCCCGAAAATCAATTTGTTAGCAGTTTTGTAAGTCATTCCTTGAAGTGGATGCACTATAGCTTGGTGACGATTTAGTCCTATCGTTATGAGAAGCATTATAGTACCTTGTGGGGCTAGATATTGCAGAAATCTTCCTACTTTGCACATTACGGCATTTCTTTTATTATCGTAGAAATTTATTGCCAAAAACAGTGGTATACATATAGCACAAACAATCAAATCTCCAACTGCTAAATGAAGTATGAATCGGTTCATTACAGATCGTAGTTTTCTTGCTTTAGCGATGATTATAACTAAGAGAAAGTTTCCTATGAATCCCACCGTTGCTGCAAGTCCAAGACTCGCTATAATTCCGTACATAAACCCCTGGCTGTATTCATACTCTTCGTCAGATTTACTGATATTCATCATGTTTGGTAAAACCTTGCTTCACGGTTTATAAGTTCTTTTCAACGGGCTTTTGTCAGCACTCCACAATTAACAGCTTCTATATATAAAAAGACAAATGTGTTAGACCCCAATTCAAATATTCTTGTTTAATGATCATAAAACTGACTGTGCCGAAATAAATAAATATTGTGGGAACATACTGGTATCCAGAATTTCTGACTGTTTTGATAACAGTTATTGTATTAAAAGTTAGTCCAGTTATCGTTGCACGCGGACAAAAATAATTGAAGGCTCCATGAGGCGATTTTGATTTATATAACTCACAAAAATACATTACTTACAAATTCTAACCACAAATTATCGTCGATATCTCAATAATCTAGACACTTGTGTATTCGAAAATCCGTAAAATTTTATTACGCACTGTTAGTTATGATAATTTTGGTTGAAAAACTGAGTGCACTTATGCCGCTATTCTCAACATGTTGGACTTGCTCAGATTTGAACTAGCGCACTAATAAATTTCGTTTTAAATATTTTTTACTGCTAAAATTCGTACTGTAATCTAATATAAAAATTTAACTTTACTTACGTATCAGTGTAGTTTCTTCCAAAAGCCAGAATATTTTAAAATACGGTTCTTGTCGTACAACCTAATCCAGATCATGTATAATATTGCTGCCGACAGGACTAGCTGATGCTAAAACGCCCGTGATGAAAAAAACTTTCACTTTTCTTGGTGTTTAACGTGATAAAACTCACTTTGCAATCATTCACGTTCAGGCAAAAGCAAGCACTGTAAAATAACTAGTTGCATAACATTGATTTTCCTGCACTGTTTGTCCAAGAAAGAATGATGTTTTTTCCTGTTATTACATTTGTGATTACCACCAGCCAAGGAAATATGAAGCGACGATGTTCACCCAGGGAATACATTGCTCGTTAAATTGCAAGTGCTCAATGTGCCTTCTGAACAAAAGACTCAGTAACTGACACAAATTTAAGCTAAAATGACTTTACTGGTATTTGATTGGATGGTAAAACAATGACCTGTCATAAATCAATAGATATGGTTTAGCGAAAATAATGATTCACAAAAATTCAACACTTACAAACGTAATTTTTACTATATGATTTTGTGTACGACAATATTTTTTTTAAACAAAGCTCTTTTAACAAAATTTAAATCAAAATTCAGAAGTGAATGTTAAGATAGTACTGTAAATAGCGCTATACGAATGGAACATGAAGCTTTACTTTCGATTTACTTCATCATTTACATTTTCGACAATTAACACCATTTATCCAAAAATATAAGTGCAAAACGTCCTATTTCGGCAGATAACTAAAATTGTTTGAAAGACATCTCAAATCTGAAAATAAAACGACCATGATTTCGCATGGGAATGATGACAACTCATTTCAATTACAACTATTTTATCAAAATTAAATGCAATATTTTGCCTACATTTTCAGTTACTATGGCAAAGAAAAGTAATCAAATTATCGAGCGTTCTTTTTTTCTTCATTATTCATCTTTTCTTCGTATTAGCTAAAAATGCGCATCTAAATAAACATTTCTAGCCCTTTAAGTACACTATTAATATAAACTGTTTATTTTTAAACTTAGCACAGCACAATTAAAAATCTCATGAAATGGACTGATAGTCAGCTTTTCAAATCGATCCATGAATATTGTCAGTATTGGAGTTCAATTATCAAATTTGTGTTAGCTTTTTTAAAAAAACTATTAAAAAAACATGGCGGCAAATTAAAGCAATATTTTTTATGCAGTCTTTACGACGAAGTATTTTAGCCATCATAGCGACATCCATCGGATAAATTCTCGGATAAATTCTCTACCCAAAGGATTTCCGTGCATGCGCGGTGGATAACGTTGATCTAGTGAATAACAGTAGTAAAAGGGCTTACGTCCCAGAACGTTTATTGGTGATGGAGCTTGGCCACTTGAAACTCCTTCTTAGCTTTCAAATGCGGTATGTCTTAAGAGTATCGAAAAGTTAAGAATTTTAGCGTTTTGAAGAAGGCCGTCCGAGTTTTTTTTTTTTTTTTTTTTTTTTTTTTTTTTTGCCTGTGCGGAAATGATATCATCCCGTACACAGAACATGCGCATTGAGCAATAACCTGTTTCCACATTTACGGTTTGTGTTTTTGCTGTTAATTCAACACGACATAATATCTTTCTATGTCGAAGTAGAAGATTGTACACTGAAGTCAGAGTTTTCTTTCTTGAGATATTTCAATGTCAATAGTAACTATCGAATACTTAATGGCACAGTATAACCCGTAAAAGTGCGCTCTTTCGGAGTAAGTTGATACATGTACCTTTCGTTTTTTTATTAGTCAAAATGAGCACGGCTTTTTCAAAGCCACTCTCCCTAAATCCCAAGAAGTCAAAATAGCCACTGCGAAACTAGATATAAGCATTTTTGAAAAAGGATTCAAAATTAGCGATTTTTTGGTTAATGTCCACTATCAGAAGGTATGACGTAATTACACTGAAGCCCCCCAAACCCGACAATATAGATAGGAATTTGAGAAGAATCACGAAACTTGGTTTGTATTTTTTTAATGTTTAGATAATCTGTGAAAGCGCACAAACTATGGCTCTCAGACGGCACAACCAACAAAAAGCGCTGGGTATGACGAGCGCGCGCTAGCAAAAAGTGCTGAAATGTTGAAATCATATATATATATATATACCGAATTCATCGTAAAAAAAATTCAATATCATTTAACTCTGAGTTTACCGTTTAAAATAAAAATGTCGTAACATTGTATATTAGTTGTTTTAAAAGCCTCGAAACAGTAAGATAGAACGGAAAACGAAAATACATTGCTTTGGATGCCTGTTCAGAAAGTGGCCTGACCACAATTAGGGCCAATCACCGATGTATATAAAGTTATGTGAGTAGAGGGGGTTCACTTTATTACTAGTATTATTATTTCCCTGTAATGTTTAAATTCCTTAAATTTTCTATTCTGTTTTCGGTGTATTAGACTTTATTAGACCTTATTTCGCCGTCCTTAGTTGTTATTACACTTTTTGACGTGTTTTTGAAGAGAAAAAAAAAAACAGCTTATTGTCGTGAATGTTAATAATTCAAATGTTTATAACTGAAATACCTTCATTTAAGGAGGCTCCATATAGTTATGGGGCGTCTAGGATCTTAGAGGTTTATTAAAAATCAACTGCCCATGCACAAAGCGCATGGGCGGACTATATTTCAAAGACTTTGAGTTAAAGATTTAGTTTTTGCACAAATGATCACGTGACTGGTCACCATAGCAACGCTATGGCTGTCATAATAAAGCTCATTTTTAACGTAGAAAAAATAAAAACTCTAGTTTTAAGCGGTAAATTTTGTTGAAAACATTGTATGTGGATTTAAGTACGATGACCTAGCATATATTACCGTGACAAAAAAATCCCAACTGTAGAACCTCAGAAATAACGGAATATTGGTTTTTCCTAAATTAAAAAAAAATCTGCAGTTGGAAAATCGTTGAAAATTTGCAAACTACTTTATTATACCACTAAAATAATATTCTGAAAATTTCAAAAAAAATTACCGCTCAGTTATTGAGTTTTTTAATTTTTTTTAAAAGCGCGCGCTGTATATTTTCATGACGTCATCACAATATAAATTCTTCAAGTTTGGGGTGTGCGCATGTGCGTGGTCATTCACGAGCGCGCGCTCTGAAATTATATGGAGCCACCTTAAGTAACAATACGCGTAAAAACTAGTGAGGTTTCTATTGTTCTGCGGCAAAAAAACTTCCCCACGTAGAAATTCTTTAATTTTCACTATATTGATGTATCTAGCTAAGGGTTACACATTTCTTAAGTAGAATCTACAAAATGCTGTTTACAAGACAGTGTTTCTTTTGTGTTTAATGGTTTTGTCCAATCAGAATTACTCAAAACAATGGCTAGGAGACGCTTGCTTTTCATAGTGAGTCCCACGGTAAAATGTTCTCATAGAAAAAAATAAGATCGATTTAATAAAAGTGAAATGTGATTTTGAATAAAATATAGGAAAAATATCCCAAAAGTTTGAAAAAAGGCCAATTTTCTTGTTTTAGCCAATCAGATCAAGCATTTAAACAATACACAATTAACACCTTTATGCATTCCATTGCCGTTTGTTACACTAGTTCTTACTCGGAACGTTACTTCGGCTAACAATAACAACCCTTTGCAGAAAACAATGTACAAGCAGTTAGCACAAAAACAATGGAATGGCTCAATATTAAGGATTCTTGTCGTGGTATAATCCTCGATGATTTGTTTCGGTATTTTAGAAAAACATCAATCTTTTCAATTGTATAAGTATAATGCATAATATAATAACAAAACCCCGTGGGTAGTAAAAACAATTCAGAAGCCAGGAATTTTACAGAACGCAATTAGTTCTCGATTGAGGATTTGGTTAATTCTTGATCAAAGATTTTGTGAAAGTTTCAACGCGGGATTTGGTGTTGTGTCGGTATAACTGGACGAATGCCGTAGGTCGCGAGGTTTAAGAACGTCGGTTCGGCTTTCATCTCCTTCAAAATGAAAGGTAAGCGAATATTCAAAATTTACTTAATTGATCGCAAAATTCCTTGAATGTTTAAATGCTTGAAAGTACATATATAATTTGGTGTTCAAGACATTTTGATAATTCTACTACTGTGCGGTTTTGTGTTGATATAAACTGTGGTTTTTCTAGGCGGGAATGTTTTAGTTTGATGAATAAATGGTCTCTTTGCACAAGTTTTAGTTGTTCGCGTAAACTTCTTGGGTCTCTTGAATCTTTCAATCGTATGTACTTCTGAATTTCGGTTTCATTTAACAGTTTTAATTGTTGTCTCACAAAATGGTGTATTTAGATAGTGCTCACTGCTGTACTAGACGAAAAATATTTAGGTATTTAGAGATTTCATCTTTCTAGTTGTATAGCAATCCCTTTGAAATTATATCACCAAATATCACATCATTTCATAAATAATTTCATACATTAAATATATATTTTAAAACTATATTATATAAAATTATCTTTGTCGATGTATATTTTTCTTACGTAATTATATAAATAAAACAATTTCCGCCATTAGCTATATTTTACAACATTTTCTAGTACAAATTTTTGATCGATTCTGCATCGGATGATCAAAATGTAATTTTATTTTGATATGTTTTAATTAGTTTGATAAATATTTTCAAGATCTTGCTAATAAGATTCACAATTATTATATTGTATAACACCGTTATTGGTGCACTACGGTATTTCTTTGTCAGCTATTCTTTGTATACCGGTTTCAATTACATTTCTGCTTATCATGAAAGCGATCAATCGAATTTATGTGTTAAATCAATGCATTTATTTTGCGTTTAAAAGATTTCTCAACAGCAAAAATAACAACAACAACAGTAACAACAACAACAACAACAACAACAACAACAACAACAACAGCAGCAGCGCAACAACAACAACAGCAACAACAACAACATTAACGGTTTATTGTACCTAGAATCTGCATGTCACATCACAGGCGGATCCAAGGGTTGGGGTCATGGGGACCGGTCCCTTATTTTTATAGATAATTCTTTTAATGTTTAATTGATAATCAGTAATTTTTTTATTAGTTTATCCCTTTGAAAATGTACGGCACATTTTTTGATTAGTGCCCTGCCCCCTCTTTCAAAATTTCTGGATCCATCCATGCACATTTATAATGCTCAGCATAAAATCTGAAATTACATGTATTGGCCCTAATCAATAACGGATGAAAAGTTAGAAATTCGCTAAAAACATCGAAGTGCTTTTCACAGACTACTCAGCACGTTAAAACCGATTTTACAAATGAGTTTTTCGTACATCGATCAGTAGATCTTTACACCTTTACATTAAATTAGATCATATCTCACATAGAGATGAAATTTTTTTGCGATAATAAAATACAATCAGTACTCCGTATGTTCCATATCAATCAAACAAAATAAAATATGGAGAATCATTCCTGTTTTTTTTTTCTTCTAAAATATACAGCGCTTATAATGGCCCAAAAATGGCATTCACCATCAAGTTCATATAATCAACGACAAAATTAACTGAATATAATTAATCCAGCTTTAAGATCACAAATAGATGAAAAAAAATAGTTTTGAGAACTCGGGAAATGTAAACCTATAGTAAAAACTATAACACTCTGCAGCCAAAAAAAAAAGTAAAATTGAACAACAACTGAAAGAAATCTTATTAAATTTTATATTTAAATTTTAAATTTTAATTTTAAAGTGCTGCCTCAAATAAGTCGATTAAGAAAAACGAAAACAATAACTGTTTTCCATGATTTTATTGTTTATCACACAATTGGAATCAATGGAACTCTAAAATAATAATAAGTATAACATCAATTTTTAAACAAAAATTGAGCACTCTATTATAAAAAAAACGTTTATCTCGAAAATGTTTAAAAACACAATGATAACTGTTTGATGCGTTGTCAAACTCATCTACTAAATAATCGTGTCTCAGTATTTTTAATAATTTTCATCGTCAAATAAAAACAAAGCCATAAAACAATAACAATGAAACAAGACACCCTTTAGAAGTAGAAGTAGACAGTTATCATTTTGATTGTAAAAAGTATATATTTTTTATTGTTTGAATGATTTTTGTTATAAAACATGTTACTTATAAAGAATTTAGATTCTCATTGATTCAAAAATCATATCATTTGATCTTTGAGCGCCAATTTGTTTTTTAATATTCTGCAAAGAAATTTTGTCCCGTACTACCCAATAAAAAATCATATTTTGAAAATATTAGCACTTAAAAACAAAATCAGTTAACCTTTCTATACCAATGGTTCATTTAAAGGAACTTACCATAAAGAAAAACCAGCCACAATAATAGCATTTATCTGGATATTGTCTCAAATATACCCAAACACCGCTCAAGTACCAACTATAGCGCCCACACCTATTTATACCTCACAACCTACTAGTACTTCGTCTATGACGTTATCTATAGCTGCACAATCAACCACTACAGAGTCATCTCCCCTAACGTCAACCATGGCTGCACCATCAACCACTACAGAGTCATCTGCTGAGACGTCAACCATGACAGCACCTTCAACCAGAACAGAGTCATCTGGTAAGACGTCAGCCATGGCAGCACCATCAACCCGTACAAAGTCATCTCCTAAGACGTCAACCAAGGCTGCAACATCAACCAGTACAGTGTCATCTCCTATGACATCAACCAAGCCTGAACAACCAACCACTACAGAGTCATCTCCTATGACGTCAACCATTGCTGCAACATCAACAAGTACAGTGTCATATCCAATAACGTCAACCATGGCTGCACATTCAACAACTACAGTGTCATCTCCCATAACGTCAACCATGGCTGCACCACCAACTAGTTCCATGTCATCTGCTGAGACGTCAACCATAACAGAACCTTCAACCAGAACAGTGTCATCTGCTAAGACGTCAGCCATGGCAGCACCATCAACAAGTACAAAGTCATCTCCTATGACGTCAACCAAGGCTGCAACATCAACCAGTACAGTGTCATCTCCTATGACGTCAACCAAGGCTGCACAACCAACCACTACAGAGTCATCTCCTATGACGTCAAGCATGGGTGCAACATCAACCAGTACAGTGTCATATCCTACGACGTCAACCATGGCTGCACAATCAATCACTACAGTGTCATCTCTTATGACGTCAACCATGGCTGCATTATCAAATAGTTCAATGTCATCAGCTGAGACGTCAACCATGACAGCACCTTCAACCAGAACAGTGTCATCTGCTGAGACGTCAGCCATGGCTGCACCACGAGCCACTTCAGTGTCATCTGCTATGACGTCAACCAATGCTACAACATCAACCAGTACAATGTCATCTCCTATGACATCAACCAAGGATGCACAATCAACAGGTATAGTGTCATCTCCTATGACGTCAAATAAGGCTGCAACATCAACCAGAAGAGTGTCATCTCCTATGACGTCAACCATGGCTGCACCATCAACTAGTTCAATATCATCTGCTGCGACGTCAACCATGACATCACCTTTAACCAGAACAGTGTCATCTCCTTCGACGTCAAGCATGGCTGCACCATCAACTAGTTCGATGTCATCTGCTGAGACGTCAAACATGACAGCACCTTCAACCAAAACCGTGTCAACTGCTGAGACGTCAGCCATGGCTGCATCATCAACCAGTACAAAGTCATCTCCTATGACGTCAACCAAGGCTACAACATCAACCAGTACAATGTCATCTCCTATGACGTCAACCAAGGCTGCAGAATCAACAGGTACAGTGTCATCTCCTATGACGTCAACCAAAGCTTCAACATCAACCAGTAGACTGTCACATCCTATGACGTCAACCATGGCTGCACAACCAACCACTACGGAGTCATCTCCTATGACGTCAACCATGGCTGCACCATTAACAAGTTCAATGTCATCTACTGAGACATCAACCATGGCTGCACCTTCAACCACTACAGTGTCATCTCCTAAGACGTCAACCAAGGCTGCAGAATCAACAGGTACACTGTCATCTGCTATGACGTCAACCAAAGCTGCAACATCAACCAGTAGAGTGTCATCTCCTATGACGTCAACCAAGGCTGCACAATCAACCACTACAGACTCATCTCCTATGACGTCAACCATGGCTACACCATCAACAAGTTCAATGTCATCTGCTGAGACATCAACCATGACTGCACCTTCAACCACTACAGTATCATCTCCTATGACGTCAACAATGACTCCACCATCAAACAGTACAGTGTCATCTGGTATGACTTCAACCAAGGCTGCACGGTCAACCAATACAGTGTCATCTCCTATGACGACAAGCATGGCTGCCCCATCCGCTAGTTCAATGTCATCTGCTGAGACGTCAACCATGACTGCACTGTCAACCAGTACAATGTCATATGCTAAGACGTCAACCAAGGTTGTACCATCAATCACTACAGTTTCATCTCCTATGACGTCAAGCATGCGTGCAACATCAACCAGTACAGTGTCATATCCTATGACGTCAACCATGGCTGCACCATCAACTAGTTCAAAGTCATCTCCTGAGACGTCAACCATGACAGCACTTTCAACCAGAACAGTGTCATCCGCTGAGACGTCCGCCATGGCTGCTCCATCAACCACTACAGTGTCATCTCCTATGGCGTCAACCAAGGCTGCACCATCAACTAATTCAATGTCATCTGCTGAGACGTCAACCATGACAGTACCTTCAACCAGAACAGTGTTATCTGCTGAGACGTCAGCCTTGGCTGCACCATCAACTAGTTCAATGTCATCTGCTGAGACGTCAACCAAGGCTACAACATCAAACAGTACGATGTCATCTCCTATGACGTCAACCAAGGATGCAGAATCAACTGGTACAGTGTCATATCCTGTGACGTCAACCAAGTCTTCAACATCAACCAGTAGAGTATCACATCCTATGACGTCAACCATGGCTGCACAGTCAACCACTACTGTGTCATCTGCTATTACGTCAACCATGGCTGCACCATCAACAAGTTCAATGTCATCTGCTGAGACATCAACCATGGCTGCACCTTCAACCACTACAGTGTCATCTGCTAAGACGTCAGCCATGGCTGCTCTATCAACCACTACAGTGACATCTGCTATGACGTCAACCACGGCTCCACAATCAAACACTACAGTGTCATCTCCTATGACGTCAACCACGGCTGCACCATCAACTAATTCAATGTCATCTGCTGAGACGTCAACCATGACAGTACCGTCAACCAGAACAGTGTTATCTGCTGAGACGTCAGCCTTGGCTGCACCATCAACTAGTTCAATGTCATTGGCTGAGACGTCAACCAAGGCTACAACATCAACCAGTACAATGTCATCTCCTATGACGTCAACCAAAGCTGCAGAATCAAAAAGTACAGAGTCATCTCTTATGACGTCAAACAAGGCTGCAACATCAACCAGTAGAGTGTCATCTCCTATGACGTCAACCAAATCTGCACAATCAACCACTACAGAGTCATCTCCTATGACGTCAACCATCGTTGCAACATCAACCACTACAGTGTTATATGCTAAGACGTCAACCAAGGTTTTACCATCAACCACTACAGTGTCATCTCCTATGAAGTCAAGCATGGCTGCAATAGCAACAAGTATAGTGTCATCTCCTATGACGTCATCCAAAGCTTCAACATCAACCAGAAGAGTGTCACATCCTATAACGTCAACCATTGTTGCAACATCAACCAGTACAATGTCATATCCTATGACGTTAACCATGGCTGCACCATCAACTAGTTCAAAGTCATCTGCTGAGACGTCATCCATGACAGCACCTTCAACCAGAACAGTGTCATCCGCTGAGACGTCCGCCATGGCTGCTCCATCAACCACTACAGTGTCATCTCCTATGGCGTCAACCAAGGCTACAACATCAACCAGTACAATGTCATCTCCTATGACGTCAACCAAGTCTGCAGAATCAACAGGTACAGTGTCATCTCTTGTGACGTCAACCAAAGCTGCAACATCAACCACTACAGAGTCATCTTCTATGACGTCAACCATTGTTGCAACATCAAGCAGTACAGTGTCATATCATATGACGTCAAGCATGGGTGCAACATCAACCAGTACAGTGTCATATACTATGACGTCAACCCAGGCTGTACCATCAACCACTACAATGTCATCTCCTATGACGACAACCAAGTCTGCAGAATCAACAGGTACAGTGTCATCTCCTATGACGTCAACCAAAGCTTCAACATCAACCAGAAGAGTGTCACATCCTATGACGTCAACCATGGCTGCACCATCAACTAGTTCAAAGTCATCTGCTGAGACGTCATCCATGACAGCACCTTCAACCAGAACAGTGTCATCCGCTGAGACGTCCGCCATGGCTGCTCCATCAACCACTACAGTGTCATCTCCTATGGCGTCAACCAAGGCTACAACATCAACCAGTACAATGTCATCTCCTATGACGTCAACCAAGGCTGCAGAATCAACAGGTACAGTGTCATCTCTTGTGACGTCAACCAAAGCTGCAACATCAAACACTACAGAGTCATCTCCTATGACGTCAACCATTGTTGCAACATCAACCAGTACAGTGTCATATCCTATGACGTCAAGCATGGGTGCAACATCAACCAGTACAGTGTCATATCCTATGACGTCAACCAAGGCTGTACCATCAACCACTACAATGTCATCTCCTATGACGACAACCAAGTCTGCAGAATCAACAGGTACAGTGTCATCTCCTATGACGTCAACCAAAGCTTCAACATCAACCAGAAGAGTGTCACATCCTATGACGTCAACCATTGTTGCAACATCAACCAGTACAATGTCACATCCTAAGACGTCAACCATGGCTGCACCATCAACTAGTTCAAAGTCATCTGCTGAGACGTCATCCATGACAGCACCTTCAACCAGAACAGTGTCATCCGCTGAGACGTCCGCCATGGCTGCTCCATCAACCACTACAGTGTCATCTCCTATGGCGTCAACCAAGGCTACAACATCAACCAGTACAATGTCATCTCCTATGACGTCAACCAAGGCTGCAGAATCAACAGGTACAGTGTCATCTCTTGTGACGTCAACCAAAGCTGCAACATCAAACACTACAGAGTCATCTCCTATGACGTCAACCATTGTTGCAACATCAACCAGTACAGTGTCATATCCTATGACGTCAAGCATGGGTGCAACATCAACCAGTACAGTGTCATATCCTATGACGTCAACCAAGGCTGTACCATCAACCACTGCAATGTCATCTCCTATGACGTCAACCATTGTTGCAACATCAACCAGTACAGTGTCATATCCTATGACGTCAAGCAAGCCTGCAGAATCAATAATTACAGTGTCATCTCCTATGACGTCAACCATGCCTGCACCATCAACTAGTTCAATGTCATCTGCTGAGACATCAACCATGGCTGAACCTTCAATCACTACACTATCATCTCCTATGACGTCAACAATGACTCCACCATCAAACAGTACTGTCTTATCTGCTGTGACGTTAACCAAAGCTGCACGATCAACCAATACAGTGTCATCTCCTATGACGGCAAGCATGGCTGCAATATCAACCACTGCAGTGTCATCTCCTATGGAGTCAACCAAGGCTAAAACATCGACCAGTACAATGTCATCTCCTATAACGTTATCCAAGGCTGCAGAATCAACAGGTACAGTGTCATCTCCTATGACGTCAACCGGAGCTACAACATCCACCATTAGAGTGTCACATCCTATGACGTCAACCAATGTTGCAACATCAACCAGTACAGCGTCATCTCCTATGACGTCAACCACGGACGCACCATCAACTAGTTCAATTTCATCTGCTGAGACGTCAAACATGACAGTACCTTCAACCAGAACAGTGTCATCTGCTGAGACGTCACCCATGGCTGCACCATCAACTAGTTCAATGTCATCGGCCGAGACGTCAACCAAGGCTACAACATCAACCAGTACAATGTCATCTCCTATGACGTCAACAAAGGCTGCAGAATCAACAGGTACAGTGTCATCTCTTGTGACGTCAACCAAAGCTGCAACATCAAACACTACAGAGTCATCTCCTATGACGTCAACCATTGTTGCAACATCAACCAGTACAGTGTCATATCCTATGACGTCAAGCATGGGTGCAACATCAACCAGTACAGTGTCATATCCTATGACGTCAACCAAGGCTACAACATCAACCAGTAGAGGGTCATCTCCTATGACGTCAACCAAAGCTGCACAATCAACCACTACAGAGTCATCTCCTATGACGTCAACCATGGCTGCACCATCAACTAGTTCAAAGTCATCTCCTGAGACGTCAACCAAGGCTGCAGAATCAACAGGTACAGTGTCATCTCCTATGACGTCAACCAAGGCTACAACATCAACCAGTAGAGCGTCATCTCCTATGACGTCAACCATAGTTGCAACATCAACCAGTACAGTGTCATATCCTATGACGTCAACCAAGGCTGCAGAATCAACAATTACAGTGTCATCTCCTATGACGTCAACCATGGCTGCACCATCAACTAGTTCAATGTCATCTGCTGAGACGTCAACAATGGCTTCACCATCAACTAGTTCAATGTCATCTGTTGAGACATCAACCATGGCTGAACCTACTAGGAGTGCAGCACCATCAACCAGTGTTGTACCTACTAGCAGTGCAGTACCATCAACCAGTGTTGTATCTACTAGCAGTGCAGTACCATCAACCAGTGTTGTATCTACTAATAGTGCTGTACCATCAACTAGAGTTGTATATAATAGCAGTGCTGTTCCATCAACCAGTGTTGTATCTACTAGCAGTGCTGTACCTCCAACCAGTGTTGTATCTACTAGCAGTGCTGTACCATCAAACAGTGTTGTATCTACTACTAGCGCTGTACCATCAACCAGTGTTGTATCTAATAGAAGTGTTGTACCATCAACCAGTGTTGTATCTACTACTAGTGCTGTACAATCAACCAGTGTTGAAGCTACTAGCAGTGCTGTACGATCAACCAGAGTTGTATCTACTAGCAGTGCAGTACCATCAACCAGTATTGTAGCAACTAGCAGTGCAGTACCATCAACCAATGTTGTATCTACTAATAGTGTTGTTTCATCAACCAGTGTTGTATCTACTAGCATTGCTGTTCCATCAACCAGTGTTGTAGCGACTGGCAGTGCTGTACCATCAACCGGCGTTGTATTTACTAGCAGTGCTGTTCCATCAACCAGTGTTGTATCTACTAGCAGTGCTGAACCATCAACCAGTGTTGTATCTACTAGCATTGCTGTACCATCAACCAGTGTTGTATCTACTAGCAGTGCAGCACCATCAACCAGTGTTGTATCTACTACTAGTGCTGTACCATCAACCAGTGTTGTATCTACTAATAGTGCTGTACCATCAATCAGTGTTGTATCTACTAGCAGTGCTGTAACATCAACCAGTGTTGTATCTACTACTAGTGCAGCACCATCAAGCAGTGCTGTATCTACTAGCAGTGCTATACCATCAACCCGTGTTGTATCTACTAGCAGTGCTGTACCATCAAACAGTGTTGTATCTACTGGCAGTGCTGTTCCATCAAGCAGTTTTGTACCTACTAGCAGTGCTGTACCACCAACCAATGTTGTATCTACTAGCAGTGCTGTACCATCAAACAGTGTTGTATCTACTTATAGTGCTGTACCATCAATCAGTGTTGTATCTACTAGCAGTGCTCTACCATCAACCAGTGTTGTATCTACTACTAGTGCTGTACCATCAACCAGTTTTGTATCTACTACTAGTGCTGTACCATCAACCAGTGTTGTACCTACTAGCAGTGCTGTACCACCAACCAATGTTGTATCTACTGGCAGTGCTGTACCATCAAACAGTGTTGTATCTACTACTAGTGCTGTACCATCAACCAGTGTTGTATCTACTAGCAGTGCTGTACCATCAACCAGTGTTGTATCTACTACTAGTGCTGCACCATCAACCAGTGTTGTATTTACTTATAGTGCTGTACCATCAATCAGTGTTGTATCTACTAGCAGTGCTGTACCATCAACCAGTTTTGTATCTACTACTAGTGCTGTACCATCAACCAATGTTGTATCTACTAGTAGTGCTGTACCATCAACCAGTGTTGTATCTACAACTAGTGCCCTTCCATCAACCAGTGTTGTATCTACTGGCAGTGCTGTACCATCAACCAGGGTTGTATCTACTAGCAGTGCACCACAATCAACCAGTTTTGTACCTACTAGCAGTACTGTACCATCAACCAGTGTTGTATCTACTAGCAGTGCTGTACCATCAACCAGTTTTGTATCTACTACTAGTGCTGTACCATCAACCAATGTTGTATCTACTAGCAGTGCTGTACCATCAACCAGGGTTGTTTCTAATAGCAGTGCCTTACCACCAACCAGTGTTGTACCTACTAGCAGTGCTGTACCATCAACCAGTGTTGTATCTACTAGCAGTGCTGTACCATCAACCAGTTTTGTATTTACTACTAGTGCCCTTCCATCAACCAGTGTTGTATCTACTAGTAGTGCAGCACCATCAGCCAGTGTTGTATCTACTAGCAGTGCTGTACCATCAACAAGTGTTGTATCTACTAGCAGTGCAGCACCATCAACCAGTGTTGTACCTACTAGCAGTGCAGTACCATCAACCAGTGTGGTATCTACTAGCAGTGACTTAGCACCAACCAGTGTTGTACCTACTAGCAGTGCTATACCATCAACCAGTGTTATAGCTACTAGCAGTGCTGTACCATCAACTAGTGGTGTATCTACTAGTAGTGACTTTCCACCAACCAGTGTTGTACCTACTAGCAGTGCTGTACCATCAACCAGTGTTGTATCTACTAGCAGTGCTGTACCATCAACCAGTTTTGTATCTACTACTAGTGCTGTACCATCAACCAATGTTGTATCTACTAGCAGTGCTGTACCATCAACCAGTGTTGTATCTACTAGCAGTGCTGTACCATCAACCAGTTTTGTATCTACTACTAGTGCTGTACCATCAACCAGTGTTGTATCTACTAGTAGTGCAGCACCATCAGCCAGTGTTGTATCTACTAGCAGTGCTGTAGCATCAACCAGTGTTGTATCTACTAGCAGTGCAGCACCATCAACCAGTGTTGTACCTACTAGCAGTGCAGTACCATCAACCAGTGTGGTATCTACTAGCAGTGACTTTGCACCAACCAGTGTTGTACCTACTAGCAGTGCTATACCATCAACCAGTGTTATAGCTACTACCAGTGCTGTACCATCAACTAGTGGTGTATCTACTAGTAGTGCACCACAATCAACCAGTTTTGTACCTACTAGCAGTGCTGTACCATCAACCAGTTTTGTATCTACTACTAGTGCTGTACCATCAACCAATGTTGTATCTACTAGCAGTGCTGTACCATCAACCAGGGTTGTTTCTAATAGCAGTGCCTTACCACCAACCAGTGTTGTACCTACTAGCAGTGCTGTACCATCAACCAGTGTTGTATCTACTAGCAGTGCTGTACCATCAACCAGTTTTGTATTTACTACTAGTGCCCTTCCATCAACCAGTGTTGTATCTACTAGTAGTGCAGCACCATCAGCCAGTGTTGTATCTACTAGCAGTGCTGTACCATCAACAAGTGTTGTATCTACTAGCAGTGCAGCACCATCAACCAGTGTTGTACCTACTAGCAGTGCAGTACCATCAACCAGTGTGGTATCTACTAGCAGTGACTTAGCACCAACCAGTGTTGTACCTACTAGCAGTGCTATACCATCAACCAGTGTTATAGCTACTAGCAGTGCTGTACCATCAACTAGTGTTGTATCTACTAGTAGTGCACCACAATCAACCAGTTTTGTACCTACTAGCAGTGCTGTACCATCAACCAGTGTTGTATCTACTAGCAGTGCTGTACCATCAACCTGTTTTGTATCTACTACTAGTGCTGTACCATCAACCAATGTTGTATCTACTAGCAGTGCTGTACCATCAACCAGTGTTGTATCTACTAGCAGTGCTGTACCATCAACCAGTTTTGTATCTACTACTAGTGCTGTACCATCAACCAGTGTTGTATCTACTAGTAGTGCAGCACCATCAGCCAGTGTTGTATCTACTAGCAGTGCTGTAGCATCAACCAGTGTTGTATCTACTAGCAGTGCAGCACCATCAACCAGTGTTGTACCTACTAGCAGTGCAGTACCATCAACCAGTGTGGTATCTACTAGCAGTGACTTTGCACCAACCAGTGTTGTACCTACTAGCAGTGCTATACCATCAACCAGTGTTATAGCTACTACCAGTGCTGTACCATCAACTAGTGGTGTATCTACTAGTAGTGCACCACAATCAACCAGTTTTGTACCTACTAGCAGTGCTGTACCATCAACCAGTTTTGTATCTACTACTAGTGCTGTACCATCAACCAATGTTGTATCTACTAGCAGTGCTGTACCATCAACCAGTGTTGTACCTACTAGCAGTGCAGTACCATCAACCAGTGTGGTATCTACTAGCAGTGACTTAGCACCAACCAGTGTTGTACCTACTAGCAGTGCTATACCATCAACCAGTGTTATAGCTACTAGCAGTGCTGTACCATCAACTAGTGGTGTATCTACTAGTAGTGCACCACAATCAACCAGTTTTGTACCTACTAGCAGTGCTGTACCATCAACCAGTGTTGTATCTACAACTAGTGCTGTACCATCAACCAGTGTTGTATCTACTAGCAGTGCTGTACCATCAACCAGTGTTGTATCTACTAATAGTGCTGTACAATCAATCAGTGTTGTATCTACTAGCAGTGCTGTACCATCAACCAGTGTTGTATCTACTACTAGTGCTGTACCATCAACCAGTGTTGTATATAATAGCAGTGCTGTACCATCAACCAGTGTTGTATCTACTAGCAGTGCTGTACAATCAACAAGGGTTGTATCTACTACCAGTGCCGTACCATCAACCAGTTTTGTAGCAACTAGCAGTGCTGTACCATCAACCAGTTTTGTATCTACTACTAGTGCTGTACCATCAACCAATGTTGTATCTACTAGCAGTGCTGTACCATCAACCAGTGTTGTACCTACTAGCAGTGCAGGACCATCAACCATGGGGGTATCTACTAGCAGTGACTTAGCACCAACCAGTGTTGTACCTACTAGCAGTGCTATACCATCATTCAGTGTTATAGCTACTAGCAGTGCTGTGCCATCAACTAGTGGTGTATCTACTAGTAGTGCACCACAATCAACCAGTTTTGTACCTACTAGCAGTGCTGTACCATCAACCAGTGTTGTATCTACAACTAGTGCTGTACCATCAACCAGTGTTGTATCTACTAGCAGTGCTGTACCATCAACCAGTGTTGTATCTACTAATAGTGCTGTACAATCAATCAGTGTTGTATCTACTAGCAGTGCTGTACCATCAACCAGTGTTGTATCTACTACTAGTGCTGTACCATCAACCAGTGTTGTATATAATAGCAGTGCTGTACCATCAACCAGTGTTGTATCTACTAGCAGTGCTGTACAATCAACAAGGGTTGTATCTACTACCAGTGCCGTACCATCAACCAGTTTTGTAGCAACTAGCAGTGCAGTAACATCAACCAATGTTGTATCTACTAATAGTGCTGTTTCATCAGTGAGTGTTGTATCTACTGTCAGTGCTGTTTTGTCAATCAGTATTGTAGCTACTAGCAGTGCCTTACTACCAACTAGTGTTGTATCTGCTAGCAGTTCCTTGCCACCAACCAGTGTTGTATCTACAACTAGTGCTGTACCATCAACCAGTGTTGTATCTACTAGCAGTGCTGTACAATCAACAAGGGTTGTATCTACTACCAGTGCCGTACCATCAACCAGTTTTGTAGCAACTAGCAGTGCAGTAACATCAACCAATGTTGTATCTACTAATAGTGCTGTTTCATCAATGAGTGTTGTATCTACTGTCAGTGCTGTTTTGTCAATCAGTATTGTAGCTACTAGCAGTGCCTTACTACCAACTAGTGTTGTATCTGCTAGTAGTGCCTTGCTATCAACCAGTGTTGTATCTACTAGCAGTGCTGTACCATCAACCAGGGTTGTATCTGCTAGTAGTGCTGTAGCATCAACCAGTGTTGTATCTACTAGCAGTGCTGTACCATCAACCAGGGTTGTATCTATTATCAGTGCTCTACCATCAACCAGTGTTGTATCTACTAGCAGTGCTGTAGCATCAACCAATGTTATAGCTACTAGCAGTGCTGTACCATCAACTAGTGTTGTATCTACTAGCAGTGCTGTACCATCAACCAGTGTTGTACCTACTAGCAGTGCTGTACCATCAAACAGTGTTGTACCTACTAGCAGCGCAGTACCATCAACAAGTGTTGTATCTACTAATAGTGCTGTACCATCAA
Organism: Diadumene lineata; assembly: GCA_918843875.1. NCBI lineage: Eukaryota > Metazoa > Cnidaria > Anthozoa > Actiniaria > Diadumenidae > Diadumene > Diadumene lineata. The sequence goes on along the minus strand of OU974069.1, from coordinate 21,245,384 downwards.
TCAGTGTTGTATCTACTAGCAGTGCTGTACCATCAACCAGTGTTGTATCTACTAGCAGTGGTGTACCATCAACCAGGGTTGTATCTACTAGCAGTGCTGTACCGTCAACCAGTGTTGTATCTACTAGCAGTGCTGTACCATCAACCAGTGCTGTATCTACTACTAGTGCTGTACCATCAACCAGTGTTGTATCTCCTAGCAGTGCTGTGCCATCAATCAGTGTTGTATCTACTAATAGTGCTGTACCATCAACCAGTGTTGTATCTACCAGCAGTGCTGTACCATCAAGAAGTGTTGTATCTACTAGCAGTGCTGTACCATCAACCAGTGTTGTATCTACTACTAGTGCTGTACCATCAACCAGTGTTGTACCTACTAGCAGTGCTGTACCATCAACCAGTGTTGTATCTACTAGCAGTGCTGTAACATCAACCAGTGTTATAGCTACTAGCAGTGCTGTACCATCAACCAGTGTTGTATCTACTAGCAGTGCAGCGCCATCAACCAGTGTTGTACCTACTAGCAGTACAGTACCATCAACCAGTGTTGTATCTACTAATAATGCTGTACCATCAATCAGTGTTGTATCTACTACTAGTGCTGTACCATCAACCAGTGTTGTATGTACTACCAGTGCTATACCATCAACCAGTGCTGTATCTACTGGCAGTGCTGTACCATCAACCTGGGTTGTATCTACTAGCAGTGCTGTACCATCAACCAGTGTTGTATCTACTGCTAGTGCTAGACCATCAACCAAAGTTGTATCTACTAGCAGTGCGGTACCATCTATCAGGGTTGTATCTACTAGAAGTGCTGTACCATCAACCAGTGTTGTATCTAACAGCAGTGCTGTACCATCAAGAAGTGTTGTATCTACTAGCAGTGCTGTACCATCAACCAGTGTTGTATCTAGTACTTGTGCTGTACCGTCAACCAGTGTTGTACCTACTAGCAGTGCTGTATCATCAACCAGTGTTGTACCTATTAGCAGTGCTGTGCCATCAACCAGTGTTATATCTTCTAGCAGTGCTTTACCACCGTCAAGTGTTGTTGCTACTTCAGGTGTTGTGTCCCCCTCACATCGTCCAACTGTCCCAGGTAAAGTTTATTTTGGCAAGTGTTTTACAGTGAGGGCACTCGAACCGTGAACACTTGTCTTTATTTAGCTTTTTATTTTCTGAGCTTTCTACTGCTTCAAATTATCTGAAAAAGTAGGACTGAACTCAAATGCACTGAACTATCAAAATGAAAATAGATTCACTTGAAGGATGCATGTTTAAAAAAGTTTCAAAAAAGCACAAAGTGTTCACGGTTCGAGTGTCCTCACTTTAATGGTATTTAATGAGTTTTGGTGACATTAATTCATTTTGCGTGTTAATTCCTGTGATGTACTTGAACTGGATCCGGAAGAGAAACGTTTTTTAAAAAAAATTTGGCACGAACAAAAATGCACGGAACACTTATCGTGTAGCTTGTCAAATTTTTCATGTTCCGACAAAGAATACCTCAAAACCTTTACACCTATTTTTTGATCATTAACTACGTTATCAATGTATTTTAAAACAAACAAAAACTAACAGTTGTAAAATGAAATTTTACAATCGTCAGTTTTACAAATCGAGGTCTCAAGAAATTGGTGTTCTTGTCTTAATGATTTTGAACACGTTGGTATCAAATGAAATTAAACAAGACTAAAAGAAATGTTCGTTTTGAATATAATGCTAAACCTTTATAAAAAACGATTTTCGTATGTGGACAGTAAAATGGCATTAAAACATTTTGTTCGTTGTGCTTGTTTTAACTGTGAACAATGGCATTATGATCATTTTCCAGTTGGAGTATATTATGGTTTGTTTAATTACTATGCTACTCATATTAATTGATAGTTGTTTGTTTATCTATACAGCTGTTTTCAATGAGTGTGCAAACTCGTCATGGAATAAATGCAGTGCCAACGCTAACTGCACGGATTTACCTGTTGGTTATAATTGTTCCTGTAACAGTGGATTTGTTGGTTCTGGATATATTTGTACAGGTAATATATTGCAGATAATTCGATAGTTTTCCTATAAATAACGGTTACGTTATGATACGGTAACAATCTTAGGAGATCAACTACTCTTTATCTATGAGAAGATCTTATACGATACCATCAAAGTGTTTTTTTTTTTTTTTTTTTTTTTGTTGCAGATATTAACGAGTGCGCTCGTAGACCTTGTGGCTTAAATGAGAAATGTATCAATCTACCTGGCAATTACAAGTGCGAGTGTAACCGTGGATATTCAAGAGAAAACAGCAAAACTTGTCAAGGTATTACTGGTTTATGGTCTGTAATGGGTAATTTTAAGTTATTTGGACTTTAAAGAGCCAGTACAGTTCCATCAAAGTTTTGACTATGCACTAAAAACTAATCTTCTTTTGTAATAAATCTAAAACTAATTTTCTCTTGTAATAAATCTAATAAAACGTGAATCGTTTCGACACAAATGTTTTAACATTATTTTTTTACAATATCATCATGGCTTTCCATTTTTTAACGCCATTTTTTCCAAATCTAATTGATGTAGACCTCTTCGTTCAATTCCAGGCGCGTATCCAGGATGGAGGGGGGGGGGGGGGGGGGGGGAGAGGTGACCGTTTTATGTGTTAACAAAGTTAATAAGGAGTTGCGTGTTCAGTCGGTTTAGAGTAACACGTATTTTACATAAAAAATATTAATTTTAAGTCTTAGTTTTATCTAATTTTCTAATCTTATTTTCAAAAAGGGATTTTTGTATTTTTTTTCGTCTCAATTTCTTTCTTTCTTTGAAATGGAAGGGGGGTGACTTGTTATCCAGCCCACCTAGATCCGCGCCTGAATTACCGCCATGTCGTGCTCATCATCATCATCATCATCATCGTAGTTTGATTTTGTTGTTTTATTGCAGCCATGAATACATATGCTTTATTCTTTGTAATCACCGAAGGAGAAGACGCAGTGTTCAACGCTGACTTGAAAAATTCAAAATCAGAGACCTTTATAAAACTAGAAAAATCCGTTACTGATTCGGTAAGAAGCACCAAGATCATGTGTAAAAGTGTTGTTCAATAAATTCTTATTTATTTGAATGAACAATACATTTATGCATTTGTCCACTCACTCACTCACTCACTCACTCACTCACTCACTCACTCACTCACTCACTCACTCACCGTCACTCATTCCCTCGCTAAGTCGCTCACTAACTCACTCCTATTCTTTTGTTTATACATGTATAGATAGTTTATCCATGACTTTATTTGGGTTTTTCATATTAGGTTGATCAAATATACAGGTCATCGCCATTAGCGTCAAGTTATATTGGATGTAAAGTACATAGTTTTAGGTACTCCTCATTGAAATGACCCTTCTCAAAGTTGAGCACCTCAAAAGCCAAACAATCGAGTATAGCATTATGAAAGCACACTTGATACCATTTGGTTGTTGAGCGATCTGCGTGCTCAACTCCGATAAGGGCCATGATAGTATTTGATGATTTGTGTGATTATGATTAAATAATTTCCGAGATGAGTTCTTGGGGAACGCGTGGGCAGGGCACATTGATGAACAGTTATGTAACCTTCATAACACAGTTTGTCATCCACATTCTGATGAAGACTATCGCGATTTAGCAGAGACGTTAACATTCAAACTCATTGTGTTTGAACCAGAAACACCACGGATTCTTTGATATCTATTTCATACATTTTTATGACTTTTTTAATTGAATTATTCTTGTTGCTTTCTACAGTGCTGGCAGTGTTGTAGTTGATTACGAAGTTTATTTCAAAAACACTACAGTATCGGCAACGCAGGCAGAGAGCGTACTTTACACAGCTGTCAAAAATACTACGAACAACTCATCACTGGGAATCTTTAACAGTGTCAATGTTTCAAGCATTAAGATTGGAGGTACAGCTATTATTTCCCGGGAGGGGGACTCCCAGGGATAAACGATCGTGGATGCTCATCGGAATTTTTCATAAATACACCTAAAAGATACCGGACGTTTTTCATTAATTTTTCATCTCTAAAACATACCAAAACCATGATTTTTAGTGCTATTCAACTCCTAAAAAGATACCAAAAAGTGAGGATTTCAAAAAATCTCATATTTTAAACCCTAAAAGAGACCAAATCGCTGATTTTTACACCTAAAAGATACGACGAGCATCCCGGATTGTTTAACCCCCGGAGTCCCCCCCCCCCCCGGGTATTATTTGTGAGGATACAGACACAGTTTTAGGTGCAGGCACAGTGTAGAGTGGAACAATTCTGATTTATGTACTTATTTTTAGATCTCGATGAATGCATCACTAATGTCCACGACTGTGATAGTAACGCAATATGCTACAACACTATTGGTGCGTTTTATTGTACATGTAAGAGTGGTTTTCAAGGCGACGGCAGATACTGTGAAGGTACTTTAGCTTTTAACTTATCGCAATTTGATTAGCAAGAAATCGTTCATTGCAATTATTTTTTGTCAAGTTGAAACCAGGACCCACAACTTAATTGGCCGAAGCTGTTGTGGTGTTCGTGCCTTCCTTTGAAGAAAGGAAAATCTAATTAACGAGAGCACTAAGAAGTATTATATATATTAGTTTACCTGAAAGAACATCTAAGTATTAGTTTAGCTTATTCGTCTTTTCTATTGAATTTTTCGAGGTAAATGTTTTCTTTAACTTCATTTTATCAATCGCTATTTTCAATGAATGAAGGTTTTCTCTAAAATTACGATCATATACGGACGGGCACTGTTTTCATTCATTCGAAATCGATTCTATCATATAAATGCAGTTAAATAGTTTGCATTTACCTCTTTTGAATTTCTTTCATTATACAGATATCAATGAATGCTTCAATTCAAGTATAAACAACTGCAGTTTAAGCCGGCCAGGAGTGACTTGTGTCAACACTTTTGGAGGATACTCGTGTGGTTGTAGTACAGGTTACGTACAAGATCTTGCTACTAAAGAGTGTAACTGTAAGTGTAAAGACTCATTTAAACTTGAAAATATTACTTCCACTCTTGTATGTATTCATTATTTTTCCTTCGTAGCTGTATAGCTTGAAGTTGCTGGATTATGCTCGGGATTATGCTTGACATGTCGTCGAAATATCAGATCGATTCAAATCGATTTTAATTTCCTTACATGCACTCACCCATAAAATATCATTAATAGACAATCACTGAACACATTGCATTCATTAGTAAAATGCATTGAGCTGATCATGAGAACTGCAAGCCACTCGAACTATATCAGGGTGACGTGATCCTACATGTGGAACTGGGGCTGACGGGGTTGTTCCGCGCGAGCCTCAAAACCCTGATCCTATCTAAGACAACGTGGAGAAAAATAGTACCCTATTGAATTTTGAAAACGCTTCTTCCATCCTACCAATAACAGTATACTACCCTCTTCGATATTAACTCTTTTAGGTTTCCTTTCCTGCTTTGAGCTTCCTTTGGAATCTGACTAAACAATACGCTAACACCGCGGTCAAACGTCTGCGCATGCCCGAAAAAATATAAGAAATGCCCATCAAAATACCCAGTGCTTTCTGCGTAGGGATTTCTAAAGAAAGCTACGCAAGAGAAAAGCCCACAGGAGTGGACTGGGATGGAGGCCAAAATGCTTCAAAAATACTGTGATTAAGATTTGATCTTAAACAAATGCATAATATTTTCACATTTATTTGTAACAAGGTCATCAGCAAGAGCTAACATGATATTTTGTTGTTTGAAGTAACTGATTACTGTCTTGCTAAACGTCATAACTGTCATTCCAATGCCACGTGTACTACAGTGGGTGGGTCCTTCACGTGTCGATGTAGAAATGAATTCAATTTCTATGGCAATGGGACATACTGCTTTGGTAAGTAGCTGCTCAAATTGTTTTTACACATATGAAAGTGAATTCAAGAGACCTTTCTGTGATTATACCAAATTGATTTTATTTTTGTAGTTGGATGTCCTTCGGATTTTTGCAAAAATGGAGCTACTTGTATCCCGACAAATACAAGGAATTATTGCAAGTATGTATATAGTTTATTAAGAACCCAGCCTTAAATTACCATCATATAAAGATTACGGTTAACAAAATAATTACTAATTACTCTTTGGCACACTCCAACCAGCCAACTAGCCAACCAGCCAAACAACTAACCAACCAAACAACCACCCACCCAACATTTACTCTCTAGCATACGTTGTTATTTTATAATTTAGATGTCCTGTTGGTTATCAAGGGGATGTTTGCGAACAAGAAATCGAGGCAATCACTAAAGCTCCTGACCAAACTGGAACTTCAGACGATAGCAGTAAACGTGAGTTCTTACTTTCATTTTTTATAACAAAAGCAGATCACCTGGGCCTTGTTTCTAGTGATCTGCAATCAAACTGCTAACTGAGCTCTGTATTTTACCAATGTTTTTACAAACTGTATTTTAATAACAACACGCGCTGTAGACTGGTTTGATACACCAAAACGCTGAAAACAGAGAAAAAACAACAACAACAACAACAACAAAAAAGCACGCAAATAGGACAAATTCGTCCTTTATTTTTCAATTCTGGATAACATCTGAAATGCACGGGGATTTTCTCCTTGGTCCTCCTCAGTAAAAGGCACATGAATTATTACTCATTTAGACTGTATTTGTACTTCATTCCAGAGGAGTTGATATACAGTTTAATTATCGTATCTTCAGTGGCTTTTCTAGCCATTGTGGTCGCCATAGTAGTGGTATTTTGCGTACGGAGAAGACGTGGTCAAGAAATGTAAGTACCATCAATATATTTACATATATTTATATTTATACAAGATATTTACCAAATTTGGTGACTTTCAGACCGTGAGAGCAAATTTCCTTATATGTCAGAATCAGATAAAAAAATTAATTTGAAAGCCAAGCTTGATAGAATCCAAACGTTTGTTGATCAAGTAAAATTGCAGTAAGTTACAAGCATCCGAGAAGGCCAAAGTTTATTAGGAAATGTCGGTGGACAACAGGAAAAAATTTCTGGCCTAAAAGCAGAACTACTGCAAAATTACAAAATTGAAGCAAGGTTCGCAATTGCGGAATAATCATGCAAAACAAAGACAAGCGATTAAGCTAATTTTCATTCACGGCAGGATTTATTAAGTTTTTTTTAAACGAAAAACCTGCAAGCTCAAGTTTCATAAAACTTATAGTTAATTCTCGATTTTCCATGCAAAAAAATAAGTTATAATTACTTCATTTTCATAACAGGCTATATCGAATATAAGCTTGGTTTTTGACAATATCGAAAAGTCTCGCAAAATATAACTTCTAAACACTTTTAAACGTTTTCTTAATTAATAATACATGAAGTTTTCAAAGTCGTGCATTTTAATGCTACAGTGTAAGCATTAAACCACCAGGTCCAACATTCATGGCGACTTTGAAGATGGCATAGTTCCTCGAGCACAGTATACACGACCAGAACTTCAAGCATTTCGTACACGTATCTCAGCATCCAGTGGAATCATAAACAGAGCAATCTACCTTCCTGAAGAAGAAGATATCAATATGAATATACCTCTAGGAAGAAGGAAAGTGCAAGGGGAACGCGAAATAGCTCAACTTGCAGCCGAACACCTTGATGAGATTAACTTGGAATTGAACGAGAAAAGAAGAACACGTGCAGGCCCCAGTCTATCACGAATACCAGAGACCGATTCGGTCTTTGATGATCTACTAGATAGCAGAGTAAGTCAAATAGACAGGATCTTTTTTTCTCAACCACATCCCTGTTTTGTATACGTACATTTCACATATGCACACCCTTGACAATGAAATCGCACGTCGACATGCACCCTGTCGCCTACATCAAAGGAGACACCAAGATGTTTGTACCAGATTTCGAATATAGATGTCTAGTGGAAAAACATCCCACCTCCTTTTTTAGGGGAGGGGGGTAATTAATCAAACACTCTTTGACAAATATTGACTGTTACTGACCGAGTAAACATGAAGCGAGCAAGTAAGAGAAGATTGCAACTTTATCCTTTACAGGCCCAATATTATTGATATTTCCCATAATGCATTGCCCTTTTACCACAATGCCAGTGGATTGAGTATGGACTTTATTGCAGTGTGGAGGCAAACTCACTCAAATACTAACGTACTAACATACATTTTTCTCGTTTCAGTATTCTTCTTCAGTTCCATGAATTTGAAAAACAAAAAACCTATTTGTAAATCGCTTATTATAAAAATGAACAAATCAATAGAAACCAAATGTTTATAGTTTGATACAAAATGACAGTCAATATAATTTATTACGAATTGAATTAAATAATCAAAACATAGTTTAATACACAGTGTTCTTTTGTTTATCTTTAACCCTTTTTGCGGGCGATTCAGAATAACTGCTGTATGTAATCTCCTTGCATCACCATGAAGTTTTTTGTGTGTGAGTTTATAACACAGACAGACATATAGACACACAGACTCACAGAGTGACAGACAGACAGACACATGCAGACACAGACAGACAGACAATGAGACATACATACAGACACACACAGAGACAGACAGACAGACACATGCAGACACAGACAGACAGAAAATGAGACAGACAGACATACAGACACACATGCAGACACAGACAGACAGACATACATACAGACAGGCAGAAAATGAGACAGACAGGCACAGAGACACAGACAGACAGACATAAAGACAGACACAGACAGTCAAACATACAGACAGACACACATACAGACAGACAGACACACATACAGACAGACACACATACAGACAGACAGACAGACAGACAGATGCACACACTGAAATGAATTAACGATCAAACACAAAGGGTATAGCAAAGAAAGATATAGTAAGTAATTTTATTATAATCCAATTGTTTACCTAAATAAATTACAAATATAACTAAAATCTAAAATTATCTAAATTTATTAGTGGTTTTATTTTGTCTTGTCTTTATTTTATGTGCATTGTTATTAATAACAGTAAATATTTCAAATCATACAAGATAACCTAACATATTGTTGATACTGCTGTTTACTTCTTGCCTCGACAACAAGCTGGTGTACATGAAGGAGCACAGGAACTTGAGCACGATGGAGCACACATCATCATTGGTGGTGGTGGTGGTGGAGGGGGAGGAGGACAGCACATGACCATAGGAGGGGGAGGTGGTGGAGCAGCTGCACCGCCACAACATCCCATAGGACATATTTTCATACAGTGATGGATACAGATAGGTGCACATGGTGGTGGAGCTGGGGCTGGGGCACCGGGGGCTCCTGGAGGTCCTGCTGGTCCCATAGGGCCTCCTGGTCCCATGGGTCCCATTGGTCCCATTGGCCCACGCCATCCAGGGGCACCTGGTGGTCCCATACATCCTGGTGTACCAGGTGGTCCTGGTGGTCCTGGTGGTCCTGGGATTGGTGGTGCTGGTGGTGGAGGCATTGGCATGCACATCATTGGTGGAGGTGGTGGCGGTGGTGGTGGGGCACCTCCTCCACAACACATTGAAGAACAACTTGGAGCACACATAGCTGAACAGTCCATGCCACATGGATTAGCACTACGCTTCGATACTACTTCTGAAAATACACAAATAAATACATATTTTACGCATCTCGTGTATATGTAGTGAATATGCTTGAGACATAGATTGTGATGGTATGAGATTTATGAGGACAACTTCCCTATGCGTTTTGCAATCATAATACATAGATAGAAATATATAACATTTTTACAAAAAGTCAAAGTGAGGATTTGATTACTCCTTTTGGCTGGATAGACATGTAAAAAAGTTTGAAATTTATAACTTATAACATTTTTACAAAAAGTTGAAATGATACCCCTTTGGGCTAGATAGACTTGTCAAAAAAGTTTGATTTCAGTAATTTGTACATTATATTTAACGGTTTGTTTTGTCAGTTTTGTTTGTTGCACTCTTTAGTAGGATTAATTTTACTTAATTGGTATCTATAGACAAACTAGAGTATGTTAGTTTTGTTCAATCCCGTTTTTCTAATTGATTTTAAAATCGTAACAAGAAAAAATTGTCTTCAATAGATTAACTCAGATTTTTTTTACTATTTTTTTTTATTTGAAATGTTAAATTCATGGCCTCGTGTGTCCACGTTTCAAACCACGTTACATTTGGAATACATATAAAAAAATCAAAGGAACTGGTTTTTATAGAATACATTTTACCTTTGTCATTAATCTCTTTTTCTACTTTAATAACTTTGCCATGATAATCATAAGCAATCGTAGCTACAAAATTAAAGAAAGAATGAAAATCTTTGTTAATGTCATGCAATATTTACCTATGTAGTGTCTCAATGAGCTTTACAATCACAAATAATCCGGTTTTACAAACATGAGTTATAGTGATATTAGACAGCAATAAACTGGTAACTTGTAACACCAAGAAACTAATCATGAACAAAGCTACATTTTGATCGGCGCAATGTCGCCCTGATGAAGATCCATTCCAATGGTCCCAAAGTAGACGATTAACACAATTGATATAGTTTGGAGGACACGTAGTTTAATTATACTTCACTATCAATGTGATTAAGTTATACGAAGCATTAGCATCAGTCATAGCATTGTATAATCACATTTTATAATTAGAAAACAAAGCTACTGTGATAGAGCTAAATTACTCGATGGGCGTAGCCGAGTTGATTTACATAATCTGGTTTTCTTTTCCAATCTATTTTCAGTGTTTAACAAAAATGAATCAATATTCCAGTAAAGGGTAAGCATTTCTTAATAATACCAACAAAAACAGCAAGGGGCGGAGAGATATGGATTATTTTTCAGGGTACTAGTTCACGGGTTAGTGGAAATCTCTCTGCTAGTTACCGACTGTTTACAGGTGAACGGAAAACTATTGTATTTCTGATTTATAAAAAAAACAATTTTGTCGAACATGAAAATGTTTTTTGGAACTTTTAGCGAGTGTTTTGAGTGAGTGTATGGATAAGATGGGAGATGAACATTAAGTAATAATGATAATAATCTGATAGTAATTATGAATTTGCGCAAATTCGATAAACGAATGCGCCAAAAATGCGATTTATTCTTGGACATTTTCGATGTTTTAGACATGAAAAAAAATATATATATAATATCAGATTTACATATATTAGACCGATGTTCACAAACACGTGAAACAAAGTGTAGTAATGTGAAAAACACCGAAAACACCAAAGAAAATGGGAGCGGCAAATTTTAGTAAAGATTAATGCACTGTCGGTGTATTTCACGGTTCTCTAAATCCATTCTACTACAAGAGTTTTAAACCATTTAGAATATAATCTAATTGCTTACAATTGGTTTTATTTGTTTGTTGATAACTAACTTTTTGTTTGTTGATAACTAACTTTTGAATATTGTTCTTTTTGCATTTTCCGGTTAAATGATATTGAATATAAAGCCAGCACAGGAAACAAGGCACCAAATCCATGAATGAGGACGTTTTCTGAAACTCCATTTTACAATTTTCAGACCAATTGAAAAATTCAAAATTCTAGGTAATAGTGATTGAGTATTAAAGCAATAATTTTCGTTATTTATTTAACTACATTACTAAGGTCGAACTTCTGCTATTCATACATGTGTAGTGTCGTACATATAATAGCCCACCAGCAAAATTTATACGATATCTAGACGAAAAACGAAATTCACGTCTGATTTTGAGAAAAACGTTTACCAGAATGTCTCTCCAGTCAGATGATATGATATGCCTGATATTAAAACACGATAACAAGCTAGGACCGCTTTTGATTTTGTCCGCTAAAGTACTGACATTGTTTCTTATAATTAAACGATTCTTTTTTTAAAAAAAGACAAATCGTTTTGTGATGTTATTTAAATGAGTTTATTAACTGTTATAGATTAATGTAAACATTGAAACACGCCTATCTTATTATTGATGCTGTTTCTAATACAAACAAAACAGTTTTGATAAAATAAAAAGACAATAGCATCTATGAACCGCCACAATTTAGTTGCACTTTCCGATAATATCGCCAAATACCTGCTGGATTGATATACCAGCATTTTGTAGCTTCAAAACAAACAGTTTATTTCATCTTTTACACACGTTTGTACTCTGTTTGTATTTCTAATAGAATATAATTTTCAAGGAAAATGACAAAACCGCTGACCGCTACTGGCATAATTTCCCACACAGTCTATCCTAAAATTCATTTTATGTGATAAACACTGATCACTCAGTTACTGTTTGGAGAATGCTAAACGATTTATTAAGTTCAAGAGACAAAACAGTAAATGATTTGACTTTAAATCAACAGGTGGACGGGCCGAAATAGCTAAAAACACACAAACAAAAATATTCGAAAAGTAAAACCACCACAGCCGTAAATATAAAAAAGCCGGTTATTCGGATAAGAAAAAAAGGGTTTATTCTAGCATGACATTTACTATTTTCATAGCGATAACAAAAGACCAAAGACAATCATTTAACCAGCGAAAGAACACAATGCACTATCATGATGTTATTAATATTTGATTGACGTTTCTATGGCTACTGCGATGATGTTCCTACCTTTTCTTGCTTCATAAGAGGCGATAAATAAAGCAGCCAAGAATAAAACTGTCTTGAAAATCATCTTTATCTACTAAAATGAAAGATTAGAGAACAAGACCACATTTTAATAAAGTAAAACTGGAGTATAGTTTTCATGATGTTTGCGCCAAGTTTCATTAGCCAGAGGGCAAAAACAGGTTGACGACTGGTATCATCAATTTTAGATTACACTACACCAAGAAATACTACGTTAATTTACCTTGACCGATTATAACAACAAAAAAGGAAAACATAAACAAATTTGATTTACGTTAGTAGAAAAAGAGAAATATTTGTTTTTGAGTTGATTGTTTTTTTTTTAGTTGATTCTAGCTGACCAGTCTTTGATATAGTTCAGCTATATCTATATACAGAAACCAGTCTGCTAAGAACACAAAAACAACCAAACGCTAATAAGATTAAGCTTGGTTGACTAGTTCGACTAAACCTGGTGGTAGAAATAGTCATTTTGGGGTGGATAAAAGAAGTACTGTCATAAGAAAAATGGAAAAACTGTCATAAGATAAGGGTAATGTTACCTGGTTTGGATCTGTGCTCTTGAAGTGTGAATTTGATTTCTCTACACTGCACCAAAAGTGATATGGATCTATTAATCTTTAATGATATCTGACATTTTAGGTGGCTATCCGAGCAATAATTTGCCTTTATCCTTGAATCCGTGCAATGACGTCAAAACCTATTATATTCTCAACTCTCATTGGTCAGAAAGTACTTCAGTGAAAAATTTCGAAAGTTTTTATACAGTAATTTTATTCTTTGTGTTTCTACTCGAACATTGTTGAATTGAAACTAAATCTAAAAAATCCCAGACATTAGATAACTATAGATTAAAAGAATGTACAATTTTTTGTGTGATTTGCTTTTGGAGACACGTCAAGAATCTGTGACACAGAACAAGGACCAGTTGAAGTCATTTAAAATTCATTAGAGCCCAAAAACTTACTTAATATTTTGACTTCTGAAAGTCGAACAATCACTTTTTCGAATCGTAGAGAATTTTGAAAGTGAAAGATCGTGAAAATGAAGTAAAAATCTAAAGTTTCTGCCTTGTGACTGTAGCCATCTTGAAGCTGTCATGCTATGTAGAGCGATTGAAATACCACCAGCTAAAAACAAAGTACTGTTAATGAACTGAAGTGATCTTTGAATGAGGTGTCTTTTGTCCTTTCGTGTATTGTGTAATTCTAGGTGGCATATTATTAATAAATCATTATAAACTCGAGTACTTCTAGGACCAACGACTTTGGAAGCTAAGACTTCACCAGGACAACTAAGGCGTAACAGCATAAGTTTTTTTTACAACATTTTCATCCTCTTCGATAAGTTAGGTTGCTTGGGTAAGTATTCAATATTGTTTGCCACATCCCACCTTGTTAAGTAATATTATTTATTTAATGTGATAACTTTTGTCAATGTTCTGACCTATTATGATGAAAACTATAACTGTTTTGACTAAGGTATCAGTTCAAAATCATAAATAATATTTCATAATTAAAACTAATTCGCTTGTATTTTGTCTATAACTGCTATTTCACCTTACATTAACCAAGTGGTTGTTATGATCAAGTGACGTTTTGATTTTTGTGAACTAGGATTTCGAGTGGTGGGATTAACTCATTTTGGTAAAAGAACCGCCCTTGTCATATTATTGATAGTTTCAAAATTCTCTAGAAATGCTGGTATTCAAAAAGTATCAGTTAAATTAATGAACATCATTGATGCATCTGAAATATCACGGATTTTGTGAGCTATCACTAACATGACTTAACAAAATATGTGACTTGTAGTAAAACCCTCGCACAACAAAACACAAAGGACCGGGTTTCATGTGCATTTACGACGATAATCGTTCTATTGCGACTTCTGTCCCAGTCGGCGGGAACGGATACTATTGTGTTGGATTTGTTTTGAAGTCATTAAATTGATTCATTAGATGTACTTTAAATACATAAAATAAGATTGATTTTAAAACGTCTTTTAGTTGCTTTAGCAAGTGGATACTTTGGTCTTGTCACATTGAATATATTCTTTTTTCTTGAGTAGTCAATAGCTTCAACAACAGTCATTGAGTAACATTTTAAATATATTTGAAAAACTTTCATAAAATAACTTTTGCTTCAGACTAAACTAAAAATGCTATCGATTTCTGTTGTTTTCTTAAACTCAGTACCATTTTTTCATGGTTTTATCTAAACATCAAGATCAAATTATATTCATCATTTAATATTCTGTCGTTCGTTTTTTTTTTTTACCTTTTGAAGAAAATATATTTGTTATCACGTCACTTCCGTTTTAATGAGCGGAGGCGCAGGCGCGCTGATTTTTCCCGCCGCAATATCTGCCGAGATGTTCCCGTCATTGTTTTCATGGTGTTTGAATAATTCTTGTTAGCAATATAAAACATCTGAAAATTTGTCATACGCAATTTTGTTTATGTTTCTGTTCAATAAATTATTGCAGTTTCAGAAAATGAATCTCTCAAAATTTTAGATTCATGAAAGTTTCTGCAATTTCATTCTCGAAGGGCATTATTATAACGCAACAAATGATATCCAATTGAAATTGAAACTGTTTTTCTTGAGAGTCTCATACCCATTTATTTTTATTTTTTTCATTTATTTGTAATCACTTTAAAATTCTGTTTCTTTATCTTTTTTTCTAAAGCTAATAAAATGTTACATTCTGATAATAGGAATCAGAAATGTATTAATTGTCATATCCGGATCGGATATATACTTCAAGTTTTTTTGCCGGTTCAATATTAAGCTCAACACTCGTTGACTTTTCATTGAATCATTGAGGTGAATAGCTAATATTTGATCATGCATCGAATTGCTAATATGTAATTACTGGAGCATTAATATCTCATAGTAATTTGATAGACATATGTAATCTTGTTTGAGATACAGATATGTGATTTTGAAAACATCAACATCTGATTATTGAATCAATTATAAATGCATGCCAGTATGTGATCTATGTTTATTTATTTAGTTGTTTATATTACGGATTATGAAACTATTGATATTTTCACTCTAGGTACAATGCGTTTGTTCGTGATTTCCTGTCTTATTGCAATTGCCTATGGCAAGCCCAAAACAGGTACGTACTAGCTGCAAGCATGTCCATGTACGACAATAACTTGCGAAAAACGTAGGTGTGGTGATTGCACGTGTACCGCACCTTATATTGAGGTAACAAGGCCGTAACCAGGGAGGCAACTGGCACAAGGTTCCTCATCCATCTCCATTTTTTTAATTACAATAATTCATTTCTTATAGATTAGGCATCAAGACCACAAAACTATTATTTAACATATAATTTATATTCAAAAGAACTATAAATAAGACTTTTGAAAAGCACTCCAACTTCGTGAAAAACATGACAGGTGAAATAAAAGGTCCAGGTTTTTTTTATGTTCTTGTAATGATTGGATAATGATCTCCAGAAGTTGTCAGTTATCGACAGTGCAAGTGTTCTGCAAAAATAACACACTTTTTTAATTTGGCAAAACTAAAAGTGGAACTTCGTCATCAAAGTCCTTGCTATCTCTCGTTTTCTGCTTGCTCAAAGTGCTTATCAGCCACAACTCAATTAATTTCTCGCGGCATTTGAGTGTTTTTTTTTTCAGTGAGGGAGGCCAAAAACTGACTATCACAAAGAAAGTGAAAGCAAAATCTTTGGGTCTTGTTATCTCAAAGTGTATTATAATCTTGTGTAAAATGCAAAGTTTGTGAAGTATTTAATGGCTCCCAAAGCTTCTCTAGTAGTTGTGGCTTGCGAGACAGACATCCCAGACATAGTGGTAGCAAAACCAATCATTAACGATATGTTTTGTTTATATAGCTATTCAAAAGCGAAGCCCTAACCCATGTGGATTCGGTTGCCCAATAAGCTGTGCACCAACATGTTCTCCAGCGTGTTGTGCTCCACCACCACCACCACCACCTCCGATGATCTGTTGTCCACCACCACCGCCACCACCAGCACCATGTCCAGTACCATGTCCAATTCCTGGACCACCAGGCCCACCAGGATGTCTCGGACCTCCAGGACCACCAGGATGTGTAGGATTACCAGGATGCCCAGGACCAGTAGGACCAGTAGGACCAATGGGACCAATGGGACCACCAGGAGCACCGGGATGCCCTGGAGCACCAGCTCCACCAGCACCACAATGCCCTCCCATCTGTATCCACCACTGTATGAAGATATGTCCTTTACCATGCTGTCAACCACCTCCACCACCACCACCTCCATGTCCAGCACCATGTCCAGCTCCACCACCAGTTATGGTCTGTCGACCACAATGTGCGCCAACGTGTTGTCCTCCTTATGGCAAGAAATAAACCAGCACACTATATAACAACTATAAACGGAGGAGTTTTTTGATGAGGGTAGATAGATAAAATATCCGGTCTTCGAAAGAAGAAAAAACTATTGATATTGTTAGCAATAGTAGAATGCAAATTGATAATTCTGTACATTGTATCTTCCAATTATATAATTGCATGTGTATAAAGCTAATTAAAATTGCATGCGTTGCATTCAATGCATACCTGAATTCTAAATCAGTTGTTATCAGCCTCATTACTGTAAGTTTTGGCATGTTTGGATAATGTACATTTGTTAATGATAAAATGTAGTTCTAAACATTGTGCATGCTCGATATGTATCGGCACAAATTACGATTTAAAGATTGACTTTTATTGTCATAATTGTTCATTAGACAATTCAAAGGTCGTACAAAACATTAATATACCCAAATATTTTCTGTTTAACCCAAGTTCGGTAATGTTGAACAAGATGAAATCAATTTGATTTATGCACAAAATAAACTTTTGTATTCAAAGAAAACTATAGGGTGTCTTTTCATTTAGCATGCGATCACAGATATCCCAGTCGAAACTTTATACTCAATACAACGTTTCAAGAAGCCAGCGGTAATTACCATGAAGTGTTACGTCACGCACGCCTTTAATTGCGTAATGAGTTTGATTGGTTTGCACGCGCGCAATTAGAATTTCCTCTATCTATGACAATTTTTGTTGGTCTGAAGTTTTCTTTGCGTGCTTCTTTCGATTCTCTATAATGTCGACAAAAGTAGAATTGGAGAAATTGCTAGATATAGCTATTGCGTCACCCGATGTTGGCAATGTTAATTTCAATGTTTTACGTGGATTGCTATTCGAGATAATCAACCATCTTGGAATCAACAAGAAGGCAGTTTGTATAAATGAAGAAAGTGAAGATTTCAAGTCCGTATATGACATGGCTCGTGATGGTGTACTCAGTTCAGCCAACTCCGATCAATCACCAAATTACTTTAACGAACTGGATGAGAACGTTGGTTCTCCATGTATCACTTCAGAAAATACACCAAAGCAAAATACACCACTTAGTCTTAGTCGTTCAGAATCAAGACGATCTAAATCAGCCAGTCCAAGAATTACTAATGAAACGAAAACTCCAGAAGACGCACATCAAACTTCAGTTGTGAAGTTAGAAGGATCTGAGGTATCGCCTGAACTAGTTGTTACTCCCCCAATTTCAAGGGGCAATACTCCAATGAATTCCCCAAGCCCGATTAAACGAGGTTTGAATCTACACAAGACGTCTTCGCGTTCAAGTCAGAGTTTTCATGATAGCGCTGGCGTTCGATCGGATTTACAGTTGATGAAGAGAAACCTGCTTGATCTTCAAGCACGCGTCGATTGTTTGGAAATTCCACGAACCCCAACCAAAGTAAAATCCAACGCTTCGATGTTTTTACAAGGAGATTCAAAGACTCCAGCCCAAGATATGATTGAAGTCATCAACATGGGACGTAAGATTGACACCTTCGATAATACAATTCAAGGACTTTCTGAAATGATAGACTCCTTGAACACAGAGGTTAAAGAAATTTTCGTTAAATCTGAAATGGTAGACAAAATACCAGAAAAATTAGAAATCTTAAAACGGCAATTACAAGACCATCAAGATCACGTTTCTGAGACAGAAAAAGACAAAGAAAGAAAATTGGAAGAGTTTGAAATGCAACTCAAAGACTTAACTTCACATTTGAACTCTTATAAACGTGAGTCAGAAAGGATGATCCACCACGAAATCAACCAGTTGGCCACTCAGTTTATGAACAGCGACAATAAAGATGCTGCGCCGTTTGTCATCTCAAGCGAACCACCAAAAGAATGTTATGAGGCGTTGGACAAGTGCGACCAGCTACAAGAAGCGCAAACTACCCTAGAAGCCGAACTGAGAGAAGTAAAAACTCGTGTAGATCACTTAGAATCTGTGAACCGTGATGTTGCAAAAGTCACTAGTGAAAAAGTGGATATCGATGTCTCTAACGATGCTGCATTTCAACTAAGACAAGAGATTCAAAGTTTGAATAAGAAGATCGATCTTGTATCGAAAGACACATTGCAATCTATCAAGAGATTGGATCACACACAAAAGGAATTCAACTCATTCTTGGAAGAACAAAAGCAACAGATTCCAGAACTTCAAAGTACCCTAAGGTTACAAGAAAAAGACTTGCAAGATCTAAGGTTGAAAATGCAAGGTTTGTACTTTTTCCAATTATTTATAAAATAATATATATAGTTTATAGAAATATAAAATACTATATAGTGCTTCTTTGTTACTCCGACGAAGGACTAACCTCCGAGACTTCAGTATCGCCATCATCTAATGTATACCTATATATTTTACAGCTATATTTTACTTCTGTAGAAACACCGACGCATTCTACACTAGTATGTACCTTACTAGCCTTAATCTCTTCTTTAACATATCATAACTTGATTGGTTTTCTTCATAGCACTACTCTCCGAGAAGCAAGATCTTCAAAGTCAGCTGTCAATGCACCGTTCTCGCACTTACAGCGGCACTGCAGATCCTTCAGAAGATATCAGTCTTATCCGTGCTATGATATTTGATTTACAAGAGGAGAAGGAAAATCTAAAACACGCCAACAAGACTGTTCTGGAAGAGATATATCAGAAACAGAAATCCCTTGATGAGGTACACCAGCAGGTAGGATTAACTGTGATAAATGTTCTGAATTCAAAAGTGAATTTGATGATGAATTTATTATTTTTTTACTTGAGCATTTTTAAACAATGTGGTAAATAGTTGGCCGTCATTATGACAAAGGTCTATTCCCTCCGACCTTTTTTTTTGAAACGTGTGTCTTACCATCAGTAAGATTATCTATACATACAGTAAAAATTAAAACCTAAATGATTTGTTTTACATTGATAGCTTGAAGCGATGCAAATGCTCAAAGCTGACAAGGATTTGGTGACCAATGAGATCAAGTTTAAAGCTGACAAGAGAGATGTAGAGCTAAAAGTTGAGCGTGAAGACTTTGATCGATATATAGGACTGGTCGATCAGTCCCTCAGAGACCTGTTACAGAGACTTGAAAGACACGTAAGCTCACAAACAAGTTATATAGGCAACCAACCAACCAACCAACCAATTGCAACCAACCAAAACACAGACAGACAGACAGACAGACAATTACACAAAGCACTTAAATACAGACCAGCAAATAAATAAACAAATTGATGATTTTGCAGAAACATAGACAGACAGGCAAACACTTAATGTCGATGGGAGATCGACAAAGCCAACCAGCAAGACGCGTCTGTGCGCTTGCTTAAATCTAAACTAACTTTTTCCTATTTGGTTCAAACAGGAGAATATCTTGCGAGAAGCGATTGACAGCATCTCAGGTAACATCAAAACAAAACTCGATAAAACAGAAGTGGAACCACTAAAGCACTACTTCGAGGAAAGACTCAGAATGTTTAAACCACAACCGCCAGAGGTTCGTCCTCCTGCAGAAGAATATGCAGCAGGATTTAGAAAAGTGTTGATCAAGAACTTTTCATGTATCTCATGTGATCGTCCCGTGGAGTACGCGCGCGACGGGATGTTCCCACCATTGCCTTTAACACAAGCTATGCCCATCAAGAAATCAAACAGACCATACACAACCTACGAGCTAGATCAAGTACGTCAGCATATGATAAGAGGGGGTTTAGAAATTGACCAGGAACGTTATGAAGCTATTGATAGTCGACGTAGAAGGCTGCAGACCGAACTGCTTAAGTTAAAGTGAGTAATTCATATTGTTAGATATCTGAGTCGTCGATAAGGAGCTTAAACATACTACTAGGTTATTTCAATGCTAAATTAATACACTATACAAACATACTATAGTTACCTTTAATTGCATCAAATAACAACTTTATATTAATTGTTAGTCCTAGTCGCATTTCGTACACCCACTCCTAAACTGTCATTGTCCATGTGCGCGTACGAATTCCCTATAATAATGTGTACCACAACAAATTTAAAGGGTCAGGCTTATCTATATAGGAACAAGTCTAATGGTTATCTGGGACAGGGGCTATTTGAATGATCGACCATTTAGGAGGGCGAAGAGACGTTAGTAAGAACCTAAGTATGGGGACGAGAGCCGAGTTGCAATAAACTTACATGATTTATAGGTGCACTGAGTCTTTCTTTGAGGTAGTAGATGCATTTTCAATAGTTGTTGTCAACAGTGAAGACGTTTTGGTTAAATATGACTCATTACACATGATTGTTTTTAGCAAAATGAAACATCAAACTCGTCTTCGTCGTCTCTCTCGTTCTCATGCTTAAAATCCTTAGTCTTTCAGCACATTAGTAATACTGAACAAAAATGTTTGACATCTTTTCTGTGATTTCTAGTGGTGTACCCAATATTGAAGAGCTAGCTGAAGTGATTGACAGGCCTTGTGGAGGTAGCCACACCCTATCCTTCCCTCACAGTCGCAGCATCATACGAGGACTACACTTAAACAAGGACGAGATATTGGTTGATTCATCTACTGAAAAGAGCCTCAAGAGCTTGCAGAACGTGGACATTCTTGGACAAGACGGTCATATCTACAAGGGGCTAGTCGAAGACGCACCAGTTATTCTACCACAAATCAAAGATAAATCACCGTCGTCTTCACCCATCCTGAACAAAGCCAGGGATGTTCCAGAAGAAAGTATGCGTGTACGTAGCAATACGCCTTCTTCTGCTTTGAGAGATTCTGCCAGTGCAGACGATGTTGGTAGCTCTTAATTTTTTTACAGTATTTCTCTCATAATTATCAAGTTTATCATACTTTGACTTTAATTCAGGCAGTTGCAAAAGGTTATTTATTCTTTTATTTTATTATCAAAGCTATATTTCAGTGTATTAAGCCACGACTTTCTCTTGAACAATAAATTTAACAAGTCATACTTAACGACTATTTGCGTCTTGTTATACAGTTGCACTGGGTCTCATATAGAACAAATGCTGTAAAACTACGAGATAAACTTTACTAAATACCAACAAAGTATGTCTATTTAGTAGCTATTTGTCACTCTTACTCATCTAGAACTACACTATTTCGTTTGTCTGAGCACAGGCAGCCCAAGCAATCTACTGGTCTTGTTGTAAGTACGCGAGTTCGAGTCCCACGTTGGGAGAAGTCTACCAACGTGGGACTCGAAATCGCGTACTTCCAATGAACCGCCATTTTGAAAAGAAGACCAGTAGATTGCTTGGGCTGCCTGTGGTCTGAGTATATCGTTTCTGATTGAGTGCTAGTGACAAATAGTTACCAAATAGCTACTATTAATAAATATTTACATGGTTTTCCTGTATCTGCTCTCTCTATATCTTTTTTTATGTTTTCTTTGCTTAACAGTAACTTGTCCCCCAATGTTTTACCCCTTCTGTGGGTCTTTCACCATCCCTGTCTAGCTCACCATTGTCTGTGTGGCATGAACTATACTAAAACTTCACCGGAAGAAAAGTATATACATTTTGTACTCATTTGCTATCTAAAAACAAAAATCATGATTTGTTTCACCAGTACACATACACCTATTAGGGAAAACCTGTGAATCTGTGGTTAAAATGTAAAAAAAAATGTTTGAGGGCTTCATTGCTGTTACATTATAATAATTTTTTTGTATTTTAATAAATAAATATCATTAAAAGCAACTTTTAAATAAGCAATAGCAAACAAACATTTTAGAATTAGTTGCTTTGTCAGTATATGTTACAATTGGCAAATAACAAGGTCAATGCTATGTATAGTACCAAGTGGCAGATACAAGACAGGATCAAATTATGACCAAAATTAAAAGCCTTGAAGTTTCAGACTTTGCACTGAGACATTTGAATGATTTTCACATATCAAGTCAGTTACATTTAAGAAATAAACCCTTTTTTCAATAATCATGTAACTGTTATTAGTACATGTTGCTCATTTGTAATAATTCTTATTTCATTATGTCATTATCAACAAAATTTACCAAACTAATGAATATATATATCCACAGAGCCTCATAGCCTCAGAGTAGTTACATTATTTTCACCAAGTCTTCACAATAAATATTGTATCAAGTAGTTACTAATGGATTTTGTGGATCACGTCCGTCTTTTATTATCTTGAGAGAGAAATTGATTGGCTGATAACCTTGAGTTATTGAGCCTATTGAGATAACATCAATATTAGACCCAAAGTAATTCACTATGTTACTCTCAGTTATACCGCCACTGGCTTCAATCAATAAACTTGGAAACTCTTCTTTTAAAATCTTTGCTGATTTATGAAGGGTTTCAGGTGAGAAATTATCCAGCATTACAATATCTGCACCAGCACAAGCAGCACTTCTAGCTTCGTCAACAGACCGACACTCTACCTCAATTTTGATTGAAAATCCACCGGCTTTTCTGGCACTCTTGACGGCATTACTGACACTACTAGATGACCATATGTGGTTATCTTTAAGCATTATCATAGATGATTGATCATAGCGATGAGTTGATGCCCTGCCCACAAATGCAGCATACTTTTCTACCAATCTAAATCCAGGAGTAGTTTTCCTTGTCGCAGCAATTTCACCATGCCACTGGTGTTTAGTTTTCAAGTTTATAAGATTTCTAGCTTTAGTAGCTATTCCACTAGCACGGCATAAACAGTTCAATGCAAGTCTTTCTCCCATTAGGATTTTGTTCACTTTGCCCTTTACCACAGCAACGGCACAAACTGCCACTAGGGGTCCCCCCTCAGGATAGTTCCACTCAACTGTACAGCCAAGTTCTTGAAAGACTGCAGTGAAAAATGGCACTCCTGCAAGGATACCTTTTGATTTACATAGAAGAACAGCTTGTTCGTCTTTTTCTCCAACAACAAACCCGCCATAGTCAAACGCCGGTAGGTCCTCTTGAAGCCATAGGCGAACGTGATTTTGAACACTTGTTGGACTGAGGAGATGTGCAAAGTTTGTATATTCTGTATCATTTTGCTCGCATGCATTACTCATTTTAATGATTGACTACAGAAAAATCCTGCAAAATGAGCTTTCCAATATCCTTAACGATTACGAATATCGCACAAACGTTAGGGGCATGAGGCGAGATTCTAGAATTTCTCCCAGGATGCACTATCGTATTTCTTCAGCTTCCCAGCTTTTTGCAAGAAATGTTGCTGAATTATTCATTTTTGTGTGTTTTACCATGCCTTTTCTATACTATCCATTTTTTTATTATTTTTATTCCTCAAAATGTCGACTTCTGATTTTTTTTATTATTTTCGTTCTAAGGCGAGGTTACACTGTCCTAATTGAACAATAATAAAACCCATAATCCAACGCGCACCACAACAAAACAGAAACAAATCAACATGGTGGTTCTTCATCTCAGACAGATTTTTATTTTAACCTTTTTTAACAATTTTCTTGTACACACTTGGTCTTTTCTCAACATAGAGGAAATACAAAGCACTAAATATGGATTGGAAATTACTGGCGTTCCTGTTTTGTTAAAAGAGGTAAGTTGATGAGGTTTTTTTGTTTGACCAATGAGTGCATGCGACGTCAAAAAACATTTTTAAAACGGGCAGAATTCTGAAAGGCTGATTAAACAATTCTTAAACATCTGGAGGTTGTGTTCATCAAAAATCTCTTTCAATATAAAAAAAATAAAAGTAAACTTGAAGTAAATTTAAATTTGTTTTAATTTATTATTTTATCTCGCAGTGATTCCGGTAATTTTAAGCGTTTCGAAGACATTGAAGTATTTAGCCATGCGTCTGATATTTTTGTGCAATTATGAAAACATGAACTGCAAGATTAATCTAATTGATTCTTGTGTGATCTAAATACTTACAACACGAATAAAAATAGTAGTAGGAAACAGTTGTAAAATACATTTGTAATTTTGACACCATAAAGCGATGATAGCAATACTGACGTTTCGGACGTTAGTCTTTCGTCTGAGTAAGGCACCGGTCGCACTTGATACAAATTTTTGATTTGTACTCAACATGGTCAGTACAATCTACGAGCAAAACTGTTTTTGCGGTCGCACTATCGAAACAATTGCTCACAAAGTACTTAAGCGTTGACATATCAACCGTTTTTCCTCCTAATCGGACCATATTTGAGTAGTTGCCTTTTTTACTTGAAATGTTGGAAGAAGTTTCTGAACTAGCAAACCCCGAATGTTCTTGTGGCTCTAGTGCGTTTATGTTGATGTTGTTTGGAGTAGTTAGAGTTTGCGATGTCCCCGCCAAATTAGGTGTACATTGGCGTTCATTGTAGTGCCTTAATGAATTTCCTGGCTGGTATTGATAGTAAAAGTTAGAATAATTGTTTGGATTCATTGCACTCTTGCACCTTCGCGATCAGATCGTGGCGATGTAATGTTAGTCTACGAACATGGTCTTTGAGTCAGCATTAAGTGCTTGCTACGCAAAGTGATTGACACTTTTCTTGCCTTTTTATTTAATGAACAAGAAAACTGCTGCCTCGGAGCAGTACATTGGCATCTTTGAAGTTTTGTAGTGAAACACAAATTCAGTACGGTTTGCAACAAATCGGTCGCACTGAATTTTGACAGTTTACGCTAAACTAAACAGAATTGTTCTGAAATTGTTTCGAAGTGCGACTGGCCCCTAATATAGGAAACTAGAGCACTTCAGGGACACCTAGAGCACTTCAGGGGCCGGGTGCAGTACAGCCTGAATACAGCTATCCACTGGATAAATTGCTATCCAGCTGAATGCATTCCAAACAAATTCTATTTGTTGAATAACTTTAAACCTGTCGATAACTTTATGGAGGCTTCCTGCAACCAGGCATATATTACTCCAGACAATAAAGAAAAAAATAAATTGTAAACTATGAGGAACTTGAATTGACAAATTATTGCAAGACCACAGGCCTAGATGATAAGGTACATTTAGATCCATTAATTGTGTCTGATTAGAATCAAATACCAGTAAAAAATTGGTTTTCATTATTATTAACTTCGTTGAATGATTTTATAGGATCCAGACGTAACAAATTCTTTAATGCTATCATCAAAACATGGACAGCGGTATTATTGTGTCTTACCTGAAGTTGAAGCCAAACAAACAGAAAAGGAGACAAAGAGGACATTTTCAACTAAGGAAGTAACAGATTTATTGCAGCCAATGGAAAATAGATGCATTCGGCATGTAAGTGCATTTTCAGAAAACCCAATGAGTTGTATCAAATAACAAATTTTCGAAACTTTATGAAGGGCTCTGAGAAAGTTTGATGTCCAAATATTGAATACCATAAGAATTATTGTCATTCTTAGTCATGAAAATTGAGGTAGTATGGGGACTAATGGTATGAATAAGATGTATCCTATCTTTACTCCTAGCTTTTTTTTGTCTCCTCCTCTGGCTTAAGAGCAATAAAATAATGGTATTGCCCATCAACACAGAATTTGATTATCTTGGTTACCATATACTGGCATTTACATCACTGTGATGTGCAGTTTGCAACAGACTATATACTGTCAATCAAAATAGTGTTCATGCCACTTACATGCATTTGGATTGGTAAATATTGTATTTCAGTTAAAGTGTAGCAAATGAAGTGTTTGGTAGGCTATATTGCCAACTACACTCACCCTTTTTGTCTGGAGTGGCTGCATAGCAATGCAAATGATAGTATATGTGTTCTTTTGAGAATTGTTGTTTGTGATAAATCACTTACTAGCTGTCTGTACATCTAGAGTGCACACACTAAAAGTGTGCAACAGTTGTCACTATTTAATGGTAAATAGCGCTAATTAAACAATAGAATTAGCATAAAATAGCACTATTTAGTGGTATTTAAGTTGCACACTTTTAGTGCATGCACTCTAACATAAAAGTATTTACCAAGCTTTATAACTGAAGACCTTGACTTCATGTACATGAATCCCAGAGAACAAGCAAATGTGATTAGGTTTTACTAGATTTACAAATCATAAAAATAACCTCAAACATGAAGCTGTTATTCACCAAGGCAGAAGCAATGTGACTTTAATCTAATATCTAATTAAGTTGTCAAATTATATTTCTCCAGAACAAAGGATGGTGGACATATGAATTTTGTTATGGAAAGTCTGTATCTCAGTACCATGAAGAAGGTATGTAAAATACAAGTGAGCATGGTGCTTAGTAATAATTTGTAATCATTATGCTTATCAGATATGGAATGCTAAAATGAATATATAAACATTTTTTTTAATGGCAGGTAATTCTGTGGCCGGTAACAAGATATCTTTAGGGATATATAGTTCCCAAACAGACTGGGATAAACAAGAAATTGAGGTAATCTTCAAATTCAATAGGTGACTCTTTCATTGATTTTCATCTATCAACCCAGGGATGATAATGATCTAATATATATTTCTTTTTCTTTTTTTTATCAGGTACCCTATTCAAAGAACAGCTCTAAACGTTTCCATTCACAATTCTTTGAAAATGGTACAACATGTGACCTGAATGGAGCACAAAGAACAACAGAAGTTAAGGTATGATATTATCAATACAAGAATACAAAATAAAAAAAAATCAAGCCCCAACATATGTGAATATTTGAAGTGATGGTTCTCATTTTGATCTGTTTTACTCGATCTTTCAAGTGCTTTTCATAGATTGTTTCATTTCACTCATTCAATCTTCCTTCACTTATTTCCTTCAAAGCCTAATTGTTACTTGATTTGTCTCATTCAAAATATTTTATTTGCCTTTCATATTCCATCTCATTTACACCACTTGTTCATTGTTCATTATTCATCATGGCCACATCAGCTATATGCTGCTATTTGATTATCATGTTTAAATAAATGCTATTATTCATTCATTCATCCATCCATCATCCATCCATTCATTCATTCATTGGTCTATCCTTTCATTCATTCATTTTTATTCACAAATTTTATATTGTGTATTTATTCAAGTATTTCATTCATGTATTTTATTCATTCACTATATTCAACTAAATGTATAGTTCATTCATTTGTTTATTATTCATCCATCAAATTATTCATTTAGTTGATGCCATTCAGTGTCAGATTCAAATGTGACTGTTTTATTATATTCCAGTTCAAATGTGAAGTTGATACAAAAGATCACATTGCTATGGTTAATGAGCCTTCATCATGTACCTATGTTGTAGAAGTGCACACAGCCAAGCTATGCACACACCCTCTATTTAAACCTCCTGCAAGTCAGAAACCATTAGCCATCACATGCTCGCCAGCTCTACAGAAAGAACACTATGAAAAGTATTTGGAAGCAGTAGGTAGGTTGGTGCTTTTCTTAATTTCCTCAACTCCATGGCTCTGTTACTCTTACACAATATTGAAATATAAGACCATCTCCTAGTGAAGATCTACCCTTGTTTGAGTTTGTTCAGTTTGATTATTATTTACAATATCTATATACAAACTTGCAAATAGCAAGAGTCCTGCCTACACGGACAATGTTTATTTGGCAATTTCTAGGGGACAATTTTTATTTGCGATTTTCTATGTGGCAACTATGTAGTTGCTGGACAGCTCGTGTCCTAGCTTTTGTGTGCCAAATAAAAAGTGTCAGATAGCCAAATTGCTTGTATAGATGACTCAAAATAAAAATAACAGGTTTCCTGCCAATCTGTGGGCAGCCTGTCGACTCTCTGTCTTCCATGGTTCCACCCACCATCTCCTATCATTTAGTTTTCGTTGTTTATTTATTTTCTGTGACATTAGAAGTTAAGTTAGGATGCCAGCGAAAGATTTTTGTTGTCTTGTCAAAGGCGCCATTTTGTTCACGCATGCCAAAGTCTGTTGACCAAAATCACAAAACCAACTAATATTTGCCAACTTGTCTACATGTACAAATGTAATTGCCGCATAAAATTTGTCGCATAAAATTTGTTCATGTAGATGCTGCTTAAAGCTAATCCAGGCAGATTATTTAAACTATTAACTTAATAAATTACAGCCAAATTCGTTGTATCGCGATCCGCCGTTTTAAAACTTTGTTTTGATTTGGTCTTTTCTGAACGGTCAATCAAATTCAAAGGCGGAGTTTATTTTAGATTAACCAATGACAGAACATGTAAGGACAAGCTCCGCCCTGTGAAAATGATTGACAGTTCAGAAAAGACCAAAATGAACAACGAATTTGGCTGTAACATTGATTACAAAACAAAACTAACAATCAAAGAAGGATTAATCAAATGGGAGTGATAGAGTCCATGCACTAAAAGTGTGCAACGTAAATACCTCTAAATAGTGCTATTTTATGCTAATTCTATTGTTTCCTTTTGTTTGATTAGTGCTATTTATAGTATACTAAAATAATAGTGACAAAACTGTTACACACATTTAATGTTTGCACTCTAAATGTAAGTAAAGGAGGAAAAATAAGTATAGTAATTATATATAATTATAAAACCCTTTGTTTGCCCATTACTTGCACATTGTATATTTAGTTTCACATTTTTTATCGATTAGATCGTTAGCATTCATCTTGCGAATGTTTATGCTACCAGAATCAGAAAAAATGTTAATCAGCCAGATAGAGTAGAGATTAATCTGTAGAACGTATGGTGCAATTCAGGCAATTCTATGCTGCCATCTTTTTCAACACTATGGCTGAAACATTTCCCGCCTTTGGAAATGCTGGATCTTCCCTTGAATTGTCCAGTAGTAATTCAGTTTGAAAATAATCTTACCATTTCACTCTAAAATCTTTGTCCTGGACCATGGCAATGAGACATGGAAGATGAATAAGGGAAATGAAGGCGTGATTTCTTTCAGTAAACATTTTATCTCTACAATTTACTATCTATTTTCCTATAGAACTTGAAAAGAAAGCACAAGCAAAAGCTATAGCTGACAAGATTCGTAAAATGAAGGAAGCTGATGATCATTATGATGACGAAGACCTTGATGACGTCACCAAACCTAAAAAAAAGAAATCCGCAAAAAGCCAGGTGTGGCCGTGGGATCAAGTCGCAGAAAGCGAAGACCGAACACTTATAAGTGGAGATATTAGTAAAGGATCTATGAAGGTAGATCGTATGGATATTATTAAAGATAGAAAAGTCGATGAAGAAGGACAAGTGGACCAGAATAATGGCATTATATCGATAACAAGTCGATATGTCACAAAAGATCGTAAACCCAAGTAAGAAATGGATTGATGTTGTTGTGCTGTTTTTGTCGTTACTCTCAAGCTTTGGCTGCCAAGGACATTGATTGACTTTATTAGCGTATTACACTTTTTTTGTCTTTTTAAGCTGTACTGTTCACATTTTCTGTTTGATTTCTTTTGTCTTCTCAGTATATTACACAATAGTTGCTATAGTAGTTAGTTATTACACTTTGTTTCACTTGTTTTTGAAAAGCACTTTATTATGTTTATTACAGACAAACTGTGGTTGATATTATTGAGGATAAGGAAGAAAGCAAAGCCGACCAGGCAAAAGATAGCACCGATGATAATCAACAACAAACTACAGAAGAAACCGAAAAACTAGAGTCGCAGAACAAAGACAGCCCTTCCACTGATAAACCAAGCGAGGACATTGCATCATCACACAAAAAGACAGGAGAAGAGAATGAACATGACAAACCCACAGCTGAGAAAGCCAAGGACAGGACGACAAAGAAAGCAAAGAAAAGTCTTGAAGAAGAATGGCAAGATGCATTGGCTCAAGCACGAAATCAGTTGAAAAGTGTTGTGAGAAAGCAGTTAAAAGGAATGGGCATTGATCCTAATGGTAGGTGCTTATTTCTTGTATTAGTGTCTGTGTCTAGTCTGCTACTAATGTACGATTCCATCAACTGACAAAATACCCTTCAAACTGACATTTATGTGAAGTTGCATTTGCATCATGCTCGCAAACATAAATTCTGTCCAGCTTTCCAACTGAGTCAGTTATGTCACTAGACTAAAACATATTATAAAAGCTTGATTCCAACTCTCAATCTTATGCTATCCTACTTTTTCATGTATTTATTGTTACTTAGTTGTAGTTGAAATTTTGATAAAATGCTTTTTGTACTTTGGCTTGAGCAGAACTGGAGAACAGAGTCAAAGCAATGATAGGAGGGAAAGCCTCTAAGACCCAAGACACGACACCTGAACAAGACAAACAAGACACGAATGTTGAAGCTAAGACAGACGGTCTGAAAGAAGCTGTGGATCATAAGATAAATAACATGATGAAATTAGTTGAACAGATGGAAAAAGATGGAAAGTAAGCAATTTGGTGAATGACTTTCGCAGTTTGAAAGTATGCGTGTGCCTTTACATATGATTAATGGTCGACTTGGACCGGCTAAAAAAATACCGGTTTACATAGCGTTTTCGTGTAAACGCTTATCGTTTTCGCATCGTTTTCGGTAGCTTGAAGAGCGTCTGTAAGCATCCTTATGTTTGAAACAAAGTGATGACTTCAGCGTTTTTGAAAATAGCTAAAACGCATTGCCGTCGTCTTCGAAAATATCCACTCTTAGAGGCGTTTTCGAAAATAGCCTGCTAAGTAGCGTTTTCGTGTAAACGTAGGCCTAAACGGATAAAAAATGCGCGTTTGCGAAAATAGCCGACTTCGTGTAAACGCAGAAGTGACGACATCTTTCGTGATTGTTGTACTTGTGAATGTCCCTGATTTTATGATAAACATTCTTCAGAATTTGGAAAAAATAACATCAACTTACATCTTGATTAATGTACTGTGATTCTCAGGCTGGGTAAGAACAGCAATGAAAAGCGTTTGATGTCAAACATTCACAAAATAATGCAAGGAATGGACCACCAGAACATTGTCTTGATGAAGAAAGAAGAAACGATCCAACGTGAACTTGAAAAACACTTTGATGAGCTCAGAGATCGCTACAATGACGAGGTGGACATGATGAAAAGGTTCATCGAAGAAATAGAGGATAGAGACAGTAATTCAGGATATAAAGACGATAATTTCTTGAAAAATATCGTGGAGAAATTGAAGACATCCCTGCATCGTTTTGATAAGTCAAACAGGTAGGTGAAATCTTCCGAACCACTCTTTGTCTTCTGTCGTAACTGTAATTGTGTTGTGTAAGTCAGTTAATAATCAATAATGTGGTATGTGTCTTCTCCGTCAATTCTTTTACAATACTGTTTGTGTTTTTGTTTTCGTGTTCCATCTGTTGTGTCTTCCCTGTCTGTTTGCATGTTCTCCAACGTCGAGGGGTTTCATGTTCTTCAATTTTTCTCTGCAATGACCGCAAATGAAATAGATTCTGGAATATCAGTTTGAATCAGAACCAATCTAAACTTAGTGTGTACCGTGAGTTTAATATGTGTATTAAAATACCTGACACTTTCACTCGTTAGAGCTCTATCAGAAGACATGGAAGCAGTCAAAGAGCTAAACAAAGAGGTCCATTCCAAAATCGACGACGTTGTGTCGAGTGATAAAACTGACAAAAAAACCTCTTCTGGCGAATTCTTCCGTCTTGCTGGGAAAGCTAACCTAGTCCTACGAAGACTACTTCAACGAAGCGCCCAACTTGACAAGGATTTACAAAATATGAAGGAAATCAGCAGACAAGCAAAAGCAAGGAATGAAGAATATGCAGATATACTAGACGAAGATCCGAATATGAATGAAAACAAACGAGTAAAGAGAGAAGCGGAGAAGAGACTTGGTTTTGTAGTAGACAAACTAAAGAAAATGCTGACTGACATTGATAATGATGATGACACTATCACTAAGGAATCTGAAGAACCATTACCTGATTTTGAGCCTATTAATGACAACTTTAAAGTCCGTGTCAGTAAGATCAAAGGGGGTGATGGGAAAACGGTGTGGACTGATGGGAATGAGGACGAGCCAACTGAGGGGACTGGAGGGGAACTTGAAATTGAAGATAAGCTCAAGAAGGCGTCGAAACGAATGGAGAGACTTGTGAAGAAGCAGTTGGAAAGTGCTGGAATTAACCCTGGAGGTTAGTAGGGAAGTTCCAGAACATCAAATAATTCAATCAATAATTCAATCAATCATTCAATCAATAAATAAATCAATCAGTCAATAAACCAATCAATCAGTCAGTTGAAATTAAAATTATTAAGTGTACTGAAAACCCTAAAACACTAAGGATGAGCGAATAATAATAATAAAAAGAATGAATGGCTCGCAGAATGAATAAGTGGATCAATGAATGAATGTGAATTATAAAATGAATTGATTGATTGCCTATAGGTAAAATACGTGTCAAGATCGTCACATCACGTGAAGCTTTAGAAAACGTTGGTGGAAAAAAAGGGATGGATGTATTGAGTGATGAAGAAACAGACCAGTTCAAAAAGATGATTTTCAGTTTAATGGTAAGTAATATTACTCAATTATTCATCGTCTGATTTTTTCAACTTTAAGTTTGCATTCAGTAAACTAGATTTCCAAATGTAATATCAATAAAAATTAAAAGATTTTGGCCCGGATTTTTTTTTATAAATATGTATGTATTATTGAGATTGCATGGATAATTTTTTAGCCCGGCCTAATCCCAGGTCAGATTAAAAGTCCAGCCCAGTTCCTGCTACAATGTTGGACATAAATAGTTGAGACATGAATTTTTTCCCTTTCCTCCCCCTCCCTCGACCAATGTTGTTCATCATGAGAGAGAAACACCATCAGGGAGCACAACATTGCTTTTGGGAGGGAGGGGGTTCAAAGAAAGACCATCAGAGCGATGTATATTAGGAAACATACTTTTCTTAAAAGAAAAGTCAAAGTCAAAGTGTGCAAAGAGTCTCAACATTTATGTCCAATATTGTAGACTGGCTGGAAATCTCAGCTTGGCAGTTTGGGTTGAAAGTTCTAATATAATCAGAATTTTATTTCAGTCCGGACCGAAAGTAAAAGCTGATGTTTTTTTTGTCTATCTTCACAGGGAGGAAGTAGCGAGGCAGGGGAGGAGAAAAAACGGCAGAACAAACTAGAGAATAATTACAATTTGGTGTGGGGTGATAATTCCATGAAGAAAGCATCTGATTCAGACGAAGAGGACCCTGACACGGAGCTTGTTTTCGACGATACAGACCTCTTTTAGTCTTAGACTTAGTTAGACTGAACATCCTTTATAACTTACGATCCACTTTTTACCCTCGAATGTGTAGGCGGTTTGTATTTTCTTCGCAAAAATGGTGAAGTGAAATTATGAAGAAGAAAAAAAATAACAGAGATCATAAAAATACGAAAACAAAAAAAATATAGGAAGCGAGCCAGTGTGTACATTAAACCACGCAGCGATCCCCCCATGGTTAGAGCATGGATGATAGAATTGGTCTGTCTATTTCACAAGAGTACACTCATACATTTGATTAATATTATGGTCACGGGTGAAATACCATGCATTTATGTAAACCATATTAATATAATTAATAATTGTTAGATATTATTTATGAAGATCAAAAAAATTGTAAATATTCGTTAGATCAATACTTTGCGTTTCACCAGTGATCTAGTTGATGGATTTCACTTACAGTCCAAATAGTGGAACAAATAAGCGCAGATATGTATTGCATGCAATGACTAGATTTAACTCATTATCTTATATTAGAGTGCAAATAATATACCCATTCAATCTTTATTTTTAAAGATTATTTCAAACCCAACTAGAGCATGATGAACAAGAGATTCTGACCGATCTGAAATTGCTCTCTGTTGAATTCTTAAGGTTTCGCCAATTTCGCAACTTCCATAGTTTATAGCACCAACTAGTTAATTATTTCACAGATACATTTAGTGCTTCAAAAGTGCTTTAACATTTCAATCTAGTTGTACTTTAAAATGGTTATCAATTTCACTGATTACCTTGCATTTTGTTCCGCTTTCTCCAAACAAGCTGATGGCAACTGAAAAAGAGCTTCTTTCGTGGGATATAATCCCAGATCCCGCGTAGCATCCGTCTGAAAACTGAAGACCGTTCATAGTTTTATCAAAATTAACAGATGTATACAAGCCATTATTTATTAAAAGCAATACTGTGATAGTATAAATAAATTTGATAAACATGGATCAGTATTGTTTTAATGGTATTTACCAAGTGAAGAAACTGTAGAGGCCACAAAATACTGCAAGTTTTAAAGTTATTACATTTGAGGACAATGGTTATTACGTTTGAGGCCAGTTATTACATTTGTGGCCTCTACAGAAACTACAAGTGAAATAACAAGTGAAGAAAGAGAATGAGTTGATTTTATCCCCGGGGGGGGGGGGGGGGTACACCATTCAGATCTGGGTAGGGATGTTCCGCTGGGTTCTTGTAGGGGTTACCCTGTTTATGACAAAAAATGCCTAACTTCCATACCCTGTTTATGACAAATTACAATTGTTTACAAACATTATATGGTTTGTATAAATATATCAATTCAGACACACGTGCTGCTCTTATCTTTTTTTTTAAAGTCAACGATCTTATTCCTGCCGATTTCCTGACTGCAAAATAATTTCTCTCATTTTTTGGGCCCTGTGTAT
This sequence comes from Diadumene lineata, assembly GCA_918843875.1. NCBI lineage: Eukaryota > Metazoa > Cnidaria > Anthozoa > Actiniaria > Diadumenidae > Diadumene > Diadumene lineata. The sequence continues at coordinate 21,209,865 of OU974069.1, read as the reverse complement.
GACAGGAAGTTTGGATTAAATCGGAAATAGAGTAGAATTGGATACTCTGTTCATGACATCAAGGTCGAAAAACCATACCCTGATCATCCCCGTATAGTCGATATAGGGTAGTACCCCCCCCCCCCCGGGATTTTATCACTGAGTTTAATAACAAATCCATGATTTTATGAAAGAATGAATAGATGGACGGATCAATAGATGGATGGATCTGAATAATGGTATTCACAAAAATTCAATGTTTTCATTCCGCGGTCGTAATACCGGATTCCAGTTGTCGACTCAACGCCCTGCCGTGGCCGGGACAGAGCGCGAACAGAGAGAACCTGGCTCCATTGGGCCTCCTGTGGCATTTAGGTCAGTGGTTCCTCCTGCGGGCTCACTTTATTGCATCTTTTTTGTTCTAGTTTCATAGTTTAGTATTTCTTTCGTGTTTTGGTTTCTTTTTCTTTTTTTTCAGTTACTCAAATATTTTCCTGTACAGGTAGGTAAAACACTCGATCTCAGTGAAGGTTATGTGTTTATTTATTTTTCTGATAGACATTTTTGTTGCCAGGTAATATATTTTTTTGATTTTCACATCGTTCATTGTTTGAGAAGCTGATTCATCACATTAAATTAATAATCTTAATTGTTCCTTGTTTAGATAGTGTGATTTGTTCAATTACGTGTATGTTATAAAATCTCTAGTGAATGTTGGTTCTTTTTTTTATTTTATAGCTTGACTTAATTCTTGATACATAAACTTAAATGGATCTGCAGTTTGTATTTTCTGTGTGTTTCGTGATTTTACTACAAATTTTACTGGCATTTTGTGGAAATGGAAATGAATTCAAATGTTCTGGTAAGTATAATTTAATGCAATTTGGCCGCGCTAGTTGTGAGGTGAAATTGTAGCTTTATATACATTTCAATATTAATCTGCATTAATGTACCTTGTGCTTTAGTTTGTAAAATTACAGTTGATGAAATTGAATGGGTGATTTCACAAGTAGATCCCAAGAAATCACTTGAGGTATGCAACATAATCATATTGCTTTTCTTATTTGCCTGCTTATTTACTCACTCAATTTATAAATGAAAACAGCATTCATTCATTTACAAGTTTATTCATTCATTCATTTGTTCAAGACATATACAATGTACCATTCCATTATTAACTAGCTTTTCACCATTGATTCTGTAGGTAGAGAGTTATCGAGTTGATCCAACTGGAAGACAAAGCTATACTAGGAAGGTAGGTTGCTTAAAATGAAAGTCTAATCTCACTGGCATTGGTTTTTGCTCTTGGGCTTCTCTAAACTCCCTTGCTCCTATTTTACGTTTTGGGCTCACTCAACAGAGTAAAACACAAATGATGGTATTAAGATTTATAGATGTTTGATAGTCAGCAGTATTATAAACATATCAATGCTTAGCCAATCAAACACATTATTCAATAAAATGATGCATTCTGATTGGCTAAGCTTTGTTATACCTGGTCCAGTATATCTAATCTTTTTCAAAAGTACAAATTCAATTGGTCAAGTACAGATTTAAATAGTACACTGTTCATATCATTTAAGGTCCAGTGTTTCAAACTAGATGATTAGAAATTCATCCAAGTAGTCAAGAACACTTTTGCTTAATTTCTGGGGTGTCTAAACAATATGATTTCTTGTAGATTCCTTATGCACGGTCTGAGACTCATCTCACAGAAGTACTAGAGAAGATCTGTGAAAAGATGAGTCAATATGCTGAGTCTAAAGACCCTACTACAGGGAAGATATCCTATATTAGAACATCATCTAGAGACGGATCCCCTGTCAATTTATCTAATGTATCACTTAGTGGAGAGATAGCAGAGAAGCTGAAACGTGCTGTGAGTCCTTGATAATACACATAATCTATATGTTATTTTGTTGTGCAATTTATAGTTATGTTAACTCCATTCAATTGGCAATATTTAGACAATGGCAAGGCTGACCTGCTTTTAAGCAGGCTTGTGACATGGTATATTATTTTTTTCAAATATTTAATCCCTTATCCAAAATGTCTTAAGTTTGATTTTCAACCAGTGGCAGCCTGATCTGGCCAAAATATTTGATCCCTGATTTGGCAACACCTTCTCTTGAGCCCAATCACAGGGCCTGTGATCCCAATCCCAAATCTAAAATTCTGATCCTGATCCCAAAATAACCACTAAATCCAATCCCATATTCCATGTAATGAACTTGTTTAAGCCCACGTCATTGGAAACTAATTAAGTGTGTAAACTATGTAGATTGTCAATGTTGGCATCCCTAGTTGTTTACCCCTGGGGCTACAAGATCACTTTTTTGAGTGATTTGATGAAAATTTGAAAGTTAGCCTCAATCTTAACTTGGGCCATTATGGAAGATTATCCTTTGATTATCATTGGATTCACACTTAACTGCTGTGTATAGACTCCCTGTCAGTTGTTTTTATTTTCGATCCCATTCCCGTACAGTCCAGATGATTGGACTATAATGATTTGCTGCAGTTCAATCTTTGGGCACTGTCAACAATCTAACCTACAGAGTTTGCAGACGTTAACCACTTTTTTTCTTGTCTATTAGTGTGAAGACATTTTTGGTGAGCATGAAGAAGAAGTGATTGAAGCTTTAAGGACTGAGCATGATAATCAACAAGAATCAGTGTGTAGTGACACCTTACGTAAGTTTAAACTATGTAACTATGCAATTTTGAATAAAAAAACTGTAATATTTAATTAATTATTAGTAAATGTTTGCAAATTTTCTAAATATGTTAATTCTGATGCAAAGTGCAAACTGAGGTAAGTGAGACTACCATAATTGATGTAATAGACGCCCACTCTCATAAACGCCCCCTAGTATTTTAATGATCTATTAATCGCCCCTCTCTAATAAATACCCCTCGTCCAATAGAGGCCCCACCCTCTTCCACCCTTAATATAATGAGTAAATGAACAAACATGAGGGTTGGCAAATGACTTTTATTTATTTACAAGTTTCTTACTTCCTCGACAATGGTTTTCTCATGATCATAAATCTATGTATCTCAAGTTCAAATTAAGTAAGGGTATCGATGTGGACATTGATTTTATATAATTTCTAAAAAAAACCCTCTTTTTTATTATCATTTTTGGTGAGCAATTCTTATTGCTGTTCAGTTTTTCAACATTAGATAATGGCAATTGCAATAATCCCCTCTGACTTTAACCTGATAAATTAAATGCCTCCCTTCATGTATGAAATTTTATTATAAACACCCGGGGGGGGGGGGGGGGACTCCGGGGATAAAAGATCAGGGATGCTTGTCAGAATTTTTCAAAAATACCCCTAAAAAATACCTGACATCAGTTCAAAAGGGCTTGGCATCGCAAATTTTTTATCTCTAAAAGATACCAAAATCAAGAGTTTCAGTGCTATCAACCCCTAAAAGATACCAAAAAAGTGAGAATTTGGCCAATTTCATAATTTTAAACCCTAAAAGATACCAAATCACTGATTTTTACCCCTAAAAGATACAACGAGCATCCTGCATCGTTTACTTCCGGAGTCCCCCTCCCCCCCCCCCAGGTATAAACACTCCAGGCGTCTAATAGATCATTTATGGTACACTACTTAACTTGGGTTTGCTGTTTTGATCACTGCGCATGCATATATGATCATGGAATATAATATATCCAGTTGTTGACAAAAAGTATTATGTTCATTTCCCTACTATTTTGTGCTTTCATCATGATGAGAATTATGTCAACAACAACTGGGTATTTTTTCATGAAAATGTCATGTTACCAACATTTTTGTATCTTATTTTCTTTTTAGATCTTTGCCATAAAGAAAGCACTAGCTCAAATGATGAATTATAATATCAGAGGAATGAAGAATTATTATTATTATGATAATGAAATAATTTACAAGTGAATTGAATAATAATTATCATTAGTTTTTTTATTGTTTGCAATTTGCATTGTTTTTGTATCAGGCTGAATATCTTTCATTCTAAAAAGAGATTTATACTATTTTTTGCAGTTTTTTCATTGATGTTTACATAATAGGAAGGGAAGTTTTAACTCGAAGCATTATAAAGGGACAGCCATAAGGGTTCAAAGTATCAAAATACAAATTATTTTTCCTTTATAGTTAAGGAATACAAAAAGGTAACTTTGACATGATATAATAACAATATTTTGATTCCACTTGGTACATAGAATATGGTGTTTGAATTTATGATATTTTGAGAAAAAGAATTACTTTTTAACAATAGCACAATTATTATTACAGTAAAGTAATATCAAATCTTCAGGTGTTAGGAAAATGGAAGTCAATTAACGCCGGTCTTCTTTCTTGTGTGTGGAGCAATCTGATTGGTTATGTGTTTGCTGACAGGTTAATATCCTGCTGAATTAAGTCTGAGGACTGATATTTTGTTCTATATTTTTTTGAATAAGGGCGAGTTTGCACTACGCCAATTTTTGTTTGTTTAGCAAAAAAATCTGTCATCACAAGTGGTTTTCATGTGCAAACGCCACTGCAAAAATTTTGTTAGAATTACCAATCTACAAAGAGGCCGCTGTCTTGCTTTGGAGGCCTCTAAACTTTTGGTAGTGTGAAAATCCTTTTGTTATTTGACAGCAATATGTCAATGAATGGCAAATTGACCTCAGTTTACATACATAAAACCATAGAGTTCCCGCATATTGTGCCACATTGCGATGGATTGATCAAGAATGCAGTACGAGTATTTCGACGATGGCTATTACAATTACTACGGATCACAAATGTTTGGCGGTCCGTCGTACAGTATTCCTGGCAGTATTCCTGGCGGAATGACTAATAGTATGCCTAGTAGGTCGTATTTGCCGGACCTTACGAACAGCATCGACGAAGATCAAACTGAAGAACAGCGACCATATTCTAATTTTGTCTAATTTTGTTGTTGTAGTGCAAACACAATTACCAAATCGAAAAATACCGGAAATACCAAATTTTAGCAAAAACACACCCAGATTTTGGTTGTAGTGCAAACTCGCCCTAAGAAAAGGTTATCTAATTAACCGAGCTGGATTGGTCTGTACAGGAGAATCTTGACCTTGTTCTTGGGGTTAGTATTTGACCTTGTGGTCAAGATTTTTCCTGTACAGACCTCTTGCATGCAGTTAATAAGGTGTGGAAAGACCTGGGATGATAGCTCTTGATCAGAATATAATAATTTCAGCTAAACTAGTACTTTTCCATCAGTAGCGACACCTCTCTTTTTCATTGACAAGACTGTTCAAATGTATATTATTTTAATAGTACCGTGTGTGCAAAGCAAAAAGAATAATGTAATAAAGGTTTATTCCATATGAATGGATTATTACATGAGTTGATTGATTGATTGCTTGCTTGCTGTATTGGTGTATTGAATGTTCAATTGACTGACATGTAATATAATACAATATAAATTATATGATAGCGAGATCTTTATGTACTATATAAAAACTGAGCTGCACTCGAGTTTTTATACTTGATAAAACACATCCTGTGAATATTTTATTTGACTTCAAAACCCCAATGCTTATCAAACCAAATTTTTCAAATACAATTTCGAAAAATAAGCGAAAAAAATTATCAAATTGACTGGTGGTTGTTCTGATCAAGCTATGCTGAAAAGAAAGAAGTTGAAACAAAAGTATGTGCAGTCACTCACCATGTATCAGGAATCAAACAATATCTCTCACATAGGTCCATATAGATGGTTTCCCATCTACTGTCGTCTCCCAACCTCTCTATCAGACCACTGGGACCCTGAATTGCAAGGATTACAATGATGATGATGGAGATGATGATACTTCCTGTTGATGATGGTTGTGATGATGAGATATAGTTCAACACTTTGGCTTTGATGATATTGCGATGTTTTTATATTATTTTAATTTATGCAAAGAGGAAACTAATGAAATGGAAACTGGTCTATGTATAAATAAAGCAAAGAAACCCCCAATAGATCTTTCATCTGTATATTTAGTTTCCCACTTGCAGACTAAATATAGAATGTCTGACAGATAAACCTCTACAACATAAAAAAGTACCTCAGACGACATTATTCCAATGTTTTCTACACAATCTGTTATTATGTGTCAATATAAGATCAAAGGCACGGTCGGAAGTGAATTCGTGAATGAATCGTTTCGTCAATTGGTCAGACGATACCCTCCTACATTTTGTGGACACTTACAGGAAATGACGTTCGCCTTTACCAAATATGACTATGTCGACCATATTTGGTGTGATGGAATGTGGGGTTGTACTTCCTTCGGATGTGTGTGTGTGGATGAATAACGCAGCGTACAGTTGAGGTTTCTCTTAAAAATACTCATCCTTTCGATGAATTAATTGTAGAAAGAACAGCTCAAGCATTTTACAGGTATGTTCCAAAGTTACGTTTTTGCATTTATGTGAATTTAGATGGTAGTTCGTCAAATTATTGATAAGCTTTCAGTTCTGTCAAATTTGGTTCATTAGTGATCTTTATCACTTTCTGTATGGGCGTGCAAGTATACCAATAGCTCTTTATATTGCTTCCTAAAACACAATCATTTTTCCTACAGTTTTGTTATTGAGAATTCAACCTTTTGAAATAAGATTTTTCTCCGTGTAGATTTCTAGATCGTAATGTAGTTGGCCAGATGTTCGCGATCATAAAATGAGCAATCCATCACATCTGCAAGAATATAGACTTTGCTCAACAAGTTTTCAACAAATATATTCAATTAGATTGATCACTTATTCGAAGTCTAAATAACCAATGCAATCAAGCTATTTGTGTATAGTTTGTAGCTTTGTTAATTTTTGGGGTCAAGGAGTAGCTTTTTATTCTATTTTGCGTGTAATCTCGAAATTAGGGCAGCTTTAAAAGTCACGATCACGAAGCGTTTCGCACTATTTTGAATTGCTTGTTGTCTTATTTTTTATAAATATTGAAGAATTTATTTGTTTTTAAAGATTGTGTCTTGACCATTTGGCCAATTTGCAGCATTTATATGACATACGTAATTCAATTCTTGTCTGGACAATAATTTGTAATGGCAATTTGCGATAAAAAAACTTTCAGCTTGAAATCTGATTTTTCTTTTCCTTTTTTTTTCTCATCAATATTTGCTTAAATTGATTAAGTTTACTTTCACTCTATCAAATGTTGTTGTTGTAAAACTAATATTTTATTTTTATTTTTTTTTTTAATCTTGTTTGTTTTTGTTTTGCATTGTTGTTTTTCATTGTTAGTCTATTATTGTTGTTGTTGTTGCTTTGATGACGATTTTCTAAGTAGGAACTCGAAAGAAAAATTTAAATATTTTACCAACTGGTCTGCTTCATTTTTTGTTTTAGAATATTGTGGTCGTGACTCACTATTTTAAATTTTCCACATGTGACACGATTTGGGCATTGTAAAAAATTATGGAAATAAAATCAATGTTAATTCAATTATTATTTAAGAGGTTGAAATAAAATAGAAACAACATATAATCTTTTTCATTGATATTTATTAAATGTTATTAATATTATTATTTCAATGTGTCTAAGCATGAATTCATTGGAATGGATTTGTGGGTTTTGTATTTACCACATCCATGTGTGAGTGTGGGCTGTGGATATAGCATACTGGCTTGTAAATTTAGCTGCTGAAGCACTGCTATTTGTCATTTATATAATGCTCATTTCACATCAGCTCGATAAAACACCCTTTGCTGATTAATCTATAGATCTATATGAATAAATAATATCCAAGTATCATTGCAGTGTCTCTACCCAATCTTTATATGTAATTTTTTCATCAAAATATATAAGCTAGCTATCTCATCTTACCTATTTTTATTAGTTATTATAGGTAGCCTGTACTTTCAAGCATGTTTTCAATTTCATATAAGCAATGACAATAACAATTATTGTAAATAATTTATCCTATTAAGTAATAATTAAAATGACTGATTGATTAATTGTGATAAACAATGTTGTGATTAATCAATGAAAGAGGCAAGTAGGATGATCTAACGATTCTCAAATAGTTCAGTTAATTATAATACATATAGGATAATTGCATTTAGCATCACATACTAGTACTACTAGTTCCAGAATGCTTTCTCATCTTTCTTTTGTTGGTAATATAATGTAATGTTCTGCTTTTAAAGCACATTTCTCTTACTATCTCAACTTAAAAGTTTGTAATATTCATAGTATTTATTCCGGTTTTGCAAACATGAGATTGATAAGTTGTTAGTGATTATAACTAGTAATTGGATTGATGATTGTGACCTGCGCTATCATTGGTTCTTTTAATTCCTTCTGTTACTAGTCCAGTGTCCCAAAAATACCAACATACATACAGTCTCAATGACAAAGATAGTTCTCAATTAAAGCATTCTGGTATGGGTAGTATAATGTTATCATGATCATGAATATGAGCTATTATTATAAAATGGAAATATTTAGTATTGTCAAGTTTAAGATTCATATTATTGATAATACTTGAATTTGTTTGTTTTATAGATTTTTATAAAAAGATGAAGACTTACCTCCTCATTGGAGCCATATTAGCTATTTTTAGCCTTCCATTTTCAACACAAGGTAAAACTTTTAAAAATCCTCTGTGACTCACCTAGCTATTTTTACAATACCATGTACTGCAAGTTTATTTTGGACTTTGTTTTGATTTCATCTTTTCTGGACATTAAACCCATTAATTTCTAATCACTGACTAGTAATGAATAATATACAGTATAACAGCCCATCTACCTTAATTGGCAAATGATATTATTGGTTGTACATACAAATATTGAATTCATTACACATACATCACTTATGACATTATAATTGTAAATATTAAAATTTTGTAAAGAACTATTATGTTAGAGTGCAAACACTAAATATGTGCAACAGTTGTCACAACTTAGTAGTACAAAGAAAACAATAGAATTATAGGGCTATACAACCAATAAATTATTATTATTATTATTATTATTAGCATAAAATAGCACTATTTAGTGGCATTTATGTTGCACACTTTTAGTGCGTGTACTCTAACTTCTAAAAATTTAAATAAAATTGTTCTACATTTTTGTTGCTTTCAAGATTGTAGATCACATGGAACATGTAAACAGTGTATTAGTAGTGCTGATTGTGCATGGTGTTCAGCAGAGGTAATGATCAAGTTATATTCAAAATTGTAATGAATATGTTATAGTGGATGACTTGTAGTCATTCTGACAGATTGATATTGAATAGGCAATTTTCATCATGGCATCATTTTACTACCAAGACCAGCATTCTTTGCAAAATTTCTTTCATATTCAAATTTTTAATCCATTAGTTAAACAATTTGCACTAATTGCAATACAAAAGAAAGTCAGCAAAGCATTCTGGTATTGGTAGTATATGACACACAAACGTTGATTTTGCTGAAATATGTAGATATGAATTATATTCTTCTTTCTTTCCATTTGTGTAAAGCTGATATATTATCTCACTGACTAAGTTGATGATTGAAATAGCTATAAAACTGAATATCTTTGTCGTTCTTTAGAATTTCAAAGAAAAAGCAAGATGTGACACACTGGCAAATTTAAAGAAGTCAGGATGTCCACTGTTAAATATCTCCAATCCAACTAGTACAGTAGATACAGATCCTAAGCAGGTATAGCAAACTTTTCCTTTTCAACATTTACTATAATTTTTTTTTGAGGCACACGATAAGGAAATGTACAAACCAATATTAGATAATATAACATTGGGGTAGCACTACCCTTCTATTCAAGTTTCTGTTGTTTTCTTAGAAGATGCAAAGCTCCAATTTCATATTCTTAGAAACAGTGCTAGCAGCTTCTCAATGAGATCATCAGATTTAACACTCAATCGGTGGACTGGCCTGAGGTTGATCTGACGTGATCCTCACCACTGTATCTTTAGACTGGAGCTCTCAACCAAGTGAATATCAATGAGCTGCTAATAATTGATTTCTTAATCATAATTATTTATTTGGTTTCTATTTTCAGAATGTTCCTATAGGACCAACAACACAAGTTTTTCCTCAAAAAGTGACATTAAAGTTACGTCCAGGTGTTCCTGCAACCATCTCTCTGTCTGTCCGCTCTGCTGAAAACTACCCTGTAGATTTATACTATCTTATGGACATGTCATGGTCTATGGCAAATGATCTTGCTAACTTGAAAAACCTTGCTGGACAGATCGGTAAGGCATTCTAGAAGTGAGGCATAAGAAGTCGCAGTATTGCTGTACTGGGTTATTTTTTTGGAGCATCATTTTGGTATTTTGCATTTTTTTTTTTTGGTATTGGAATAGCCTATTATATCTGGTATTCAAACATTTTAGGACATAATATTTGGTAAAAACATTAGAGCAGAGAAAATCTTTTACTGAAAAAGCAATCACTCATAAGCTGTTTATCATTCATTTATTTATAACAAATTGTTTTTATCGGGATATCTGATATGTTAATATTAGTTTATTTCTCAAGAAAACAGAATTAGTAAGCAATTTTTACATTTTTGGCTATGTTATCATTATTTTCAATTGATAAATTTAGGCTGCAGTATTTGGTGATTGGACATTTTGTAAATGGGACATTGTGGTATTCAATCTCCCACCCCCCCCCCCCCCCTCTCAGTAAAGATGACACTACAATATTTACATTTTGTAGCTCTTACATGTACATGGTTATACAGATTTATATCATAAATTCAATAACTGATGGTATTTTTGTGGGTTTTTTTTTCAGCTCAAACCATGCAGAATATTACCAAGAATTATCAACTTGGATTTGGATCATTTGTAGACAAAACTATTGCTCCATATATGAGAGAAGAGTAAGCAATTCATGTTTCAGTTTGGTATCTTCTTTTTTCATTCATCCATGCACTCTTTCACTCACTGATTCATAATATTATTATCATTCATTTGACACTAATTTATTCATTCAACATTCATTTATGTTGCATTTACGTAATCATTCATTTGTCCATAAATTCATTCATCCATTTAAATGAAATGTCAAAAAAAAAAATGATCTTTAACCCACAGACTAGCGAAACCATGCAAAGCAGACGAAACCTGTATAAAAACTTATGGCTATAGACATATCTTATCTCTTATCAATAACAGAACAGTGTTTCAGGTATGAACTCACTTTACAACATCACTTGTGTCATTTCTATTACACTATTGACCATTTTTGTCTTTTCTTTATAGGCTGAAGTCAACAAGCAGATCATATCTGGTAACCTTGATGAACCTGAAGGAGGTTTTGATGCTTTGATGCAAGTTGCAGTTTGTGGCAAGGTACTGCCTTATACCATAGGAATTTAAAGTGCCTTAAAGTGCATATTTATAAGGAAACAATAGCTGATAGTAGCAGTAATCGGGGGTTTCGTTATCTTTATGAATACGTGTCTGAGTAATTGATGTAGGCGCCTGTGCCCCAAACATTTCCTAGGTGGGTCTAGGGGCATATTTATTAAGAAAGATACATAATAACCCGCAGTAAGAGGTAAAATAGGCAGTGCTATACCACCAGTAGTCGCCTGTTTTTGAAAGCCATGGTAATTATTGTAGGATTCATAGGAATCATAATTTGGTGATATGATCTTATCATTTGATAGCTAAGACCAAATTTGATCCTGAATGTGGTATACAGGGAAATGTGATGGTTGTTTCAGTATATATTTTTTATATTATTATGTATTTTTCAATTTGTAGAAAATAGGATGGAAGAAGCTTGGAGAGTCGCGTAGACTAATTGTGTTTGTGACTGATGCACCTTTCCATGTGGCTGGTGATGGAAAGGTAAGCAACAGTAACCTTTCATACTGTTCTAGGTGAAAAAGAGAGAGATCCAATTAGAAAGCTTAATGATGAACTTTAGAATTATTTCTCAGTAAATGAAATTAAAGTAAAAATATATATATTTTTTATTGGCCTGACAAATCTTCATCAACTGTAAATAAAAAAAATCTGCATTATATTACATGTTCATCGTGAATCTGTTTTATAATCTGTACAATGTACAATAAACAGGAAAAATATTTTTTAACATTTATTGAATGACGTAAACATTAAATAAAGTGAGTTTTCTGTTTTGCACATCATTAAATATACCACGTAAATTAGATATTTATAAATTTATATATTAATGACATGTATACTACAACGTTCTTGCTAACAAGTGTATATACATATAGCTTATATAAATTTTTAAAGATTCTGTCTTGATTGTTTTTTTTTTTTTAAGCTTGGAGGTATCGTAACTCCCAATGATGGAGAGTGCCATTTAAATGGTCTGGGATATTACGACAAGTCAACTGAACTGGTATGTATAGTTTAGTTGCACTTGTTCTGTACAACATCGCCTTGGGCCAAATATTGTTCCAGACAGATTATCCATATTTTGTGATACATGTACTCTTTCATTGTCAGATCCAGGATTTTAGAAATGGGCCTGAAAATGTTTTTTCACTTACCAATTATTCTGGGTGACATTTTTCTTGTTATTACAAAGTAACTTGCATGGAACAGTCCTGTTGAACCTCCCACTGGATGCACATTTGAAGTCAGTTGCACAAACCCTGGATATTAACGCTATCCTGCAGATAAATCCCTATCCTGCAGATAAAATCCATAACGTTCTAATGCAACATATGACTTTTATCCAGTGGACAACTTTTGTATTTTTACAATGTTAATTTTGTTCTAAGTTGTGATTTGAGTTTCTTCTTCTCTTTCTAGGATTATCCCTCTGTTGCCCATCTACATGAAAAGCTTCTGGAGAATAGAATTCAGCCTATTTTTGCTGTTACCACCAACGTGACTAACCTATATAAAGTATGTCTTTTTCAATATAAATACCATAAAGAACATCAAAATATATAATCCCAATAGCAGATATTAGATCTGAGCCTGCTCCTCAGCGGTCTCTCGATTAACAGTGCATGGAATCGAGACACTTGGGTCGACAAACCAAGATGGCACTAGTAAACGATAGGGACAGTAGCACTGATGGCGAAGAAAACTCAACTCTATTGCCCCAAAATATATTTTTCTCTAAAGAAAATGAGGCTCAGATGATCGGTGGTGTTTATCCTCGAGGAATAAACAAGAATTGTTCGAAAGAATGGCTAAATTATCGCAAAGGAACGACGAGAGATGGAAGCGCCGCTTCGAACGATAACGAAACAAAGTTGTTCCAAAGGTTAATTGTGTTCATGTTACAATTTCGGATTTAGGCCTTTAAATCATGTACTAATATCTCACTATTTGTTCTTCAGAGTCATTTGTTATCTCAGAAATAAGTGGGATAAAAATTGAGTCAACTTTCGTCTGACTCGGACAATTCAGCGATCGATAGGTCACACTCAATGTGTCCGTGTTTATAAATGAAACCATAAGCTTTTCAACAAATGTTCTTGTTATCATTTTTCTCAGCTTTCATGATCGTCCTATGCTTTTTTATCTACAAACAACCTTAGCATAGCCTGCATCGTAAAAGAAGAGCATTTATTTTTCACTTCCACCACGGACTTCCAATCTGCGCGCCGTGTTGGTGTGTAAAATTTGTCGCTGAATCCTCCGAGTCAGACGAACTGGAAAGATGACTCAATTTGTCGGCGAAATTCTTATCGCACTTGTTTCTGATATAATAAACGATTCTGACGAAGAAACTAGTAAGGTATTAGTACAAGACCTAAATGCGAAATTGTGACAACAACACAACTACCTTCGGATCAATTTTGTTTTGTTATCGTTTCAAGCGGCGCTACCATCTCTCGACGTTCCTTTGCAATAACTTTCTTTCAAAGCCATTCTTTCAAACAATTCTTCGTAATTCCTCGAGGACAAACACCACCGAGCATCTGAGCCTCATTTTCTTTAGAGAAAAATATATTTTTGGGCAATAAAGATGAGTTTTTTTCGCCATCGGAGTTACTGCCCCTATCATTTACTAGTGCCATCTTGGTTTGTCGACCCAAGTGTCTCGATTCCATGCATTTCAAACAGAGACTGCTGAAGCGCAGGCTCAGATCTAATATCTGCTATCCTCAGCGACTTGGAACTTACAATCTAATGAATAATACTCTGGTTGAGCATTGAGATAGCCCTTCCGCACAATGCTTTTTTAATTTTCATTAAAAAAACACTGTGATTCTAAAGTGAACAATAACCAGCATAAACACTTTAAATAAAAAGACTGTGATTTCAAAATTAAAACAGTAATTGAAGTAACAGAATGTTCATTACAAATGAGCAACAAAATGTTTATATGTCAAATGTTATGTAGGGATATTAACCAGATGTTTATGCCACAATAGGACTTGAGCTCTTCCTGGGATGATCTTGGTGCTACGTCTGCTGTTCTTGATCAAGATTCTGCTAATGTTGTACCACTTATCAAGAAAAGCTACAGTGTAAGAACCTTTGGGAATATTACCTTAATGTTGTAGTATATAATCTTGAGCTCACTGCAACTAGTTTTTTTCCTAATAGACAGGCTTAGTGACCCAAATCTGTCACCTCCCTCTGTTTCAAATATAAAATTGATAACTAAAACTTTAATTGAATGTATTAGTCAAGCTATGAATGAATTACCAAATGAATGGAAGGTCAATTAAAACATAAATTGAGGAACTAGTTATAATTATGGATATTGATTATCTGTAATTAAATTAATTACTTTCATTGTAAGATATTCTACAGATTGCAGAAATATGCAGTTGCTAGACAGATGTTTATTTCATTTATTTCATTTAGAAAATTGCTTCCACTGTTAAACTTGCATTCAAAGAACCACAAGGAATTCAAGTATCATATATTGGCAAATGTGGGTAAGTAATCAAAAACGTGTATGAAGCACAATCATGTCATTGCCATAAATGTTGAAGTTTGTTACAATGAACTTATTGTTGGCATTTACTCTCATATGTTATTTTGTGATTTCATCATCATCAACATCAAATACTAGCTGCAATGTAAAATAATGCTTTATGTTGGTCTTCAGAAACAAAATTGTGTCCAATGGGGAATGTACAGATGTCAAGATCAAGCAAACGGTATGATATTAAATAATGATATCAAATGGTAACCTTTCTGTGTAACTTTAAAATTAGGAAATGTAAAATCATGATTACATTTAATAACTTAATAGTGCATTCAGCTTAATTATAATAAACAAGAATATGGTGACATAGACATTGATCTGGATCTGCTAATCCACAAAGCAAAATGCTTTGAACCAGTAAATAATACATATTTCTGCAAATCCACTCTGATTCCTACACTCCCTCAAGCAGGTTTTTTAAAGTTATATAAAGTATAGGCAGCCAAGGGCTGGTGTGGAAGATTGTGAAGTCAATAGAAATTGTATTGTAGGCCTCTTAAACCAAAGACTGTCTGTTAAACCAACAATACCATCCTTGAGACTCCTAAACATGCAATAACACCAGCATTATTAATTTGCATTCACTGTGCTTACTGTTCATTCTCTTTGTTTTTGAAGGTCAACTTTGATGTATCTGTAACACTAGAACGCTGTTCAGAAGAAGCTATGAAACAGAAAAGGTAGATCCTTTAAAAAAAATGTTTTTCCCTGGGAATGTGTGGCAAGCAGGCTTAATTTTCACCAAATGAATATTGGTATATGTGTCATAAAAATACATAATTGCATGAATGGAAAAAAAGCGTAGTTATGATACTGCTACTATCTAGAGCTAATAAAGTCCCTTTGACATGAGTGGGAGACAGTACGGCTATGGTATGGCTACAACATATGGCAGATGATTCAAATGTTTCTTAGAAGCTACAGTTAAGATATAATGATACAGCACTGTTCCCCACCAAGAAAGCAACTCTAGTTTGTGGACTAAATCCAACTAGCTGCCAGTCTGTTTTAGCATGCAAAGCTTTATTATATTAATCAAATAATTTTTATTTGTTTGTGATTCAGGTTTCCCATTCGTATTCCTGGTTTTGGTGAAGTTGAAGTAAACTTGGAATTTATCTGCAGTTGTCAATGTGAAACACCCCAATACAGGGTAAATATTATATTTTACAATATAACAATCAAAGACAGAAGAAAAAAAAAATTTCTCTATTTGAAAGTTAGCCTTCATCATATACATCAACTTTGTAACACAATGCTGTTTTCTCTTGATTATCAGGTTGAAAATAGTTCACGATGTAGTGATGGAAATGGAACATATGCATGTGGACAGTGTTCTTGCTACGAGAATCGGTGAGTCCTATGGAAAGGTTATTATTAAATAAACTAAAATTATATTATTTCTTCTATTCTTTAACACTATGACACCAGAAAAGAAAACAAAGAAAACAAGAAAACAAATAAACAAACAAAATACTTATTTAAATATTTAAAGTATGAATTGCTGCTATTCCTTAATTTCAATCATTACCATGGAAAAGCAAAGACAGTACAGTTGCATTCATTGAAGTGGGTGATAATCCTGTAAATGGCTGACATTAATTTCATAATCCATTGTGGTTATTTCAAATTGTGTTATATTGTTTTTATTTGTGATAGGTATGGTGAGACATGCGAGTGTGACAGTCCTTTTGATAAGGTCAAAGATCTATCCAAGTGTAAAGTGTAAGTATATAGAATAGTACTTTTGTGTGTGTGTGTTGGGTTTCCTGAGACTAAATAGTTTGTTTTAGGATTTAAAATCTTTTGACTGCAAAGTTATTACTACTGTTGAATGAACAATCTCCACCGGCCACCAGTTAGCAATGGAAAAAGTGTCATGTTTAATAATCTTTGTTGTGTGTTTGCCACAATGTACCTTAACATAAAGGTAGTTTATAGAAAATACTATATGTCTAATTTGCTTGAATGTATAAATCTCACTTTAAAGTTAATGTTTTTTTTCTTTCAGGAATAATGCTACGGATGAAGCACTTTGTAGTGGTAATGGTCAGTGTATTTGTGGCAAGTGTATCTGCAACAGGGTGAGGATGATAACATAATTAAGTATTGGATTTCTTTATCATGATTACAGCCAAATTCATTGTATCATGACCCGCTGTTTTTTAAATTTTGTTATGATTTAATCTTTTCTGAACCATCAATCAATTTCAAAGGCGGGTTTTATTTTAAATTAAACAATGACAGAACATGTAAGGGCAAGCTCTGCATTATGACTTGATTGACAGTTCAGAAAAGACCAAAATGCAGCTGTGCAGTTGCCAATAGACTGCTGTCAATTAAAAACGTCATTCTATTTAGCAAAATCGATTTCAGCACTTCTCCTTGTGGTGCCTGATTGAGAAAGTTTAATCAAACAGCTACCTTTACCTATCCAAATGCATGTAATTGAAATGGCATCAACATGTTTAATTCCAGTCTGCACGTCACAATTTGTTTTATGGTGGCCTTTTATCCAGTTTTATTATAGAATGTTGTCAAATGTTGGGGTGTTTTATTTGTAGGATCCCCGTGGCCGTATTTATGGTGATAAATGTCAGTGTAATGATTTCTCCTGTCAAGAACACAAGAACCAAGTGTGTGGAGGTATCGTTGATATCCTTGCTTGAATTTCACATCTTCTCGGATAAGGATGTAAATCCAGAGATCCATGGTGTACTAACCTCGTAGGGGAAAAAATGTCTTTTTGTTAGTACACCAGTACCTACAGCACAAACCCTCAAAACAAAACAATCAAAACAAGAACGATTTGTTGTGTGATCTTCACCATATGATAAACCCTATCATCAGTAGAAGAGAGATACAATCTAGTGAAGCACTAGTGTGGGCTGCATAAATTAGACACCTTATAGTGATCATGGTAATACTGATGTTTCGGACGTTAGTTCTTTGTTGGAGTAATATCAGCAGCTGAATTTTAGGTTGTGTTCTAACATTCAATACCTATTCACAATACTTCAAATTTTTATTATTCCGATATTACTCTGACGAAGGACTAACGTCCGAAACGTCAGTATCGCTATTGTCACTAAACAGTGTTAACTTATCATTACATTTACAACTGTTTCTCTAGAAACGCCGACGCAGTCCTATCTAGTATTTCTAACAAGTTTTTACCACTTCAAATCTTTGTTTTGGCTTTTCTCTATTAATGTATAGTTTGAAGTACCCCATATATAAAAGAAGAATAGACTGAAAGAGAGGTGGGGATGGGATAGAGTGTCTTATGGACAATTAGAAGTTCTAAGACATCATCTTTCCTATATTCAGGTCCTGACCGTGGTGTATGCGACTGTGGTGTTTGTAAGTGCAAAGGATTCTACATTGGAGTTAACTGTGGTCAAAGGAATTGTTCATTGCTTGACTTTGAATGTCGAAAGGACAAGGACTCTGTAAGTAGTCTACCAGGGCTGGGTTGTTCAAAGCCCGATTAGCACTAATCATGGGTTAACTCTTAAGAAAACCTATAGAGTTAACCCTGGATTAGCACTAATCGAGCTTTGAGCAACCGGGCAAAGGGTTATATGTGTCATTGAGAATCATTATGAAAATCTTCCATAAATACATTCACCATCATACTCTGTGAAATCACTTTTCTTGTAGTTTTATTAATCTTAATTTTCATTGACCATCGTTATCACCTCACTATCATAATATGCTACTGTATGTCAATCACCAACATTGTCATAACCATCATGATCACTTCCTCAACCAGTTTCATTAGTTATGTGTTCATTTGCTATTGCTTATCACTTTCAATAATACCACTATTATCCCCAGCCACATTGTGGTTCGTTACAAACATCATCCTTGTTATCACCACAAAAATCAATCCCATTGTCTTACTCTAATCTCTTCTGGTTCGTTACAGCCTATTTGCGGTGGTGAAGATCGTGGTAAATGCGAATGTGGACAGTGTAAATGTAATCGCAAATATACAGGACAGTTTTGTGAAGATTGCCCGGTAGGTACATTGTATAATAATCGGTACAGACGAAACCTCTATATTTATTAATATCGTTAATAAAAAGACGAAAACTCGATGTTCATTTTTTGACGAAAACACGAAACCTTTTTATTAATATTGTTGGTAATGAGCTTGAAAAACCATGTGCTTAGTGTAAAGTTCACTCTGACATAAGATTGTTTCGTATGTTACAGACGTGTGAAGGAGGTATCTGCAGCCGAAGCAAGAATTGTATTACTTGCACAAAGTTTGAAAAGAATAGTTTAGAAGAATGCAAGAAAGTGAACCGTTGTGAATCTGTCATACAGACTGTAGAATTTATTGACAACATTGATACTTACACAGGTAACAAGAGAACCGATACATTGTTGTAATGTCGATAATATTAATGAAAAATGATTAATGATGACAATGATAGCTAATGACGGTGATTATGGTGATAGTAATAATATGATAATGATGATGATGATGATGATGATGATGACTTAGTGACCAGTGAGTGAATAAATAAAACAAACGAATGAATCAAAAAATGAATAAGAAATGCCTATATTTATGAATAAATTTTGAAATCGTTGTGGTTTTTTTCACAGATGAAGGGTTATATCGTTGTGAGGGTTCTAGAGAAAAGTGCATATACTACTTCACGTACAGAAAACGAGCTGATGGAAAAACATATGACTTATTTGTACAAGAAAAACAAGGTTAGTTTGCCGACTTAACAATACAGATGTAGACATAAAATAGTACATCATTTTGCCCTATCCCTTTCTTTTTCGGTGTTCGTTTTGCTTTTGCTTATTTTCTTTTTCTTTTATTTTCAAACGCAGTTTTGTTTGTTTGTTTGTTTGTTTGTATATTTGTTTGTTTGTTTGTTTGTTTGTATGTTTGTTTGTTTGTTTGTTTGTTTGTTTGTTTGTTTGTTTGTTTGTTTGTTTGTTTGTTTGTTTGTTTGTTTGTTTGTTTGTTTGTTTGTTTGTTTGTTTGTTTGTTTGTTTGTTTGTTTGTTTGTTTGTTTGTTTGTTTGTTTGTTTGTTTGTTTGTTTGTTTGTTTGTTTGTTTGTTTGTTTGTTTGTTTGTTTGTTTGTTTTTTGTTGTTTTGTTTTGCTGTGTTTCATGTTATTCTAATCTTATTTTGTTAACATCTTCAGCTTGTCCAGCCCCTGCTCCTATTCTTGCCATATCATTGGGTGTAGTTGGTGGAATTCTACTCATTGGTCTGGTCTTATTACTGATAGGGAAGATCCTAGTCTCAATGGCTGTAAGTTAACTTGTGTTTGACATTGAATTCTGTTGATTGTTGCATTAATATAATGGTGGTGTTCACTGTGAACTTGTAATGATGATGGTGGTAATGATGGTGAATGATGATACTAATACTACAAGTATTAACATTCTTTTAAAAAAACACTAACAAATCTGAGGTCGAGTAGCGAAGATACTTCAACCTCGTTTCTATCAAGAGTTTCTTTCGCTTTATCGTAGAACTGATCTGCATGCTTCGTCACCCTTTTAAGAGTTTCTAAGTTCTAGTTCTTCAGACATTTCTTTCCTCTTAGAGCCGTAATTACTCGCTCGCTCGAGCTCGAACGGGTAATCAATATGATATACAGAATTCAAGTACTCTTCAGTGAGTAATTTGTCGCCTCACTCCAGTTTCCAAAAGGCTGTACATCAAAATCTTTAACGCGTGTTTTAACCAAGTCGCTCTAAATTAATCTTTGTAAAATTGTAGGTAACTTGCCTAACTGTAATTTAGTGAGTGCTGCCGAAGTAAAATTTCATTTTTTTTTTTTTTTTTTTTTTTTGCATATGATAACTATTTTTTAGCTAAACGCGCGTTAAACATATGCATTTCGGCCTCGGCCTTTTGGAATCTGAAGGAAGCCACCTTATTGCGAGTGGCAAAAATTTTAGATTGACAGGATAGCACGTGCTGTCAACCGGGAAGCCGGCGGTTCTGACTCCAATCGGACCACCACTCAGGGTCTTGATGATAATGTTCTCGTTTTGTAGTTATTTTAATTGATGATTATTATGCTTCGCGTTTTCTCGAGTGGACGATAAATTGGAGGTTTCATCTCACCACACTCACCTAGTAACCAAAAACGGGGGGGGGGGGGGACGTAAAAGAAATACTAAGGACGCAGGTCACGAATATCCTGGGTAGTAGGCCTATTGTACTTAAATACATACTAATCACTGACTACTAAACCTCATATAATCCTGGATAACGATGATGTTGATAGTGTCGTTTTCTTATGAATGGAAACAGTACTGAATCGTATCATAACCGTAATTCCTAAGAAAACACCCTTTGCATGGTATCGTAGCGGTATCGTAACTTTACCGTTTCCCACTTTGGTTGTGAATTTTAATGTGATGGTGATGATTGATAATGATGCCAATGAAGTGACTATAAAGTAGTGATGATGAAAGTATGTACTGTATGATGGTTAACTAATCAACAACATTCTGTCTTCTTTCAGGATCGTATCGAGTACAAACGTTTCGAACGAGATCGAATGAACGCCAAATGGCACAGAGTAAGTGGTATATTAGAGCGTTATTTTAGAATATTGTAGCACGGCGCTCAAGACCCTAACCGGTTATTGGTAATTTATTTGAATACTTGTGTCTACGTCTCGGCCAATCAGCACAAT
This sequence comes from Diadumene lineata, assembly GCA_918843875.1. Classification (NCBI taxonomy): domain Eukaryota; kingdom Metazoa; phylum Cnidaria; class Anthozoa; order Actiniaria; family Diadumenidae; genus Diadumene; species Diadumene lineata. The sequence continues at coordinate 21,188,268 of OU974069.1, read as the reverse complement.
GTCTACATTGCAGCTTGAATGATGATTGGCTAAAATATAGACGTAGAGTTATGCGAACACATCAGCAAGCTCATACATTCGAGCGTCGTGCAGTGCCGTCAGCCCCAGGGGGGGAGGGGGGGGCTTCCATGTATCTTTTAGATTTTCAGACTCTCAGAATTGAAGTTGGTACATTTTAGGGTATTCACAGATTTTCAAAAACAAGGTCTCGAGTTTACGACCATTATATGCAAGTGTTCACATGTGAGTTGCTACCTTTTAGGGGTGAAAAGTATGTATCACCACGCCCTTCTGGATAGAACTTTGGTACCATATAGGGGTCATTTCCAAAATTTCCAACAAGCATCCCCGCCATATTTCGATTGGTGCCCCCCCTCCTCCCTACTCCCCCGCCTTCTGTACGTTGCGCTTATAACCTTCTATTTTCAGTATAAAAAACGAGCCTAAACGTTTTGTTCTTATTGCTTACAGGAAAAGAATCCTCTCTATAAAGAAGCCAAGACAACGTTTGAAAATCCTACTTATGCTGGACGTTAAACATGTCCATCGATTCTCCTCGTAAATGGTGCATCTAGAAAAGATATTGCGTACGGGATATTTGTAAATCATCCATTATAAACAAAACTAATCTCCAAGTGATAGATCATTTGATATTTCATTGCGGATGGACTAGTGTCTCTAATAAAGATCACCTGTGTAACGCAACGCTGTTTTCAGCAAGAGACAGCAGCATATTGATCCATAGAAAGGCATCGCTACGCGAAAGACGAAATCTCCGCATACATCCAGAGAACACTAGAAAATGTAAGGGAGCATTCAGTTTTTTTCCAAAGGAGACAAGGCTGGAGGAAACAGAGGCGGGGGGGAGGGGGGTCATTTCAGGTTTACACTCTTTTAAAAAGGGTCACTATGTTTTTTTTTTTTTTTCATCTCGGGTAGGGGCTAATGTTTGCATCCTGAAATGTCTCTGACTCCCTCCTAAAATGAATGCTCCCTTTTATTTTGCACACTAAACTAGTCCATCCTCATATGCAATATTATACAGAATGTCCCTTGCAATGCCATGTGGGAAGACAAAGATAGTTTTATAATTGACGTTTATATACAATTGAAATATTTTATCGATATATACTTTACTTTGTAAATTGAGCAGCCACGAAAGTGAATGTTGTGGGAAAGATAATCGGTATAGTCAACGACATACCATGTGTGAAAATTATATAATCCAATAGATTAGGTAGTTTTTTAATATTTGTAAACGCGACTTGGCATTTTTAGATCAAAATGTATTATTCTTTGGGATAAAATAAGCAACAGCAGAAATCATTGTAGTTTAGCATCATTTATTACTAGGTAGGATAGCTTAAAATCATGAGTATGAGAAGTGACTTCACTGCAAACAGTATTCAAACATAGGTTTAAATATCTTGAAAACTTTTAGAAATATACCTAAACTGAAAAAGTTATTTAGCCAATTGAAGGTGGAACAGTATCTTCATTAGAAACACCGCTTAGAACTATTTTCATTTGTGTGCTTTTCTTTCTTCACTGTTTCCACTCTGTAAATTGTAATTACATTTATAAAGTCCCTAATAATAATTTATAATAAAATTTCATTTGACAGCATTAGTCTTTGTGTGGGGGTTTCTTGGATTGCAGTAGTCGGTCAGTTTTGGAATTTGACTGCACTTTGGTGCATTATGGTCTAGCTTCAGTACAAACATCTTTTGATCATAGCTCCGTATATGGTGTTATTTGTACTGAAGCTAGACCACAATGCATCTTTTTTATCAATCTCGGAAAAGGCCTATTTAAACTCCCATGCACTAGGCACCCGAATGAAAACTAACCAATCAAAATCCATCGTGATTAAGTTAATTCATACAAACGTCTCTGTGAGTTTCGAAAGCAGTTGGTGAAATTCGGACTTTGAATTGACAAGAACAAAAACGTTAATTCGCAGAATACGAAGAGTAAAGTGAAACATTTTGACAATTGATAATAGACCATTAAATATTTGAGGGAGCTGGGGAACAAATCCAAGCACAGCCTCGTACAGAGAAAAAACTGCAAGGCAAAATGATGAGGATAAGAATTGGACTGGGCAAATTTTAAAAAAATGTCTGCAAAAAATAATATTAATTTATTGCACACCAGATATCTTATGGTCCAGTCACTCATCGATCTAAGAAGGCAATTGTGGGGCTGTAGAGCATGAATTTGTGTCAAAAATGGGTAATTTAATTTTGACTTGGTTGGCTATAGACCAAACGTTTTTTGATTAATGGTGATTTTTGCATGCGCATTTGATGTATATAATCCGTGCATTTTTGGAGAAAAAAATAAGTCATTCTTTGCTCAATTTATTGAGCAATATTGTCGAAAATTGCAGTTTTGGCAAAAATTAGTCTTACAACTTTGGTGTTGTCCCTTTATTTTTGCAAACGTTTTACGATCGAAAACTGTTGCAAACAATCGAGAAAAAAATCGATTATATATGGAAACAATTTTTTTTTTATCTTACGAACCGTTTCGATCCATATCGATCGTCTACGATTATTGATTATGGTTCCCCCCCATGTCTGTTACTGTTCCGCCGCCCCTTAGTTAGTGTGCATTTTTTCATGTAATAGTCGAAAATCGCTCATTTTTGTATCGTTTTAGTGGGCCCTAGACCATGTTTTTTTTTTTGACAAAAATTTGTTATTTTTGCACATTTTGGTGGGCTTTAGTCCATGTATTTAATTTTGGTCGAAAATTGGTCATTTTTGACAAATTGTGTGGGATGTAGCCCATACATTCAGTCATTTGTCGATTTAGATATTTGAAAATTATTCGAGCGATATTTTTCTCCTTGTAGTAACCCTTATTACGTCATCAATGCTATTTGACATGTCAAAATCAAGTATCCATTTGTCGATATGTACGCTATATTCATAAACATTGCATTTACAAGCGAGTTGTCTAAAATAAACACAGGAAGCCCTTAGAACGCCAACAAGTAAATGCAACCGGAAAAACACATCTAAGTAAAACATTTGTTAACTTTTGCTTAAAAATACATTTACTTAGAGCTAGACTGACTGTATCAGAAAGCAACTTCCTTTCCAGATTTATAAAACTCCTTGTAGCTTTTGGGTAATCGATTTAATCCTATCCTTATATGCTTATAAATAAGTTTTATTATTTTTATAACTAAAAACAGCTAAATCAAGTTGAAAGGTGACTCGGTTTAGCCTTAGGGGCTACTTTATCTTCTAACGGAATAAAAATCAAGCCTCAGGATTTTGGCTTTGTCGAATATTTTTCTAGTATGGCGAGTAATCGGCGTTTTTCGAAATAGGTTCTCGGATTAAGACTTTTGTGACGTTTGTCTGTGAATTTTTTCACTACTGAAGCGTCTCTTTTATGGTTGTATTTCTATATTTTCCTTCTTCTTTCTCCGCATGGTTGATTAGATCTTGTTATTGTCGTTGCTTATTTTTCTTCGACTGAGGCGTGTTTATTTTAAGATAATACTGATAAGCTGAGCCACAACTCAGCTTCATTATCTTAAAAAAGCAAAAGAAATCCCAAGAAAAATAAACTTCGAATTCGCAAAAAAACGTACACGTCTTATCAATGTTAATATGTCAAAAGGAGTTGGAACACTATATTGATAGATATCAAAATAACACAACTTTTTCACAAAAATACCTTTTTTATTTCAATTCAATTATTTATGTATAAAAATATTTTCTTAGCCAGATATTTATGATTACTTTGTTATTTAGTGGCCATCTCTCCCGCAATGAGAAATAAGTCTTTTTTACGTATAATTTGTGACTAACCATCTTCCCCACGGGGGAAAACCAGTCTTTTTTATGTTCGTCTTTATAATGCACGTATCTGTTTTCCTTGCGAGGATCACTTTACAAATCAAGGAAATAACAATCATTCTCAAATTTCACCCTGTCCGGTATCCTCATTACAAATAAACACATAAAAAGTCGCACTTGCATCGGATGTGAAATCAATCAACTGAAACAATATCTACCGAACACTTTGTTCATTTCAGCTAACATTCAAATGGCTTTTTGTCACTGAAGTGGCTTCCTTATGTTTGAAATTCTCTGTCTTTGTTCTCTGGGATTAATAGAGTATCTCTGACAAAACAGTTAGCATGAGTGCTGACCTTTTTAAAAGTGAAACTCTATCCAAGGTGGTAAAAATGACAAGGTCGTAGTAAAACTAGCGAGTGAAAGAAAACATTGTGAATGTTTCACGACTATGATAGCAATTCTTTCTTGATTTCTTGAGCACGACTTACAACAATATCATTGCTACAAGTAACTGAAACTTCATTCGAGTAGATAATAGGGATAACGTTTGCTGTAGTAAGACCTGTAGTTGAGTAGATGTGAGAATCAGTGAGAAGAGAGTCGTCTGTTTTGACAAGAGGTCCACACATGTCTATATCTGGAGTTGTACTATCTATCGTCCCATGTAGAGATGGCGGTGAATCCACTGAATCGATACTCTTGCGTAAAGCTCGATCAGAACTGAAAGCAAACAAACGCGACATCTTACGTGAAGGCTTTTTCACTTTTTAAAGCCCAATCCTAATAACAAATTAGTATGAATAAATAGCAATTTGATGTTGCGCCATGTGAAAATTTAAGTGATTATTAAAAACACACTAATCTCGAAGTGTATTCAACTAAACAGTTCAATTAAACACACAAAAGGATAACTGCATGCATTTAACAAGTCTTTTGAAAGTTATTTGTCTACGGCAGTAAGATTACGCAAACACGAAGATAACAAAGAGAAAGGACAAGCCACTCGACTATGAAGTCAACAACAAAACGTAAAGATGATTGTGTCAACATAAAGAGACTTGTAGAACAAGAACATAGACTAGACCAATAATTAAAAACATCTCACCTTTTCGTAGGCATTCGATCTCGTTGTCTTCGATTCTTGAACCAATTACTAACTTGTTTTAATGTCAAATTACTCTGTTTAGCAATTTGTCGCTTCTCCTGTGGTGTTGGATATTTATTATGTTCATAACACTGCTTCAACATCTGTCTGGACTTCTCCTTGAAGCAGTAGACAGTTTCTTCACCATCCCATATTGTACGCGGTAGAGGGAATTTTCTTCTGATTCGATATTTGTCAACGGCGCCAAGTCGACGTCCACGATTTTTCTCAGCTTCACTGTAATGCGCTCTGTACCACAACGCCTGAAGCATCTCGTGTGAGCTGGGGTCAAATTCATGGCCCTCTAGAATTGAGTAGACTTCGCGAAAATGACCGCGATGGTAGGACACAAATGCTCGTGCCTTCAATACGCTACCTCCGCCATTGACCAGTTCGTTTGGGGGGAGGGACCATAAAAACTGACTGAGTCTTTCCACATCTCCAGCTTGTCGTAACGCATCACAAACACAAGCAACTTGCTCTTGTGTAAATGTAAATGAAGTTGACTCACTTTTGACTGGCGAAATATTATCGTATCTCTCCATGTTAGAACGGCAGTAAGATGAGCACTAACTTCATAAAAACGTGTTCGAGCTTGAACTTGCAAGTGTTGGTCAGTTATAACTGGGAGACTCACCAGTGTGACCCAAGGAAATCAAAATGATGATTGGCTAGCTAGTTAATCCATCAGCTAACCTTCAAGTTGTTGGTTAATAACTAGGGGCGGAGCACGTGACATCCGACTTGTCAAATTGGCGCGAAATGTTTTTAAAGCGATGCAGAAGTGTTGACTCAACATTTAAAAGTCCTTTCAGCTAGTTACAAACCCCTTTAAACTTAATTAATGAAATGTCTTCTTTTGTAAAGTAATACATCGGTAATTCTTGTGAAATCCAAAACAATAGCTAAAACTTTTTGTATTGTTCTATTAGTAAAAGACTAAATTGGCTTTTATATCTTCAGATTCTTTGTCCGTGATAGTTTAATCGGAAGCTCTTTGTGGTGTGAAAAACACGTTAAAAGCCAACTAGTTAGTTAGCTTGTGCTTGTATATCATTTAGTCGTTTTGCTACATTTAACTAACGGTGATCTGTTTTATGTCAATATAACTTATCAATGTGACCAGACATATAAAACTTTGTAAACTGTTTTTTAAACAGTTTGTAACCTATACATTAAAAAAATGAGTGTTCTTGAGTTTATGATTTCAAGTATTTTCTTTAAGAAATACAACTTCTTTTCCTTTTGCTAACGCATTCAATGATTGCACAGTTTAGTAAAAATAATTATATTCGACTTCGTCGGCATATTATGTTATGATAACTTTGATGAATTAAATAAATAATACTGGATTAAAGGTGAATAATGTAGCGGTCAAATTAAAAAAAACAGTCGATAGAAAATATATGTATCAATTATTTTTCATTTTATTTGTGATGCGGTTCGGTGAGAGCGAGCACGGCTGTTGGACAAAATAGCTAAAATTCAGATGGAAAAATGAAGTGTAACATTTGTTATTTTTCCGCTGTATATTTTCTGTTATTTGCACATCACAGAAAAATATATTTAAAGTAGAGTGAGTGCCGTGTGCAGTGAGTATTTGTGCTCGGATGAAGCGCATGTCGGATGCATTTGGTACGATAAAGATAAAGCATCTGCGTTTATATTCCCCTCTACTTACTATGTTTATATGAAGCAATAAGCCTATAATCAAATGTGCAAAGGCTACGACTGTTTTAAACGAGTCCAGACGCAACAGATTATCAAGAGTGAATCAAGAGTGCGATAGGAGAAAGAATCCCTTTCATTGGAGACCATTAGACATTTATCAATCGTAAGTCCTGCTCCAGTTCATTCTAGTATTAATCAAAACTAGTTTCCAGGTTTCGTATTTATTTACATCCAAGATATTTCAGGAGCTAGATGAACAAATGAATAACAAGATCCGAAAATAGATGATGGGAGTATGGTGAGAGATTCCTTGGTCAACACATATCCTCCTTTTTTAGTTCCGTACAAACTCAAATATAGATCTGAACGTGATGATTTGCAGTTAGAGAAAATACACTTTGATAATATCTACTGGAAAAACAAGAGGAGTCAGCGCTTTCTATTACTTGGGCTTCCTGTTATTAGAACAGACCGAAAGGAACTGAGTCTCTCGGTCAATTGATTGTAGAGGATTCCCGCAAAAGAAAAATAGTTTTTCGAAGTTTCACTTCGAAAACTGGTCAAAACACCACTTATAAAGTATTGACAAAAAAACTTTATAATTAATACTTGCAGTATATCCAAGACAATCAATGACATAGAATGTATTAATAAGCCTTTACTCGGTTCTCACTGAACAATTTTAATGGTGGCAAGGCCCCCCCGGTTGTTCGTCGTATCTGTTAGGGTTAAAAATCGGGGACATGGTCTCTTTTAGGGTTTAAAAATAAAAACTTGCCCAGGAGCCCAAATTTTATTTTTTGGTATCTTTTAGGGGTTGAATAACACTGAAACTCAAGCTTTTGGTATCTTTAAGGGATGAAAAATTTGTGAAGCCACGTCCTTTTGAAAAACGTCCGGTATCTTTTAGGGGTATTTTTGAAAAATACCGACGAGCATCCCAAACATTTATCCCCGGAGTCCCCCCCCCCCTCCCCCGGGGACAAGGCTTCAAGGCATCTCAGTATAATTGCGGAAGCCTAGATCAAAAGACATTATCAAGGGGACATGTACGCATTATAGCAGTATATATGTGTTAGTAATCTGAGCCACAATCTTGCGTGGCAACAGACGTAACTTCACAATATACATCATTTTGAAAGCATATATACGCATCACTACATATGGTCTATACTATTTCGTTGATGCCCGACGTGTGCAATCGATAATTTTGATAATCGATAAATATCGATATCAATCTATAAAATTACCTGATTGATATCGATTATCGTTATAAATTGCTTTTTGTAGGACAGGATATACTAGTCGATTTAGAATGGGATAAACTTGAATTGCGACTAAAAAAAACAAAAGGACTTGCTGATATTTAAGGTGCTCAACAAGAAAACGCCTTCATATTAAAAAAAACGTTTTTACTGAGATCCTCAAAATGTACAATCTAAGGTCCTCAAAACGGAAATTGAAATTAGCAAAACCTAGAACGGAATATTTAAAGAGCAGTTTCAGCTACAGTGGGGCTAAGCTCTGGAACATACTCCCAAACATTGGCATGTTTAGAAAGCTGGCCATTGAATAAATTCCCGTCACAGAATAGTCATTCCCCACCGCAATCACGAAAAACAGTAACGAAATAGTTAATTTTAAATATACTTTAATGTTTTAACTTTTAGACTGATAATTTACCGGGAATAAATTAAGTTATTTCCTTCCTTTTTTTACCTTTGCTCCATTTTGACGCATTTTTGAGCATTTTACATGAGCTTTATTAATCAGGCACGCCCCAATTCTATTGTTCTATGTGGGTTTTGAAAATCAATGGAAGACCGACATTATAAAATTCGGGGGCGGTATTGATCATCAGCAGGGGAGTGTGGGGCTGAATTATAAACCCGGGATAGGTCTTGAATTCAAAATTCAAGACCTGCGTCCCAGGTCTATATTTCACAACCACTCTTCTCTGCTGATAATCAAGGCTGCGAGAACTACAATGAAGTTAATGACTAATACGATGGGAGAGAAAATCTATGTTTTTGCGCTTGATTCTCTACAGGTTCCTCTTTTTCTTTGTTCTCTGACAGTCGTTGCAAAAACGTATCAATTACACTTCCCAACTCGGGCAGTTCTTGAGCAGAGCTATTTTGGGACATGTGTTCTTCTGCGTTGTCTTGCTCCAGTTCTAGCAAGCCACCAATATCCTCACCAAAGCCAGGAAGGTGTTGGCTTGGATAATAACCACCATGTTGTGGAGTAATAAATATACTTTTTTCATCGTCGCTTAAACTCATCTTCACCAGCTCAGCTATCACATGCAGACCCGGCTCATTCAAGTTCACTTTGCACAAACTGAACTGTTTCGTTGTGCATATATATCGTTTAACAAAAACACCGCCGTCCTAGCAAAACAAAGTACTCTTTGAACTTGTACTATAATTAGAAAAGATTTTGGTATACAACTGAACGACTTCAAATTGACTATAGAGTGGAAAGAATACATTATTGAAAACGTCATTAAGCTAGTACAAAAATACTTATTGATATCTATTGTAAAATCAGTTCTATCTGAACAAATGCCTCACTGAATGCCATGGACTTATAATGCCAATAACATTCCAAAGACCTGCTTAAATCTTGCATAAAAACAATAGAATTGGGGCATGCCTGGTTTATAAACCGGTTCAAGCGCACGGGCTCGGTTTTGCATTGGAATTCAAGACCTCGCCCTAGCGTTTGAACCCTTATATAGCCTTTGCTTTTGGTTCATTTTCACGCATTATTCAGCCATTTTGAATACACTATAGCCTTTCCTTTTGGTCGAATTTGACGCATTTTTGAGCATTTTTGAAACGTCCTTTGCTTTTTGTTCCTTTTGAGGGATTTTCGAGCATTTTGCATTGACTATAATCTTTGCTTTTGGTCGATTTAGACACATTTTTGAGTATTTTGCATGGGCTATAGCCTTTGCTTTTTCTCGAGTTTGAAGCATTTTTGAGTATTTTGCATGTGCTATAGCCTTTGCTTTTTCTCGAATTTCAAGCATATTTAGTATTTTGCATGTGCTATAGCCTTTGCTCTTGGTCGATTTTGACTCATTTCTGAGCATTTAGAGTGGGCCATAGCCTTTGGTTTTTTCTCAATTTTCGCCCATTTTCGAGTATTTTGAATGGGCTATAACATTTGCTTTTTGTCGATTTTGACGCATTTTTCAACATTTTGAATGGTCTATAGCCTTTGCTTTTGGTCGATTTTGAAGCATTTTTGAGTATTTTTAATGGGCTATAGCCTTTTTTAGTCGATTTTACCCATTTTTTAGAATTTTCCATGGGCTGTCCTTTGCTTTTTGTCGATTTTGACACATTTTTCGTGGACTATAGCCTTTGCTTTTTGTCGATTTTGACGCATTTGCTAACATTTTCAATGCACTATAGCCTTTGCTTTATGTCGATTTTGTGCATTTCTGAGCATTTTGCATGGTCTTTAGTTTTTGCTTTTTTCTCGATTTTGAAGCATTTTGGAGCATTTTGAATGGACTATAGCCTTTGCTTTTAGTCAATTTTGACGCATTTTTGAGCATTTTTAAACATTTCAGTGCTTTTTGTCGATTTTGACGCATTTGTTAGTATTTTGCATGGGCTATAGCCTTTGCTTTTGGTCGATTTTGACTGATTGCTGAGCATTTTGCATGGGCTATAGCCTTTGCTTTTTGTCGATTTTGTGCATTTTTGAGCATTTTGCATGGTCTATAGCCTTTGCTTTTGGTCGATTTTGACGCATTTACCATGAACTATAGGTTTTGCTTTGTGTCCATTTTGACGCATTTTGAGCATTTTGCATGGATAATAGCCTTTGCTTTTTGTCCATTTTGACGCATTTTTGAGCATTTTGCATGGGCTATAGGCTTTTCTTTTTGCCCATTTTGAGGCATTTTTGGGGTATTTTGCATGGGCTATATTCTTTGCTTTTTGTCGATTTTGACGTGTTTTGGGGCATTTTGCATGGGCTATAGCCTTTGCTTTTGTCGATTTGACGCATTTTTGAGTATTTTTCATGGGCTATAGTCTTTGCGTTTTGTCAATTTTGACACATTTTTCAACATTTTGAATGGTCTATAGCCTTTGCTTTTGGTCGATTTTGAAGCATTTTTGAGTATTTTTAATGGGCTATAGCCTTTTTTAGTCGATTTTACCCATTTTTTAGAATTTTCCATGGGCTGTCCTTTGCTTTTTGTCGATTTTGACACATTTTTCGTGGACTATAGCCTTTGCTTTTTGTCGATTTTGACGCATTTGCTAACATTTTCAATGCACTACAGCCTTTGCTTTATGTCGATTTTGTGCATTTCTGAGCATTTTGCATGGTCTTTAGTTTTTGCTTTTTTCTCGATTTTGAAGCATTTTGGAGCATTTTGAATGGACTATAGCCTTTGCTTTTAGTCAATTGTGACGCATTTTTGAGCATTTTGCATGGTCTACAGTCTTTGCTTTTTGTCGATTTTTAAGCATTTTTAAACATTTCAGTGCTTTTTGTTGATTTTGACGCATTTGTTAGTATTTTGCATGGGCTATAGCCTTTGCTTTTGGTCGATTTTGACTGATTGCTGAGCATTTTGCATGGGCTATACCCGTTGCTTTTTGTCGATTTTGTGCATTTTTGAGCATTTTGCATGGTCTATAGCCTTTGCTTTTGGTCGATTTTGACGCATTTACCATGAACTATAGGTTTTGCTTTGTGTCCATTTTGACGCATTTTGAGCATTTTGCATGGATAATAGCCTTTGCTTTTTGTCCATTTTGACGCATTTTTGAGCATTTTGCATGGGCTATAGGCTTTTCTTTTTGCCCATTTTGAGGCATTTTTGGGGTATTTTGCATGGGCTATATTCTTTGCTTTTTGTCGATTTTGACGTGTTTTGGGGCATTTTGCATGGGCTATAGCCTTTGCTTTTGTCGATTTTGACGCATTTTTGAGTATTTTTCATGGGCTATAGTCTTTGCGTTTTGTCAATTTTGACACATTTTTCAACATTTTGAATGGTCTATAGCCTTTGCTTTTGGTCGATTTTGAAGCATTTTTGAGTATTTTTAATGGGCTATAGCCTTTTTTAGTCGATTTTACCCATTTTTTAGAATTTTCCATGGGCTGTCCTTTGCTTTTTGTCGATTTTGACACATTTTTCGTGGACTATAGCCTTTGCTTTTTGTCGATTTTGACGCATTTGCTAACATTTTCAATGCACTACAGCCTTTGCTTTATGTCGATTTTGTGCATTTCTGAGCATTTTGCATGGTCTTTAGTTTTTGCTTTTTCTCGATTTTGAAGCATTTTGGAGCATTTTGAATGGACTATAGCCTTTGCTTTTAGTCAATTTTGACGCATTTTTGAGCATTTTGCATGGTCTACAGTCTTTGTTTTTTGTCGATTTTTAAGCATTTTTAAACATTTCAGTGCTTTTTGTCGATTTTGACGCATTTGTTAGTATTTTGCATGGGCTATAGCCTTTGCTTTTGGTCGATTTTGACTGATTGCTGAGCATTTTGCATGGGCTATAGCCTTTGCTTTTTTGTCAATTTTGACCCATTTTTGAGTATTTTGCATGAACTATAGCCTTTGCTTTTGACGCATATTTGACCATTTTCAATGGACTATAGCCTTTTTTTTGCTTTTTTTCTATTTTGATGCACTTTTGAGCATTTTGCATAGGTTTTGGCTTTTGCTCTTTGTCGATTTTGATGCATTTTCCATGAACTATAGGTTTTGCTTTGTGTCCATTTTGACGCATTTTTGAGCATTTTGCATGGGCTTTAGCCTTTGCTTTTGTCGATTTTGACGCATTTTTGACTATTTTGCCCTTTTTTTGCTTTTGGTTGATTTTGGCGCATTTTTGAGTAGTTTGCAGGAGCTATAGCCTTTGTTTTTTGTCAATTCTGACGCATTTTTCAACATTTTACTTTTTTTTCTTTTTTTTGCTTTTGGTTGATTTTGAAGCCTTTTTGAGTATTTTGAATGGTCTATAGTTTTTGCTTTTTCTCGATTTTAAAGCATTTTGGAGCATTTTGAATGTACTATAGCCTTTGCTTTTTGTCGATTTTGACACATTTTTCGTGCACTATAACCTTTGCGTTTTGTCGATTTTGACGCATTTGTTAGCATTTTCAATGCACTATAGCCTTTGCTTTTTGTCGATTTTGACACATTTTTCGTGGACTATAGCCTTTGCTTTTTGTCGATTTGGACGCATTTTTGAGTATTTTGCATGGGCTATAGCCTTTACGTTTTTTTTTATTTTGACGCATTTTGCATGGTCTATAGCCGTTGCTTTTGGTCGATTTTGACGCATTTTTGAGCATTTTGCATGGGCAAAAGCCTTTGCTTTTGGTCGATTTTGACGCATTTTTTTAGCATTTTGTATAGACTATACGATTTTTTTCCCATTTTTACATATTTTTGAACATTTTGCATGGGCCAGCCTCCATTTGGATATCGACATTGCACGTTTCCAAGGCAGGAATGACCGATTTTTTATGTACGTCATTACTCCAAGGTTTCATCACCACTTTAATCATCCAGTGTATTGTGGGCATGTCTGGATGTGATGGGTATACCAGGGTATGCTGGGTATACCAGGGTATGACGGGTATATCAGGGTATAATGGGTATACCAGGGTATGATGGGTATACCAGGGTATGACGGGTATATCAGGGTATGATGGGTATACCAGGGTATGATGGGTATATCAGGGTATGATGGGTATATCAGGGTATGATGGGTATATCAGGGTATGATGGGTATACCAGGGTATGATGGGTATACCAGGGTATGATGGGTATATCAGGGTATGATGGGTATATCAGGGTATGATGGGTATATCAGGGTATGATGGGTATATCAGGGTATGATGGGTATATCAGGGTATGATGGGTATATCAGGGTATGATGGGTATATCAGGGTATGATGGGTATATCAGGGTATGATGGGTATACCAGGGTATGATGGGTATACCAGGGTATGGTGGGTATACCAGTGTATGGTGGGTATACCAGTGTATGGTGGGTATACCAGGGTATGATGGGTATACCAGGGTATGATGGGTATACCAGAGTATGATGGGTATACCAGGGTATGACGGGTATACCAGGGTATGACGGGTATACCAGGGTATGATGGGTATATCAGGGTATGATGGGTATATCAGGGTATGATGGGTATATCAGGGTATGATGGGTATATCAGGGTATGATGGGTATATCAGGGTATGATGGGTATATCAGGGTATGATGGGTATATCAGGGTATGATGGGTATACCAGGGTATGATGGGTATATCAGGGTATGGTGGGTATATCAGGGTATGATGGGTATATCAGGGTATGATGGGTATATCAGGGTATGATGGGTATACCAGGGTATGATGGGTATATCAGGGTATGGTGGGTATACCAGTGTATGATGGGTATATCAGGGTATGCTGGGTATATCAGGGTATGATGGGTATATTAGGGTATGATGGGTATATCGGGGTATGATGGGTATACCAGGGTATGATGTGTATACCAGGGTATGATGGGTATATCAGGGTATGATGGGTATATCAGGGTATGATGGGTATACCAGGGTATGATGGGTATATCAGGGTATGATGGGTATATCAGGGTATGATGGGTATATCAGGGTATGATGGGTATATCAGGGTATGATGGGTATACCAGGGTATGATGGGTATATCAGGGTATGGTGGGTATACCAGTGTATGATGGGTATATCAGGGTATGCTGGGTATATCAGGGTATGATGGGTATATTAGGGTATGATGGGTATATCGGGGTATGATGGGTATACCAGGGTATGATGTGTATACCAGGGTATGATGGGTATATCAGGGTATGATGGGTATATCAGGGTATGATGGGTATACCAGGGTATGATGGGTATATCAGGGTATGATGGGTATATCAGGGTATGATGGGTATATCAGGGTATGATGGGTATATCAGGGTATGATGTGTATACCAGGGTATGATGGGTATATCAGGGTATGATGGGTATATCAGGGTATGATGGGTATACCAGGGTATGATGGGTATACCAGGGTATGGTGGGTATATCAGGGTATGATGGGTATATCAGGGTATGATGGGTATATCAGGGTATGATGGGTATACCAGGGTATGATGGGTATATCAGGGTATGGTGGGTATACCAGTGTATGATGGGTATATCAGGGTATGCTGGGTATATCAGGGTATGATGGGTATATTAGGGTATGATGGGTATATCGGGGTATGATGGGTATACCAGGGTATGATGTGTATACCAGGGTATGATGGGTATATCAGGGTATGATGGGTATATCAGGGTATGATGGGTATACCAGGGTATGATGGGTATATCAGGGTATGATGGGTATATCAGGGTATGATGGGTATATCAGGGTATGATGGGTATATCAGGGTATGATGGGTATACCAGGGTATGATGGGTATATCAGGGTATGGTGGGTATACCAGTGTATGATGGGTATATCAGGGTATGCTGGGTATATCAGGGTATGATGGGTATATTAGGGTATGATGGGTATATCGGGGTATGATGGGTATACCAGGGTATGATGTGTATACCAGGGTATGATGGGTATATCAGGGTATGATGGGTATATCAGGGTATGATGGGTATACCAGGGTATGATGGGTATATCAGGGTATGATGGGTATATCAGGGTATGATGGGTATATCAGGGTATGATGGGTATATCAGGGTATGATGGGTATACCAGGGTATGATGGGTATATCAGGGTATGATGGGTATATCAGGGTATGATGGGTATACCAGGGTATGATGGGTATATCAGGGTATGGTGGGTATATCAGGGTATGATGGGTATATCAGGGTATGATGGGTATATCAGGGTATGATGGGTATACCAGGGTATGATGGGTATATCAGGGTATGGTGGGTATACCAGTGTATGATGGGTATATCAGGGTATGCTGGGTATACCAGGGTATGATGGGTATATTAGGGTATGATGGGTATATCGGGGTATGATGGGTATACCAGGGTATGATGTGTATACCAGGGTATGATGGGTATATCAGGGTATGATGGGTATACCAGGGTATGATGGGTATATCAGGGTATGATGGGTATATCAGGGTATGCTGGGTATACCAGGGTATGATGGGTATATCAGGGTATGATGGGTATATCAGGGTATCATGGGTATACTAGGGTATGGTGGTTATGTCAGTATGGTAGGTACGTCAGGGTATTGTGGGTCTAGTTCGTGCGTAGCCTTAAGCCTCAAAAGTCTTTTTAAAATGTTTTCTTTAACAACAGCCCTTTGTAATGTGGTGTGTCTGCGTGAAGAAGAGTGTTGAATTCTGAATATTATACGTGCAATTGAGGCTAAGGACGTGTAAAATAGAAATCGAAGCAGGTGTATATGATTAAGTGCACTAACTGATCAACAGGCGAAATATCGAACAACGGACTACTAGTGTCCCCGTCTGTAAAACTGTCGTTATTCAGCTGATCTTTGCTCCATATAGAAAACATAACATGTAACCCGAAATTATTTGAAAAGTGAAATCAGTCAATGTTTATAAAAAAATTATTTTGTATAGTGCACGCATTTTAGTATATAAAACTTTATGAACTAAAACTCAAATGTTATTTTGTTATACAAAATTCTGCTATGAATTCTATAACTAATGGGTCCCATGATGCAACACTTATTTTCAGCAAGAGCAAACGACTAATTTGAAGCATGCAATAACAGGCTCTGATATAATCATGTATTAATTGGGAAACGCGCCATGACACATTGATAAGTAGATGCATTAGTCATAGTTAGTGCAGGTTCCAACTGTATAAGAAAAGTGTTTCTTGTGTTTGAAATGAATGTAATCAGATACTAAGTTTCTTCATTGAAATATATGAACATAGAGTTCGATGTTTGTTAAAGTTTTGAGGTGCATGGCCGGCGGTTGTGAAGCAAGTGGATGCTCAAAATAGAATAAATTCCCATGTTTATGTTTTGTTGTCAAACTTTATAAATGTTTTAATAAATTAATAGCTGGTTTTGAAGAGTGCCTTTTAATACATAAGTTGAACTTATAAAAGCAATTTTTGTTTTTACTTTTCGGATAAGTACCTTTATTAATTGCTTTCAATGCAACCGTTGCGTTGAAAGCAATTTAAAAAAATTACCTGTCCGAAAAGAAAAAAGACGTCACGTATTAAATGGGTATTCTTGTGTGTGTTGAGAAATTCATCGCAAATACATTAACTGATCGAAATGAGCATTTTTAAAATGTTATATAATAAGAGAAAAAGAGGCCAAAACACTCTTTATATCTATCTTTCCATCACTTGGGCTTCCGTTCTTATTTCCATTCCTTCATTTTTACTTCATTATCCATTATTTTATCAAACAGCAGTTTCTTTCTATCTTTCTCTAATTTCCTTTGTTTATTCTTCTTATTTCTGCGTTTTTCCAATTCTCATTCTGTTTTATGTTATTCCCAATGCGTTTTTCAATTCACAGATGTTGGTTTCCCTATATGTTCAGTCATCCACTGACTTCATGTTTATTTCTATTCATTCTTAAATCCAACGATAACTAGGATAATCATTCACTGTCAATACGAATGTTAGAATTATTCACATCAAATGCTAAGATACATTGTTATTGAAATTATGCATTGATAGTGATTTATATCTGAACATAGCCCTTCATAAAAGATCGACAATATAAGATCTTTTGTATGTAATTAAAACTTTCTCTGTTGTCTAGATATTTCAAAGCTCGCTGAGATAAGCGCTTGTGTTGCCTGGGTTAATTATATGTCAGATATGTGCTTGTGGCGGTCAGATTCGACCTCCAACGGTTACGGAGAGAATAAAAGTACATTAACATTGCTTTTGCAGGTTAGATTATTTGGTTCAATTTAGATGCTTTTGTGAGCTCATCCATAATGACATTATATATGATTTTTCTACGCGATTATCTTTGTAAACCCTTTTTAATAAGTAATCAATTAAGATTTGTTGAAAAACATGTTTTTAACGCAACTCAAGCAGAGTTTTGTCATTATCTGTTCATCTCATTGTAAGCCAATTAAACATTCTTTTTAATCCCTTTTTCTACTACTTGAAATTTCTCAGTGTTGATTTCCCTTGTGGCGCTCTGTACAGAGTCGTATAAATCGTGAGTTGCATTTCCTATGTATGGCAGCGTTTGATTTATAGGGTCTAAAAAGCGTCTTATTTTGGCATACACGTGCAGTGATCACATTAGCGAAAGTGGTAGTACCCTTAGGGCTAAATAATGGGATACGTCAGATAATCAGCACTTTAAGAAATGAAAAACCAAAACAAACTCAACTTACATCAATGAGACTTGAATTTATGAGGAAATATTCTTAACCCCCTTGTTGATTGCTACACCCATATCGATATTATTCACTAGAGATCACAATACAGATTAACTAACAATCAAAAAAGCATTTCAATTCGTAATAAATCTTATAACTAAACAATAACACATCAAATGGATAGTAGTACTTCGGAACTGATTCGGAGAGAAGAAAGTGTACTTAAAGTAACCAATGGTGTGAATTGTTACTTTCTTTTTCTTCCGAATTGATAATGATTTCCCATTGATGAGAAATAAGGTTAGACTACTGTGATATTTAATAACTTGATTTTCATAGGAAGACTTCAGGACGCCATTTGATAGTTCGACTACTTTATACAATCGAGAATAAACGTTTATGATCTGACATATCATATAATTAACGATAAGAGTATATGGTCTAGATAAACCAACACGCTTAAACCATTAAGATTCTGTCTGTAAATTAAACATTATTTTTGCCATGATGACAGTATAATGCGAAGAATATGTTGTGAGATCTGATGCGTAAGACCAATGAGTATTGATAGGGATATTTCCACTATCAAATAAAGATAACAGACTAACGGATTAAGATTACTGTTATCTATCCTAGTCTTGACCATGGCATACATTACTCTATAAGGACCTTCTAGCATTTTTCACGTTTTCTTCTCTCCTAATTGAATTGTGGAAGCATGCAAGCAATGTCCCTAGCGGAGCTAAAGTAAAGTAAACCTAATAGTTTGGGGGATTATGGATGATAAATGAAATATATTATAAATATCACTTTCAAGTTAAGAAGAGATCGAATCGTCACGTTCGGCTAGCTTTGCAGATTATGTAGAATCAGTCATGATTGATGATAGAAGATGGGCGGCTATTAACTTTTGACGTCAAGTATTATTCCATGTAGACTATGTGTCTTCTCCTCGGTAATCGTATTCTTGGACCTTATTCTCCTCCGGCTTCATCTTCTTCTTCCACCCTTTTTTACGTTTCTGGTCTTTATTTTATTTTCTTCATCCAAGAACACAACTTAAATTAGACCTCCACTTTTTGTTCTTTTCTCTCTGCAACTAGCTTTGTGCACTAGTCGGTGAGGATCTATTTATTATTCACTTTATTAACTTTGGTGCACACCGTTTTTCTCAGTGACTGCTGTTGGATTTCCGTACATTAATTGTATTGTAATTATATTTACGTAACAAGTTCCCGGTCTAAGCTATCCCTTACTATTAGTATCATGTGACTGGAGTATTTATAGAATAATTGCATTTATCTCCACAGAGCTTAAGGACCAATGTGTTCAATTAGTTATCAAGTGAAAGTAGTATACCAGAGCTATCTTAAATATTAAGATAACCCATAAACTAACTCTCATAACAACTAGAGGTATGTTTTTAATCAGGGCAGAAGAGATACCCTTAGATAGTGCTTGCTGATAACCAGCACTACTGGCACGGAATTACCAACGCTAAGCATGACGGTAGCTCACGGTTCAGACTGGTGAAGACCGCGTCATGAATAATGACAATTGCGTACCCTAAGCCTACGTTACTCAACACCAGCGGCGGGGACTGGGAGTATCAGACTATGCTGCTAAGAAAAATAACATAGAAAATTCAAGTTAGATAGCGGTCGACGGACAAAACGGAACAAATCACAATGAACGATTTAATAGATTTGTACCAGACACAACGTGAATGGTTCAGTTTTTAAAATAGAATTGAACAGATTGCGCACGCTCAGTGGTTCTAGGAAATAACCTTGTCGCAATAGCCACAATCTAGATTTAACTTGATGTTTTCATTTAAACAAACATGTATGACGTCATTTTAAAATGTGTGCGTCGAAACAATAGTGTAGCAGAAAGACTAAGCGGCACTAAGATTAAAAATGCAAAATGTGGGTAAAAGTGTTAACTGTGTTCATGCGTCTAAGGAAGCAAGTAGAGTGCAAACAATATATCCCTGAAACACTAATTACTAAATAGTACAAAATAGTGCTAATTAAACAAAAGAAAACAATAGAATTTGCATAAAATAGCACTATTTAGTATTACTAAAGTTTCACGGATTAATTGTTTGCACTCTACTAAAGTTTCACGGATTAATTGTTTGCACTCTAGAGAACGCACCAAGGTCTAGTAATTAACAGTTAGATGCCTCAGACTGGTTTTATAGTAAATAAGTGTAATGCACAGAAACTAGCATCTACAGTAGGCAGTTTGTATTGCTAAGCCAACGTTGATTACAAATGAGTAATTCCTCTTGTCTAGACAAATGCTGACGTTGTTAAAAAGATCAAATAGCCTCTGTGATTTGCTAAATTGGCAATTGTTCAAAGTCCATCCCAAGCTGCAATTTTCTTAAAAATCGGACTAAATTTTGATCAGAAAATAAAAGCCTTAACGTGTAAAGCCTACATTTCACTGGCCATGCAAGTGCAAGCGCGGACGCAAGCGCAAGTGCAAGGAAAAAATATTAAGAACGCTCGTCAAAGAGAAGCGCAAGCACAAGAATGGAAACATTTGTGTTTGCGCTCGCGTTGGCGAAGGTCCAAATATTTTTTCCTTGCGCTTGCGATGCTAGTGAAAACCATGCTTTCTTTAAAGAGGATATAAGTAATATAAATTCATATATTCTTCCATGCGGTCCTATACTAACAGGAAAAATAACAAAGTAGAAAAATATAATCTGAACAAAGTGTTTGGACCGTCAACCTAACTGAATTGTGAGCACTTCTCTAAAGCCGAAGATGGCTAAATCTTAAGCACTTTGGAAAAACAAGCCTATATAAAACTAGTAGCTAGACTATATACAACCTATATAGGTATAACAAAACATAGCTTGCGCTGTAAAGTTGTGTTTGCATATATACTAAAGCTGCGACATACTTTATAAAAATCATGATTGTACGTTTTTGCTGTGTCCTGCAGAATTTTCAGTTTCATGAAACAGTGCTTGTGTATAAATAACAGACATAAATTCGATGATAGTTTGGTTCAGATATTTTAACTAGTTTAATTGTAACAAATCAGTTATTATGAAACTCAACTATGAGTTGCGGTGTCCATAAACTGGTGTATGCAACGCTCAAACGATATACATAGTCACCTTATCACCTGTCCAGTGGACTGGGGGTCTCCGGGGATAAACGATCAGGGAAGCTCGTCGGAACTGTTCAAAGATATTCCTAAATGATGGACGTTTTTTACAGGGGCGTGGCTTCACAAAGTTTTCATCTCAAAAAGATGCCAAAACCATGAGCTTCAGTACTAAAAATAGATGGGTTCGACTCCTAAAAGATACTAAAAAGTGAGGATTATTTAAACCCTAAAAGAGACCAAATCGCTGATCTTTACCCCTAAAAGATAGGATACGAGATACGAGAAGATACGAGATGCACTTCTAAGCGACCAAGTCACCAGAAAAAAAATGTGAATTCATTTTTTATGTCTTTTTATAGCAAAAAAAGATTAGGAACACTTCAAGGTCGGCCAGTAGTTTTAGTTTTATCGTTTATATGAATGTATATATATATATGTACAATTACATGCTATACGCCCGCAAAAGGTTAAAAATGGTTATCACGATCCCTGGATGTGCGTGCGTGTATGGATAAATGAACTCTTTATCATATCTGTATTGGTATAAACTGAATTGCTAAGATAAACTCTGTACAACCGTTTAACGATAGCAGTATACAAGTATCCAATCGCTGCTTAAAGGTCGTAATAGGCATTCTGTGAATTGAAGGCAGAATTGATCGCAGGAGAAAATATAGTTTATAAAACTTTGTCAAACACGCAATAAAAGGAGTCTGATCATAGGTATAAATACAGTTAAAAAATGTAACAACAGGGCCGTACCCAAGACGATCACAGTGAGTAGTGCAACCCCTCATAAAAGCATGACAGTTGCTTATAATGTAATCGTAAAAAAACATACAATTATATATACATCTAACTGCAAAAATTCTGTCGTTTTGAAAATAAACATGTATATGGTTCTCAAAGAAGTAATCATGGGATATCAACCACTATATTTTTTTAGACAGTCCTGATGTCAGGCCACTCGAAAAAATATATTGGAAGATATCCCATAATTTCTTTGCTGAGAAATATTTATATCTATACATTTTCAAAACGGCAGAAATTACAATATGTACAAATATCTGACTTCATTCGATATAATTTATTATATAAAAATCAGAAAACTCGCTTTATTTATTGTTTGCTTGGTTCAATGAATCTCAAAATATATTTTTCCTGTCCATGACGTTGTACAGTTTGTAACGCAGTTGGTTTCTTGCGTAAAAAAATGATTATTTTGCGTCGTATTAGATATTTGTATATATGTATACTACAACATTTTTTACAAACGTACGGGCGTCATATATATTGCTCCAAATATATATAAATAGTTGATTTTAATTTGTTTTCTTGTTTGTGTGTTTATTTGTTCGTCTACTGTTTTGTTTGTGTGTTTATTTGTTTGTGTAAGAAAATAAAAGAAAGAAATAAAATAAGAAAAAAATTACCTCTTAAAACGATGAGACCAAAAAATGAAATTTATATATATATAATATTGAGATAATAATATTATATATAATAATATAATTAAAAATAACAACATCTACCATTACATCAACAAAAGGGTTATGAAGCTAGTGAAGACAGGAATAGTGTGTTGTAATTTGGTAATTACAAGTGTGCGCTCGTCCAATCAAAACACTTCAGGCCCCCATCATCAACTAATGTTTGATGTGAGTTTAGTCTGGTCATAACAATGCTTGCTTGTGCTTAATATATTCTTACGTTGTGTCTTTATATAGATACTGCCACTCTCTGCGTTACGCGATGTTTTTGTTTTGGTCAGTTTGTTTACTATGTACATGTAGGGAGTATCGATGTAGTGTTGCCGCTGCATAGTCGGCGTTAGTACTTGTTTTTATGTATTTTTTTAATAAAATAACTTCTGTTTTCTTTTTCTTTTTTTTTACTTTTTCATCTATTCATTATCTATTATTTTTCTTATTTTTCTTTATTTAATCAGGTTGATTACTGAATGAATTAACTCATTTACCTATTTATTCATTTCCCGATCATTTTATTTATTAACTAATTAACTCATCAAATGAATTCATTGGTATATGTGCATTAAGTTATGCATTTATTCATTTATTTATCTATTAAATTATTTATAACTTATTTATAATACCTATTCATTTTTTTCCATTTATCATCTATATCATAGTTGATGCCTATATCTATGCATTAATTAGTTATCTATTTATGTATTTGTGTTTTTATCTGCAAAAATATTCATGCTTTTATTGATCACATCTCGTCATTATATATTCTTTCATATGTATTTCAGTTATCATATTTCAATTTGATTCGTAATTGTTTTCGCCCTCTTTCACGCCTGTTCAATCACGAACTTTATATTTTTAATTTTCTGGATATTCAGTCTCAGTTTTACGTTTTGTTTTCATGTTCTGGGCCTTTCGTATTATTATTATCGCCATTATTAATGTCTCATTTCTTTTCGGGTACAACTCACACAGCGTGAACTTTTCCAATTTTATTTTTCAAACTTAGAATTAAATCATAAACGATGGCAAAAAAACTGTGTTCTGACTGTGTTTGTTTGTAAATAAGATACTTAATGTGGGTGTATTGGTTTTATTTATTGTTGTTAAGTTCATCATTGTAATTAGCAGACTAAAGTGGATCTGCCGAAGTCAGGTTTTAGTAAATAAAAATTATTGTGCGAAAAGTCACCAATGTTTTATATTGGATTTAATTTTTGTTAAGATGTCTATTTCCTTTACAAAAGATAAGAAAAAGCTTTGAAAAGACAAAATGAACTTTTAAAATTTCAAAGAAAAAAGTTTTTTTTCTGGATTTGCCAGTAATGGCCACATGCCAATGGCTACAGTTTCATGATAATCATCTCTAGACTCAAAAATATGATGCACTTTGTATAGCTTCCAACGCAAAAGTTAAAATTAAAATACGAGAAAGAATTATGATGTCGATGTTCTCTATGTTATACAAGAAAATCAATAATATTGCCACAGAACAAAATTCCTTTACAGTGGATTTTGATGAAAAAAATGAAATAATGTATATCATCTGATTCATTTCGTCCGGACAGGGAAAACTAAATTCTTCAATATTGTGACTAAATGAAAATTTAATATCAAACAAGTCGACCTATTATAATCAATTTGAGTTCCTTTTTATTCATTAATATTAAGTTTTAAAAAGCCCTCCTTAATGGTACAAAAACATTAAATCAGAAACAATCAAAGAATATTTTTTGAAAGATGTACTTTACTTTAGATAATAGAAAACCTGCACACTGCATTAACGAGATTGAGAATTTTTAAAATCTTTTGTTAATGCCTGAATATCACAGTTTGCCGTCCGTTAGTCAAAGAAACTTGTTAGACACACTTCATTGACATTGAAACATTGAAGAACATCAGACACACAAAACTGCAACATTCATACAAAACCCGCAGACAAAACTGTATGAAACAGTCTTCGATCTCAAGGCCAACTCAATGTTTTGCTAAAAAAACCTTCAAAACGATTAAGTAACAAATATCAGTGCAAATATATTAAAAAGAGAAAAAAGCATGAATATTGTATTAGATCACACAAATATATATATAAATATATAATGAGTTGTGATTGGAACAAATTCAGAGTTTTCCTGCACTGAAACTGAACAAACTCAACATCAGGAAGCAAACCCTTGTAAAAAAAGAGAGAATGAACGAACAAATGAACGAACGAATTAAGACGAACAAAAGAATGAATTTTAAATGGGATCAAAGTATAAGAAGAAGTCGTGAGTACTTGGGTACATTAATTCAGGGTACAGGTGATTTAGATGGTAAACTTACAGCGGTAGTATATATAGTCAATGTTAGCAAACTCTCCCGCCGATCTCACATGCACCGCTAAATATTATTGACGGCCTTACTGTGCATATTATCCGACTTGATTTGTTCATTACATAGTCATTTGAAAAGTTCAAATTATTCATGTTATTGAAATAAGAGGGGGGTAATGCGGTCATTGGAAACAATCATTTAAAACACAACAGGATTAATAAAGTTACGACTAATAGCAATTGGCTCAAATTAAATTCAGTTTAGGAAGGCAAGGTTCGAATAACGGTGTGCATGTAAGGTTTTTTTTCAAATATACTACTACAATAAAGACTAAAGCAGTCAGAAGTATTCGTAAGTAGTGGTATAGTGATATTATTAAATTAAACTTAGTCCTTGGTTTTGGCCAGTTTTAGCAATTACAATTTGATTGGAAATTTAGGACCAGTTATTTATTAAAACAAAAGAAAGGACTGCACGCCGTTCAGAAGACGTGGCCAGCTGGCCTCACTGTTAGTACTAATGGCTGACCTTAAACTCGCGCTCAACATTAAAACACAAATTGAGTGATTGATTGATTTCAAAAAGTTAAATAAAATAGACCTACAGCAACTTGATGATTTCAGAAAATATGAAAAGTGTAGTTGAAATCAAACCATCTCTATACCGATTATTGTGCTTGATAATTATTTAATGGCGTTTTAGAATTAATCTACAGTAATTAAATGTTTTTGTGTTTTCGTGAAAAATAACGATCATTATACTGTTCCTCTTACAAGCCCTTCAGAAGCTAAGCTAAACAGCTGACCAAAATATGACTTTTACAAATAAACACCGAGCAAATGCAAACGAAAATAAAATTCATGCAATCTTTACTTTGATCTCGTTGGGTTTTTTCCTCTCCTTGAAAAGTTGACATTTGTTTCTTTACTTTACGTTTTCTTAATTTGTTAGCTGCAAACTCTACATTAAGATGATTATTTATTATAAAAACATCCTCAGTAAACTGACGAGAGTTTTTTTTGGTCGCATATCCAGTAAACCGACTTTTTAAAAAAATAATAACCTGTTTACATGCAAAGAGTCAAATTTTCTCATTGCATTAAAAGTTGAAATGTGTGTAAGCCTCAATAGTAAAGGTACATTTATCAATAAAAAGAATATTTCAATGTACTCGGATTAATTAAGATTTCATTTACTATTGGTGACTAACGTTTTATTGTGGTACCTAGTTAGGCCGGCCGACCTCTATCTCCGATAACACCGCACTATATCTGCTCATCTCTTTATTTAGCTAAGATTTAATAAAAATAATCTATAAGGTTATTATATGTTTCTTAAGCTGGAGATAAGTCAAATCCACTTATGATGTGTTGTGCTTGCCACTTATCTGAAAGCACGAACTCAAAAACGAAAAGAACTGAATCCTCCCGCGGTTTTCAAACCAGGAGTTCGTTAAAATACAACAGTTTTTAAAAGACAAATATATTTCTAATCAGCAAATTATTTTGTTTATTTCGATAGACAAAAATGCCTATAGGGCTTTGTAAATGAAAGATGAGTTCTAAAACGGCTAAATTTAAAGATATAAAATGGATGATTGCTGAGAGAGCGTTCACAGTGAACAAAAGTAGCACATTAAGTGTACAAACATTGGCTATGAAAAAGTCCTTATGTACATGGTCAAGAAACAAAGAGATGAGAGACATGTACAAGGCTTTTTTACCACTGCTATGCTTGCGATGTTATCGAGAGAAGAGGGCTGGTTTGGAACTAGATACTCAAGCCGATAAAAACAATAAAACAAAGTTGAGATTCCACAGTCAGTCCATCAGTTCGTTTATCTCCCTAAACCAGAGGAATACAACTTTGACACAGAGATAATTCAAAGATATCGCTAAGCCATTAAGAACAAAAATGATTGCTTTGTTTTGTACGTTTTGCCCTTTTAACTTCCCAAGTGACTTTTTTGTTTGTGAAACTTACAACTTAACATTGGTTTTCATGCTTAAATTTCAAGAAATACCGTTACAAATGCTGTATTAGCATTGTAAACACTGTCTTGTAGAAATTAAGGGATGAGATATAGGTCGGTAATTAGCCGATGGGATAGATATTGTAATATGACATTAATGTGAACGGTAGTTAGTGTTTTATCAACATTAAAGAGAGAACTATTATTTGAATGTGAACCTGGGCTCGGCATTCATTTTGTTGTTATATATATATATGTAGTTGTTTCTGGAAGGGGATGGCTACTAAAGTACTGATCATCTCAAGTGTATCTTCGATGCCGGAATAATCCAGCGTGAGCAACTGTTAATAATGTGTGAAAAGCATGCCACTCACGACATTCACTTTATGTGACTTTGCAATGCTATCTGTTTTTAATAACAAATTCTTGACACGAAGGAAAAGAATTAAAAATATTCACCAAATTGCGCAGCAGGGCAGATACAAAACATCAATTTTCTCTGGAGGGAACTTTATTGCAGTTTTATAACATTCTGCTCCCGCCTACCGTGTGTTTGGCCTAGTATGTGCTAAATAGGTGTTGTTTTCTAAACGACTTCCGCCCAATACCTATCAGTGAATGATGCTTCGCCATAATGCTATGAAACCGTGGTCGATCCCTCATATCAAATCGACATGAAACTTAGCTTGCGCCGCTGTTGTTAATGAACTTTTACACCCGTTCCTTAACCTTGTCAAACGCCAAACTTTTAAATTGCACCACAGAATTTCTAGAATACATAATGACGTTTTTGAAAGCACTTGAGCTTTAAATCTCAGCTGAGAAAATGACCAATTTGTGGGTTTGTTTACTAACAAACTCAGAAGAGAATAATAACGTTGTTTTGCCACAGGCAAATTGTATAGGTTAATGCTCAGACTAAAGGCCTTCAAATAATCTCCTAGAATGAACAATTCATCACTGAATCATTAGTACAAATCCAATCATAAATACCCGGCTAGTACGACTGAACTAGCAATCAATGACTAGGCAACCATGTCATTGAATAATTCGTGTTGTCTGCTAAGTGACTTACTGGTTGTACTAGCCGAGACCCCGAGGCTGTCTTACAGTCATTAGTGACACTAACTTGATCGTGATCTGTTTTGGTATCTTTGTTTTTCAATGCTAAAATAGTCGTCCTACTATCAAAATCCCTTAGGCGATATTTCGTTGACCTAGTTCGTCAAGTAGTAATAAAGCTCAGTTTATTAAGGTGGATATGTGTAAGTACTGGATTTATACTGAACACCTTGGCACTTACATTTAACGACCTGTTCTCGAGTTCACAATATAATAAGTAGTAGAGTCTTGACATGACAAACAAATATATCTACTTTATAGACCACATGTCATTGCTATATGGACAATTCTTATCGATGAGATTTGCAATGAAATGCCAAGTAAAAAAATGTAAGCAATTATACCAAATTTGCAGACAAATAAAAATATTTCTATATATGATGAATTGAGTTGTTGTTTTATGGGATTATTCAATCAGGGTTGTAATTCGTTATTAAAGCTCTCCTTGTTGATAGAGATTTTCACAGTTTTAATCTTTACTCCGGCAGTTGCTCTGGACAGTTCCTATCAAACTGACACAGTTAAAGTCAACTTTTTCTTCCTAAACATTGGACCACTTTTTATTCTACCTTAAGCGCATCAAAACCGCATCAAATCAAGACGGATAAAAGATTTAATGATGCGGGTTATAATCCAACGAATTTTAGTGAGATTTACCGCTCAAAACCTCTTAATACTACGACATTGAGGCAACTAGTCAACGCTGGCCTAAAACCAATCAATTCGATTTACTCGTTTTTCCTTTTTAAATAAAGATTATTCTAGATTTTGTTTTCATAAATATGAGCGGGAAAATGAACAACACTGAAATCTCCCAGCCGTAAAATAAAGTTCTTTAAGCTATTTTTATATTTTGGACATAGAGAAAGAAAGAGGGCTTTGAGCAGTGGTTGTTGACGAAGATAGTTATCTCATATGCAAACAATGTCAGTTAGGCTCACAATCTTTAACTTTGATCCTTTCCTGAGGTTCAACAAAATAAGATTTACTTTCACGTACAGTTACAATACAACATCCATGTACAATGTGCGCATAAGATATTAAATCTAGCGGAAGTCAATGTACTTTTTTTCACGATGAAAAGCTAACTTGTGTTTTTAATCTCGGGTCCATTTAGATCAAAATCGTTCGTTTATATCGACAAATGTGACTTTTATCAGAACATGAATGCCGTATAATCAGACAGTTGCTTAAAAAACTATTACAAAATGAGTATAGAGTATAGAGTATAGAGTCGTAAATAAAACTATTTTTTTCTGAAACCGGCTGACTGAAACATTTAGACTAAAACCGTAGGCACTATTCAGATATCTATAAAAAAAGTTGAATTTGAAAAGTTTAGTTGAATTGCTATAAAACACCTAACCTTCAAATATATACATCGAAAAGCCATATAGGGCAAAAGAAAAAGTTAAAAGTATTTAACAAAAGCTTTAGAATAAATGCACAAAATTTATAAATTTCCTTTTAAATGAACAATTTTAGTAAAGTAGTTATGTATTGTAATTCAAATTGCACAAAACGACCTATCTTGATGAGCGATCTTAATGAAAGTATCCTTAGAAATTAATAACGGCATTTCTATATATTGAGCTATCTACCGGCTATAACTAACGGACTCTTAATCAGAACTGTGATTTATAAACAGAAAAAATCGTGGTATTTTAAGACATATCTAATGCGTTTTGTCTATTTTAAAATCGATTGCTTATGAACTAAAAAAAATCGATCATCAAAAAATATTT